>JAPPVO010000059.1:52542358-52977572 GCA_030407325.1 Camellia japonica | reverse complement strand
TATATCCCGTGGAATACCCTTTGCATGTCACACGTCACTTTCGAATTAGATGATTTAAATGTGACGCCAACAA
Organism: Camellia japonica; assembly: GCA_030407325.1. Classification (NCBI taxonomy): domain Eukaryota; kingdom Viridiplantae; phylum Streptophyta; class Magnoliopsida; order Ericales; family Theaceae; genus Camellia; species Camellia japonica. The sequence continues at coordinate 52,977,499 of JAPPVO010000059.1, read as the reverse complement.
AATGCATATACATTTATATTAATGATTTGTTTTGTAACTTTTAGGTTATGAGATTTCAATCTTAATCTTGAAACAATCATTGTCAAACATTATTATAGTGCTTTAATTTTTTTAAGCATCTTTCATTTAAAATAAAATTTAAAAAAAAAAGTTTTCGATAATAATTTAGTTCAGAAGTTGGGAATGTTTCTTTTATGAAAATGCAAACCTTATTTTAAAATTTGCATGTACCCTTAACAATTGTTTAAAATACAAAAATAAATAAATAAATAGAAGAAATAAATATATCATCAAGAAGTCTATTTATATTTACATTGGGTAAACTAAAAATATATTTAGATTGGGTAAACTACAAATATATTTTAAAATTTTTCTTAAAATATAAATTGCTCACTGTGGTTTTGAAAATTATATCATGGCCCTTGAACTTTTCAATTTTATAACAAATAGCCTATTTTAATAATAAATCATCAAGTCAATTAATAATTTTTAATGAAATAAAAATTTTATTTCAATTAATAATTTGACTAATTTTATTATTGTATAGGGGAACAATTAAAAATTTTATTTTTTCAATTAATTTTGTTAAATAAACATTTCAACGGGAGCATATTTGTAATTTTCAAATCACAAGAGATCATCCATATTTTAAACAAATCTCAGGAGGTGTATTTATAATTTATCTATTTAGATTAATGAGTTGTTGGGTAAACTTATCCATTAATCTATTTGTATTAGACGAATGATCAGTTAGTTTTTTTTTTATTTATTTATTTTTAAAAGGGCATTCGGGCGATAAATTCAAATTTGAATTTCCTTCGTCCAAAGGTCTACGTGCTAAACTTTTCAGTCAATAAGGACAGGCTTTCACCAAATGAACAAACTACCCATTTTATGTATACATAGAGACTCATTTGTTGAATTGGTGGTCTAGAGACTGATCTGTTGAATTGGTGTCCTAGAGAGAGAAACTCTCCTCTCTCTCTTTCCTTTTCCCTCCCACCCATCTCCGACCGTAAAGCTTTGCACCGCCGTCATCAACGATGGCCCACCAGCTCCTCCGCTGTGAAATCTCTCTCATCCAGCGACGTCGAGACTTGTCTTTTCAAGCGCAACCCCGACTCTTCCAAGCCTTGTGTCGATGCAATCCCTCTCTACATGCTTGACGAGTTCTCCATCCCGTTGAAGCTCATCGATTAGAAAGTGACTCACATGAAGTGTTGGGTCTATGGAGCCTGATAGGTACTGTTCACTCAACCTTGGATCCAATTGGGGGTTTGGGGGACTCGGGCCAAAAACTTTTGGGTACTTTAGTAATTTCCCTATCGCTTCTACGGTGCCCTAATTATATACTTATAAATAGATGAGAAGGGTGCCTCTTAGGTCAAAAGAGTTGTTTTGTTTCCTGATGATAGTGAAAACCACAGCAGCCGTGAATGTAGCCCTATTCTGGAGTGAACCACGTAAATCCTTGTGTTCTTGTGTATATGTGTGATTTGCTTGATTAGTTTTATCTTTCTTATTTGTTGTTTCGTGTCTCACCAATCCTGGTTAGAAAAAGACACAGAGCTTTGGTTCAAGTGGGAGCGATGGTTGCAGACGAAGGAAAGGTTAGAATTGATGAATTCAATGGCACGGATTTCAAATTTTGGAACATATAGATTGAAGACTATCTATATTAGAAAAATCTATATTAGCCCCTTTCAAGGACGAAACCATAAAAGATGAAGGACAATGAATGGACTCTTCTTGATTGACAAACGCTTGGTGTTATTCGGCTAACGTTGTCTTATAACGTTGTATTTAACATAACGAAGAAGAAAACTATAACAGGTCTCATGACGACACTCTCAAACATGTACGAAAAACCCTCTACTTCAAATAATGTTTATTTAATGCACAGATTGTTTAATTTGAGGATGACAGTAGATGCTTCGGTAGCTGAGCATATGAACAAATTCAATATAGTGGTAACCCAATTGAGTTCTGAAGATATCAAATTTGATTATGAGCTTAGGGTTTTGATTCTTCTATCTAGTTTGCCAGAAAGCTTGAATGGTTCTGTAATGGAAGTGAGTAATTCTTCGAGAAAAGAAAAGTTGAATTACAATGATATTCAAGATTTTATTCTAAGTAAAGAAATTCACAAGAGGAAATTAAGAGAAACATCAAGTTCTGCCCTGAATACAAAATCTAGAGGAAGATTAAGAAAAAAAAGAAACCCAAACCGCAACAGATCAAAATCCAAACACAGAAACAAGTCAAGGACTAGAGAGTGACGAAGTTGCTAGAACTATGGAAAGAAGGGACATTTAAGAGAAGATTGCCCAGTACTGAATAAGAACAAAGGTGATCAAAATCAAAAGTCTACTAATGCTGCAATAGAGAAGATTTGTGATGCTTTGATCTGGAGTGTTGACAGCCCTCCTAAATCTTGGATTTTAGATTTTAGGGCATCATTCCATTCCACTTCACAAAAGGAAATCATAGATAATTACATTGGTGGTGATTTTGAGAAGGTTTATCTGGCTGATGATGAACCTTCAAAGATTGTGGGTAAAGGGGATTTGACGATCAGGTTGCCAAACGGGTCTATATAGAAGATATAGAATGTCAAACATGTGTCTAGTTTGAAAAGAAACTTGATTTCTGTTTGACAGCTTGATGATGAAGGTCATGTTATAACCTTCATAGGTGGTTTATGGAAAATCACCAAAGGAGCCATGGTTGTTGCTCGTGGTCAAAAAGCAAGCACCCGTTACAATGACTACGAACAACAGAGATTCAGTAGTAGTTGTTGATGAGAATGACTCAAATCTATGGCACCGGAGGCTTGGGCATATGAGTCAAAAAGGGATGAAGGTACTTGTATCTAAGGGGAAACTGTCAAATTTGAAATCAGTGGACATTGACTTTTGTGAGGATTGCATATTTGATAAGCAAAAGAGGATTAGTTTTTCAAAAGATGGCAGAAAATTGAAGTCAAAAAAGCTGGAGGTGGTTCATACAGATGTATTGGGACTTGCACCAATTTCATCTCTTGGAGGATCAAATCTTACTATGTTACCTTTATCGATGACTCGACGAAGAAGGTATGGATTTATTTTCTAAAACATAAATTTGAAGTTTATGTTACTTTTAAGAAGTGGAAAACCTTGGTGGAGACTGAAACAGGTCTCAAAATTAAGTGTTTGAGATTAGATAATGGAGGGGTGTACGAGGACAACAAGTTCAAGAAATATTGTGCAGAAAGTGGAATCGGAATGTAGAAGACTATTCGAAAGACACCTCAGCAGAATGGCGTTGCAAAACGCATGAATAGAACTCTAAATGAACGTGCTAGAAGTATGAGGATATATGTTGTATTGCCAAAAACGTTTTAAGCAGATGCAATTAACATTACAACATATCTGATTAACCGTGGTCTATTTGTTCCATTAGATGGAGAGTTACTAGAAGAAAGCTTAGGCGATAAAGAGAAAAACCTTTCTTTTTTGAAGGTATTTGGATGTGTTTATAGATTCTGCTAATAGAAGTAAACTGTAACGCCCTGCTATTTCATACATGAATCCATCACAACCAATGTAACAATTTACTCCAAAAGCCATCCTGTTCACTGAACTAAAATTTAAATTTACAATTTTCATGTTTACATGACCATAAAACCTCGTACCCAATCCCACGTTCTACAAACAAGATGACAATTATAAAAGAAGAATCCCATGGGTGTACAAGACAACAACAAAATAAGTCTAACAGTCCTAGTGCAAAATTCTAAGTCTTTACAGCGAAATATTCTCAATTGTCAATCCCAACACTGCTTACTTCAAGTCACCACTGTAGTTATACAATGTTATTTCTTGAAAAATAAAATAGGGGTGAGCTACATGCCCAGTAGGAATACATTTAACTAAGCATTTAATCATTCAAATAAATTTATGGCATCCTTGAGACAATACATAATAAGGAGTTATGAACACAGGTAATCTTCACCAATTATGTAAGTACATAACGATTAAGTATGGACAATTACATTTCACACCTTTACAACACAACATTTAAACAATCATATCAATGGAAAACAAACCATAAGTCCCATGTAAGAGTCCAACACAAGTTACTTTAGTTTCAAAAAAACCATCCCCACATTTACCGGCTATTATACGGCGGGAAGTGGGCTCCTCAAGAAAACCATCTGTTTTTCCACTTTTGCCAGCTATTATACGGCGGGACTGTGTGGACACCCACAAACATCTTTCTCACATTCGTCTAGCGATAAGCCTAGACAGGGCATTTGGGCACCTTTTAACCTCCCCGCGCGCAGATACCAACACAACACCACATTTTTCAAAACCGACTCTTACCCGAACTCATGCACAATTAACCATTCTATCACATTTTAATTCCATCCACAAGCATCCATCATCACAATAGATGAAACATCACATAATATTCAAAGAATAATAACATTCAAGTCACAATTCCTTTACCATATCCACATTCACATCTTTCATCTCTTTATTATTCACAATATTCCATGAATCAAAAGAAATCCCATTCAATCTTGTGTTTCCTACTCAAATTGATAATTTAGGGTTTTACCAAATTTTGGGGTTTTTCTCCTTCATCATAGATATAGGTTCTAACAACATTTATATACATGTTTTAAAAAAGGAGTTAAGAAATTTCAAGCAAAAATCAAGTAAAATGGTCCATTTATGTAAAACATGGGTTTAATCCAACAATATCCTCAAATTAGCTCATAGGTCACAACAATACCATGAAATCTCTTCAAAATAAAGAAATACTATCGTAAAAGTATCCCTGCCTCAAGATTGGAAGCTAAGAAAGCTAGATCAAGAGCATTCTTTCGAAAATCCAAAATCTGATCAGTTGAAAATGTTGATCTTTTCTTGTTCTTCATCTTTGATGCAAGATCCATGGTGGATGGTTGGTAAAAAATGATGAAATCAAAGTTTTGAGGGCTAGGTTTTCGAACATAGAGGAGGGAAGAAGAAGAGAGGATGAAAAAGTAAGGTTTTTGGGCCAAAAAGTCACTTTATAATATCTGTTAGCAACCTGGTCACTCGAGCAAAGGAAGCTTGGCTCGAGCGTAGAAAACAAGCTCCCAGAATTTCTGAAAATCGCGCAGTTCGCTCGAGCAAGCATGCTTTCAACACAGAAACTCAAAATTCAAACAAGTATAACTCTCTCGTTCGGACTCCGTTTTAGGTCGTTCTTGTGTCCAAATCGAAGCCCCGGAAACAAGCTTTCCAATAATTTTGACCTCGCATTCAAATTCAAAGTATGGAAAGAGAAAAGGGCAAAAGAGTGAAGGTTGGTCAAAAACGAAATTTCAAACTTGGAGCTTTTGATCTAATCTTGCCTAAATACCTTGTTAAGGCTTCAATCAAGGTTCCAAACATCACCCAAGGGTCCTCAATTATAATATTTAAAGTTCGTTTGCTAACCCATCACTACCAAGAGTCTAACAACCACACAAGTTTTAAGGTGACGGGCACCACTTTACACCAATCCGATATGAATTAGAATCCGAGTCATTACATAAACTTGATTCAAAATCAATTAAATGTACTTTTATTGGGTATGGCATTGATCAATTTGGTTATTGATTTTGGGATAATAAAAATTGAAAAATAATTAGGATTAGTGATATCATATTTAATGAGAAAATAATCTATAAAGATAGATAAGTCTGCATCTGAATCTGAATCTAAATATGTTACTTGTCATGAGCATGTTAAGTTAGAGGAGTTTACTAAGACTGATTTGAATAGTAGAATTCAGAATAATCCTGAAAATCTTATTCCACAAATTGAGCCACGAACTCTTACTCCTACTCAAAGTTGAGGCGGTCAGAAAGAGAGTCTAAACCTACATAGCGTTATTCTCCATCTTTACATTATTTGTTATTGTCTGATGGGGGTGAACTTGAAAGTTATGATAAGGCTTTGCAAGTTGATGATTCAACTAAGTGAGAGTCAGCTATGCAGGATGAGATGGACTCACTCATGGCAAACTAGACATGGGAGTTGAATGAATTACTAGTAGGTAAGAAGTCTTTACACAACAAGTGAGTTTATAGGGTCAAACAGGAACATGATGGGAGTAAACGCTACAAGGCCAAATTGGTTGCAAAGGGGTTTCAGCAAAAGGAATGGGTTGACTACATTGAAATTTTCTCTCCAGTTCTGAAGTTGACTACTATCAGATTAGTGCTAGGAATTGTGGTTGCTGAAAATTTGCATCTTGAGCATATGAAGACAGTTTTTCTCCATGGTGATTTGGAGGAGGAAATTTACAGGAAGCAACCACAAGATTTCTTGGCACATGGAAAAGAGGAGTTTGTATGCAAGCTTTGAAAAAGCTTGTATGGTTTAAAACAGGCCCCAAGGCAGTGGTATAAGAAGTTTGATGGGTTTATGTATAGCAGCGATTTTACGATATGTCAAGCAGATCATTGTTGTTACTTCAAGAGGTTTGATAAAAGTTAAATTATTTTGCTCTTATATGTTGATGATTTGCTTATCGCAAGATCTACCATTGAAGAGATTAAAAGATTGAAGAAACTTTTGTCTAACCAATTTGAGAGAAAGGATCTTGGAGCTACAAACAAAATCCTTGGTATGAGGATGCACATGGACAAGGCTAATGGTATTTCAAAGTTGTCACAGGTTGAATATATCAAGATGGTTCTCAAGAGATTTAGCATGGATGGTGCAAAACCAGTGAGCACTCCATTGGCTAGCCACTTTAGACTTACCAAAAGAGCAATCACCAAAGACCAAAGAATTGCAAGTATACATGGAACGAGTTCCATATGCTTCAACTATCAGTAGCATAATGTATGCTATGGTTTGTACTAGGCCAAACATTGCACATATAGTAGGATCGGTTAATAGGTACATGATTAATCTAGGCAAGCAGCATTGGGAGGTAGTGAAGTGGATCCTTAGATACTTGAGTTTTACTACAGACATGGCACTTTGTTTCAGATGAACCGACATCAGGTTACATGGTTATGTTGATGCAGACATAGCAGGTGATGTGGATAACAAGAAGAGTACTACTAGTCATGTTTACACATTGGGTGGTACATCAATGAGTTGGATTTCACAATTGTAGAAAATTATGGCCCTTTCTACAACAGAAGTTAAGTATGTTGCTATTACTGAAGCTGGGAAAGAGATGACTTGGTTACAAAATTTCCTAGAAGAGATGGGTAAAAAGAAAGAGAAGAGTATTTTGCATTGTAACAATCAGAGTGCAATTCATCTTGCAAAGAATCCAGTTTTACATTCTAGGACAAAACACATTTAGTTGCGATACCATTTCATTTATTCACTTGTAGATGGTGGAGTCTTATCTCTTGAGAAGATTCGTGGCAGTGAGAATCCAGCAAATATTTTGGCAGTGAGAATCTAGCAGATATTTTGACCAAGACAGTCACCATTAACAAACTAAAGTTGTGTGCAACTTCAGTTGGCCTTCAAGGTTGATGAAGGAAGATCAAATTGTTGTAGCATTCCTCTATGTGATGAAGATGATGGAGAGCTTATGTTATCAGGTTTCAAGTGGGAGCTTGTTGGGCCTATGGACCATAATAAGTACTGTTCACTCAACCCTGGGTCCAATAAAGGGTTTGAGGGTCCCTGGCCAAATTTTTTTAGGTACTTAAGTAATTTCCCTCTTGCTTCTACATTGCCTTAATTTTATTTATAAATAGATGAAGAGGCCGCTTTTAGGTCAAGTGAGTTATATTGTTTTCTGATCATAGTGAAAACCGTAGCAACCATGGACATAGCCCTATTCTGGGGTGAACCACGTAAATCCTTATGTTCTTGTGTGTGTGTGATTTGTTTGATTTGTTTTATCTTTATTGTTTGTTATTTCGTGTCTCACCGATCCTGGTTAGGAAGAGACCTTTTCCTAACATGAAGATCATCGATCACAAATCGTCGAGTGACAGTACTCATGGTTGTAGTAGATCTCAAACCTCAGACCTCAATTAGATCTCAGATCAGATCTTAAACCTCTATCTCGCCGCTGCCACCATCTGAGTCGAGGTTGGCATCGACGAGCTTGGCTTGGCTAGACTGATTCGATCAAAAGGCACCGACACCACTACGTCCTTCGCTACCGACAACGATGGTAGGAGATTCCAGAGATAGAGTAAAGAAAGAATGTAGATGGTGGTAGTTGTGGTGGCGATTGGCGGCGGTCCCTGGATCTCTGATCCCCAACGTTGATGACTCCTCCGATCACGGATCTTTGATCCCCGACACAAATATGATGTTGTTGATCTACGTGGTAGTAGTGCTTGCGATACCTTTAGTGTGATAACCCTATTCTATGTTATGTTAATTAACCTTAAGTATGATTGTGATTATGTGCTTAATATGATTTTGGGTGATAATTATGTGATTAATTATGTTTTTTAATCTATATCTGTTCACCATAGGAAAATCTATCCAACTTACTGTTATAATTCAAAAATTGAACACTGTACAGGCTACAGAAATTGAAATTGTCTGTACCATTGTGATTAGTATGATTTTTAAAGCCTATGGTGAGATCTGATTAAAAATTGATTTGGATCAAAATAATTAGATTGAGTTGATTAAATTAAGCATAATTACTTAGCCTTAATCAAATTTGATTAGGCAAGCATATATAAGAACCTATTTATAGTCATGCTCATTCTTTTTTGAGCTCATTTCATAACTTAGCTGAAAATATACTCTAGAGAGAGAGAGAGAGACGATTGTAGAGAGAGAGGGAGCACAAACTTGAAGGTGTGAACTAAAAGCTTGAGAATTTGGAAGCTAGGCTCAAGAATTAGCCATAATTGGAAGGGTTGAAGCTTCTATAGGTGAGTAATTGAACTTAAATTCATGAGTTTAAGTTCATAATTAAGTGAATTCAAAGTATATATGAAGTTAAATACATGAATTAAGCTAAGCTTGGTAAACTTGAGATCATTAGATACATGCATGTAAGAATTGGCCATAATTTTGCAAATTTGAATGTAAAGCATGTTGATCGTGTTATATTGAGGATTGTTTGACACATGCATGTAAGAATTTTCATGTATTGAAGCTTAATATCAAGCCTTGAAGCTTGTCTATGCAAGACACCAAACATGGATTATATATATATGAAGTTCATGGTTTGAAATTTGATGAACTCATGGAATTTTGATCTAGAATTGAAGTTATCTTCAAATATATGTATTTGGGAGTATTTTTGCATATTTGAGTGAGTTTAGCATGGAATTGGACCTTTGGATATGTGATTTGAACTTCAAACAGAATTCTGGAAATTCCAGAATTCGACATGTCCGCTCGAGCGAAGAAAGTCTCGCTCGAGCGCGAAAATTAAGCTCCCAGAAGTTTTGCAGAAATTTGCACGGTGGCTCGAGCGACAAATCTTACACTCGAGCGAACCCTGTTTTGTAAGACTTCTCGCTCGAGCGTCAGAAGTCTCGCTCGAGCATAAAATTTATGCAACCAGTACTTTTATAGAGTTTACAGACCGCTCGAGCGGAGAGCCCTGTTTCAAAAATTTTGAAAAGTTGTTTTATGTTCCGTTTTCCGTTCTCTTTCATTTCTAAGCACTCTTAGGCATGCATTGAACATCGTAAATAAACTAAAGGAATAAGAAATAGGCCCAAGAGAAATAAATAAGTTAAGAACGGATTGAATTGTTTATGACCCAATGTGTTATAAAATGTGTAGGGTCAAGTACGAGGGCAAATCCATCGACAGAACACTATGAGTAATATTTTAGTAAAAATACTTTCAAGTATGCTATTTTCCAAATGCTACTTCTGTACAAGTTTTATGGATTTGTTGATTTGAATAGTGAATGAATATTCGATATGCCTAATGTTTGTATAAGGCTTTACGAAGAATATGAATTAGGCCTAAAGCCGTTTGATACGTTTGATATGTGAGAATTGGGCCTGAGGCTGTTTGATACATTTAAATGTTTTGATGGGCTAAAGGCCGTTTAAATATGAATATAATAGGCCAAAGGCCGTTTGAATAAAAATGTGATCATGATCATGAATATGACATGCACGTAAGTATGAGTATGGGAAATAATGGACCCGAGGCCGTTTGACATGAATTGGGCCCAAGGCCATCTGATAAACTTGACAAAGCTATGCAATGGGCCTGAGGCCGTCTAATATGTTTGATAAGGACCTAAAATGGGCCCGAGGCCATTTGACACGTACAACAAAATCATAAAATAGGCCTAAGGCCGTTTGCATATGAAATTCACGAGTTCGATGTACTTAATTTGACTTCATATGAATCTCATTCATCCAACCCCTTTACTTTAGTATTATTTACTAGGCGTTAGCTCACTCTTATTTATATGTATATAGGTGAGCAAAGAGATGTCCAACCCCAACCTCAGTGAAGATTGTAAGAGAAGTCCAAGTTTTGTGAAGTCAGCCCGGATGTTTTACGCACGAGATACCCTTTTTTGTTCTTTGGTTTACTCTGTTGCTATCTTAGTGGATCCGTTGGATCACCTATGTAAATAAACTTTTTGTTTGGCTGGCCATATCCTTTTATGATCCTGGATGTACAAGATGTTTATTTTGATTCATGATGTGAATTATTATTACATATAAGGAAATGTTTTTAATATGCTATACAAGCACAGCTCATTGAACAAAAATTTCTAAGTCTGCTTCCGCTTAAGCCGCTTTATTATTATTAAGATATCTTTAATCTTGTGTGAAGCCAAAAGTAATCTCATGATTATTGACCGGTTATGAGCTTAATCTGTATGGACGAGTTCGAGTCATGACATTTAGGTTCAAGATCAGAGCAGCTGAACACCAAAGAGTGCAAGGACTTAGGGTTCACCGATCTTGCCCTCTACTCCAACTACAACACCTTTGCCGACTGTATCAAAAATCAAGTTATTATTATCCTTCGTTCTCTCTATTTCCCTCTCTCTCTCTCTCTCTCTCTCTAGAATTACAAGTGTTCCTGTGTGTGAGATTGAGTGATTTGTAAAGAAAAATAGAGGGACATCAAAGAAAATGAAAAAGAGAGATAAGGTAATAAAAAGATCTATATTTGATTTCAACAGATAAAAACTTTGTTTGATATGAAAGAACTGGGTTTTGTTTCTCAGGTAAACAAGACATTACCAAATCCTCCAATCTTTGTATTTCAAATTCAACAGATCACAAGATTTGAACAAATAGCTTTGTATTTCACCAACTTATTCTTTGTTATCTAATCTGTCTATTGTTGTTGATGATGATAATGATGATGATTATGATGAAACAAATCTATTCAAATTTTGAATAGATAACAAGACAGATATGTTCAAAATTTGCAAAAATATAGACTTGATATTGCAACAAATAGGGATTGGTTTGGCTATGTATTTCAACCGACATAATTTGGTTTGGCTTAGTATTTCAACAGATAGAATTAAACAAATAATAAAATTTAGATAGATATTTGAACAGATAAGTGAAAAAAATTGAACAGATAGAAAATAAGTTGAACAAATAGATACAAATTTTAACGAATAAAAAAAAATTAACACATAAATTAAAAGATAAAATTAAAAACATGTTCTTCAAAACAAATAAAACGACTTCTCACCGAACTATTTCACAAAGAGTAATCCTCTCACTAACAAAAAATATCCACTGAACTTAATGTGCCTTACACCCCCCTTAGACTAGAATTTTCAACATTGTTTTTTTTATTAACACAATTGTTTTCCATAATGAAGCCTTCTTTTATTTTTATTTTTGGCTGCCCGTGCGCATTTTGGACATGGTTTTATTACTTGCTAAACCCTCAGAAGTAAGCAAAACATCATCAGAAACGTAATTTGAACAGATACATATAAATTCAAATAGATAGTCAAAAAAAATCAACAGAAAAATTAAAGAATAAAATTAAAAACAAAATATCGTTCAAAACAAACAAAAAGGCTTCTTATCAAACTATTTCACAAAAGATAGACCTCAACGAAAAAATATCTGGATCTAATATCTTGTACCCTCCTTAGAATGGACTATTCAACATTTTTTTCTTTTTGAAAACACAGTTGTTTTCCATAATGAAGCTTGTGTACGTGTGTGTTTGTGTGTGTTTAGAGCATGGTTTTATTACTTGCCAAACCCTCAGAAGTAAGCAAAACATCATCAGAAACCATTCTGTGCAGAAATTACAATTAGAGATGTAATCAAAACAATTATATCATATAGAGGAAGAAATCCGATGACAACCAAAATCTCAAATATTCAGTTGCATTTAAAACAGTAGAATAATAATAAATACACAAACAAAAAAACAAGAAAACAAAAAAAAAAAATGAAACCAATAGGAAATAAGAATGACTCTAAAATGCCAAAACAAACGGTTTCTGTTCTCACGGTTATTTTTCTGTAAAAACTCCACTGCGCCTAATTCAAGGCCATAGAAGGAAGAAGATCCAAGCCCAAAACCAAAAATTAAAAGAGATTTTGAATAATTCGAGTAGAGACATCCTACAGTCCCTGATCAACAAGGTAATCTCCCATCCTCTCAACAATCATGTTACACTGACCCGGAGTCACAGGTTCATCATAGATGCCAAAGATCAAAGCTTGGCCGGTTTTCTTTATAGTGACACCACCAGAGCCCTGCATGGTAGAAAATGAAACAGTAGCATGTATGCATAAGCTTAAGAACTTTGTGCCGCAGACACTATTCAATCAACTGTAACCTGAAAAATTATCTATTTTATGCATACAACACACTAGCATTGAAGCTTTGTCACACAATTTTTATTCCCAAATAACTCCAACATTAAATTTTCTCTAATATTTACCTTTGCATAGCAGTTTCGGTAAGAACCAAAAAGTAAAATCAACCAACCAAAAACTGCTATTCAGTTCAATGCACACATTAGTGTGCTTAGCGTTCTAGTCATAATAAAAAAAGAAGTCCACAAATTTGCGTCATATTGACTACTCAACCGGATCAACTATTTCCAATTTTCCACTAGGTAAATCAAAAGTTCCGTTTCTAGACAACCAAACAGAACTATATCACTTAAGAAAAAATATCAAGGAATGTAAGGGGACAATTCAGACAACATCAAAGGATTGGAAATTGAGCTAGATGAAGAATTTACTTTGGGTGAGGCTTGAAGAACAATTTGCACTAATTACTATTGCCACTTCATCATTAAGGCACAAATGGAAAAGCAGCTAGAGCCAGGGGTTCCATCGGTGTTTGTACTTGGAAATAACACGATGGATAACGTTGTAAAGAAGAAACAACTAATGAGTAGGGACACCTGAATTATAAAATCATGATAAAGTAAAGCAAAAAGAAACCAAGCCCATGTGTTTGTGTACTACTAAATAGCAAACTGCTATTATTAAGGCCTGTTGGAGATGGGTCCTCGTGTGAACTCACAGAGGCTTACTATTATTCTTCCCATACACATGCCATGCTGGGTCCATAATACCACTAAAAAAGTAAACAAATTGGCCTTGACTGGAATGATACAAATTCAAGTAATGGGTTCCACAATTGAAGTTTCTTAGTCAAAAGGTGAAGTGATCAAAGAAACATACAAATAAGTGTCGCTTCAAAGTGAAGCAAAACTCAAATCAAAAGAATGATGCATGAAGGTAGTGGCAGGAAACATGAAGAACAACTGTCAAATAGAGAAGGGGGCAATTTAAAGAAGAAAAGAGGCAAAATTATAAAACCATGAAATAGAGAATCAAATAAATAAATAAATAAAAATCAAATATCAATTCAAAACTGCAAGTTAAAGATGGATCTAAATCATGAAATTAATGAGTAAAAACAGAACAATGGTTATGCAACGCAGAAATTAGATTAAACAACAATATACAATTAAAACATAGCACAGACATATTTGTGACTTTTCTTTGAAATGAAGGTGTAATTCCATGAGGGTCATGAAATCAAACTGAATAAGAATAACATATGGATAACGAAATCATGAAATTACCTTCTTTCCACGAATCACAGCACCAGGCTCGCCTTGGATAACCATGTACTTAGTGCCGCCAAGGTAAAGTCCAGTGGGAGCAAGAAAGCCAGGTTCATCGAGATCTTTCATGATGCCAGTGATCTCTTCAGGCTTAAACTACAAAAAAATTAATCATTATAAAAAACAAAATCAGCACAAGGGGCAATCAAATCAAATCAAATCTAGCAAAAACACACAAAAGGTAAGATTCTATTGAGGCTTATTCTATTCTTGATGAATAGCTGTAAATAATAAAAGCCATACATACAAAGTTGTGGACACTTCAAAACATAATAGATAACTAGAATTTGAGGTGAAAAAAGCAATGTTTATGAATAACATGGCTAGTCATTTCTCAATTTAAGATTTTAAATGATTTTGTGATTAATTTCTAAACAGACCTAAAAAGTAAAAACTTGAAATGAAAAAAAATAAAGGAGATCCATTCTGAGATCTTCCAAGGTAAAACAGATCAAACTCATAGAAATGCAAATTGAATAACAATGCAGGTGAAAATCAAACAGTCTGAACCGGCTCTAATCAGCGAAACAAATCAAATCTCACATCTCATGATTCAATAAGGAAAATCCCAAAGCCAATCATCAAAAAAGGCTTCATAGAATCATTACAGCTTTCAATAGATGAACACTCGGATCTAATCGAAATCTCAACAATTCATAAAATCAGTAAAGGCAATCGGCGATCAACATTTTTACGAACAGATCGATGAAAAAGAAATCGAAATCAAACACATTATAATTAAATAATAAATTAGAAAGACAGATCTATGGAGAACCTTGGGGAAAGAAGCGCTCTGAGCCCAGACGCTGCCGTCGTGGCCGAGGATGGCGGCGGAGGTGAGGTGGTTGCCCTCGACGTCGCACATCAGGTGATCATCCACGTATGTCTGCCACGACATTTCCAAATCTCTGATCTCTCTCTCTCTCTCTCTCTCGCGATCTCTCTCCACCTCTGTTTTCTCTCCTTCTGGCTCTGTTTGTGTGAAATGAAATGTGTGTTTCGACTCAACCAAAGACATAAATAGTTGTTGTCTGGAGACTAGAAAGTTCTTTTGAAAGCAAAATAGAGAGCGATTGGGAGGAATTATCTTGTGTTTGTATGTTCACAAAGTAATAGTCATTGTTTTATGGGTAAATTATAAATTTATTTAAAATACGAATTATTTTTTATAATTTAAAAATTTATAAATATTTTTTTGTCAAAATTTTTTATTTAATATAATTAACATAAAAAATAAAATTTCTAACTATTCTTTTATACAATAATAAAATCATTTGAATTATTAATTAAAATAAAATTTTAACATCATTAAAAATTATTAATTAATTTAATAATTTATTAATAAAAAAATATCTATTATGAAATTAAAAACATTTGTTTGGTTTGTTTTTGTAAAGTAGTTTTTGAGATAAAAAGTACAAAAATTTGTTTGGTTTATCTTTTTTCAAAAATGGTTTTAGAAAATTGTTTTGGGGGGAGAATTTTAAAAAAAGTGATTGATTTGATGTGTATGAGAGAGAAAGTGATTTTAGAAAGTAGGTAACCAAACAAAATTTTGAGATTTTTTTTGAAAAAATTTGTTTGGTTTGATCACTCTTAAAAATTTATTGTAAAGAATTTTTCCCAAATTTTTTTCTGAAATACAAACTAAACAAGGCTTATGAGTATAATGTAATTTCTAAAATTACAAAGAGTAATTCATAATTTAAGTAAATTTCAAGGATTTGTTTGTAATTTATTCTTATTTTATATAATAAATAGTAAAAAAATATAAAATAGTGATGTGTAATCAATAGAATGGCAATGATATATACGTATAATATGAGGTGCACCTATATTATAATTTTTAGATTTAGAGAGACTGAATTCTGTGGGACCACTACCCTTTCTATGATGAAACTACTGAGATCTTTTATCAGCCGTTCATCACACATGATTCAATGAGGGCCGTCCGGCTTGGTTGTTTTCAAATTGAGGTCGCACTATGATGGCAACATTTTAAAATATTCTCGGCCCATATCATTTTAAAATATTCCCGGCCCATATCATTTTGGACTGTGGTAGAGGCGAATTGGGAAAGCATAAATTAACTTTTTTATTTTAACAATTAAAATATTAATAAAAATTATAAATCTATATAATAAGACAGAAAAAATTTAAAAAATATATAAAATATATCAGAGATATATTTGATTTCGAAGGCTCAGATCAATTTTAATAAACATCAATGATTCACATGATGCTCTCATTCATAAATAATATAATATGTCATGAATAATATTTTATAATTTAAGAATTATATTATTTAAGATGAAAAATAAATACGTGAAAATAAATGTTAGTTTAGTATTTAATATAATAAAAAATTAAATTATATATATATTAATAAATATGATGACAGAATGATATGAGTAGAAAAATGCTATAAGTCAAGACTATTATCCCATAATTTTTAAGAATATACTCATGCAATGAAAATTAAATTGATAAAGTATGAGATTTATGAATAAAATGAATGTTAACCATTGATTTCTTTTTTCTGGATAAATTTTGACTCCATAAGTCGATAAGTAAAATCCATCACTACCCCCACTTTCTTCATTCAGGAGAGAAAACAAGTGAAGACAGGAAAAAATAGTATGTCATCTGCCTTATTAATTGGACAAATTAACACATCTTCTTCATTTGAATAATCACCAAGTATGGTTGCCACTGTTATTTTTATAATTTTATTTTTATTTTTTTAAATAATTTATATATTATAAAAATAATAATTGATAATTTTGAAGAGTTTAATGAAAAAGAAAAAATAATTCTAATATTTATTGGCACTACAAGAAAACTGGGTATATGAGACGGAACTATTTGCGACGGCGCGCTTGCCGTCTCAAAAAGTCACTTTTTGCGACGGCAGAAAATGCCGTCTCAAAAAAGCAGAGTATTTGCGACGGCAGAAAATTGCCGTCTCAAAAAAGCAGAGCATTTGCGACGGCACAATTTGCCGTCTCAAAAAATGAGAGTATTTGCGACGGTATTTGTCTGCCGTCGCAAATGCTCTGCTTTTTTGAGACGGCAAATGGTGCCGTCGCAAATACTCTGCTTTTTTGAGACGGCATTTTCTGCCGTCGCAAAAAAGTGGCTTTCGTTTTTTTGTTTTTAGTGGATATTTTTTAAATTTTAAATATTTTTTTTAGATGTATCTTACTTAGATGTATCTAAAAAATAAAAAATTTATGAAAAATTATTTTTAAAAATTAATAAATACATAAAAATACAAAAAATGTATTGAATTATTGTATTTTTTGTATTTAGTGAATTTTTAAAAGATTTTTTTTACAATTTTTTTAATTTTTAGTGTATTTATGTTAGGTGTGTCTAAAAATTTAAAAAATACTTAAAATATTAAAAAAAATTCAATAAAAACAATATAACACGGAAAACAAGAAAGTATAATTTTCTCAAAAGAGTTTTTGGAAAACTCTAACCTAGCATAGTGATTGTGGTTTTGAGATAGCTTCATATGTATACAGTCACAAAATGGTTTGAATAAATTCAACGGTATTTTTCTGTCGCAAAAAAAAAATAAAAGAAACAATGTCGTCTTACTCTTTTGATATAACATTTCTCTTTTCATTCATTTTTTCATCTTCCTGTCTCTCTGTCTCTGTCTCTATCTCTCTCTCTTCTCTTTATCTCTTTCACTTATCACTCTTCTTTCTATGTCTGCCTGTTTCTCTCTCTTATTTTCTCTCTGTGTCTCTCGTCTATCTCTCTTCTCTCTATCTCTCTCATCTGTTTTCTCTCTCTGTCTCTCTCGTTCATCTCTCTTATCTCTATCTCTCTCATTTCTTTTTGTTCTCTCTCTCTCTATCTCTCTCGCTCATTTCTCTTCTCTTTCTGTCTCTCTTCTTTCTATGTCTCTCTCTCGCTCATCTCTTTTCGTTCTATTTCTCTCTCTTTTTGTCTATCTCTCGCTCATCTCTTGTTTCTCTCTCTTTTTTCTATCTCTCCATCTCTTTCTCTCTCTATCTCTTTTTCTGTCTATCTGTCTCTCCCTGTCTCTCTCTAACTCATCACTCTTTTCTCTCTCTCTGTCTACTTGTCTATTTGTCTATTTCTCTCTCACTATGTTCGCCTTGTTCACTCTCTTACTCTCATTTTCTCTATTTATCGAGCTCCTTCTCGATTTATCGATCCACTATAAGAAAATACACTTTTAGCAACCACTTTGTCTATCTCTCTCTCTCGCTCATCACTCTATCTATGTCTCTCTCTCTATCTCTCACAAAATTAAAATATTTTTAAAATATTTAAATATTTAAAAAATTGATTTGAATTAAGTTTTGAAAAGAGTTTTGAATTATCTTTCTTCTTTATTTATTGAGCTCCCTTTTGATTTATCGATCCACTACAAGAAAATGCACTTTTAGCGACCACTTTGTCTCTTTCTCGCTCATCACTCTATCTCTTTCTCTGTCTCTCTATCTCTTTTCTCTATTCGTCTCTCACTCATCTCTCTCTCACCACCAATCTTCTCTACCACATTTACCACTACTGCAAATGACATTCAACTACCACCATTGTTCTCTTTCTCTCTTTCACTCATCACTCTTCTTTCTCTGTCTGTTTGTCTATCTGTCGGTTTGTCTGTCTGTCTGTCTGTGTGTCTTTCGTTCATCTTTCTTCTCTCTATCTCTCTCATTTGTCTTCTCTCTATGTCTCTCTCGCTCATCTCTCTTCTTTCTCTCTCTGTCTCTCTCACTCATCTATCTTCTCTCTATCTCTCTATTTTTCTATTCTCTCCCGTTCATCTCTTTTCGCTCTTTTTCTATATGTCTCTTCATCTCTTGTTTCTCTCTATTTTTCTATATGTCTCTCTCTTTCTCTTTCTCTCTATGTCTCTTTGTCTCTCTCTCTATATCTCTTCTCTTTATCTCTCTCTTACTTATCACTCTTCTCTCTTTCTTTCTCTCTCTGTGTCTGTTTGTTTGTCTCTCACTCTTCTCTCTCTCTCTCTTTCTCTCTATGTGTCTGTCTGTCTGTTTGTCTCTCTCCCCATTGTGTTCACATTGCTCACTCTCTCTCTCTCATCTCTTCTCTATTTACTGAGCTCTCCACTACAAGAAAATGCACTTTTAGCGACCACTTTGTCTCTCTCTCACTCATTCTCTCTCTCACACCATCTCTTCTACCACTTCACCACTACTGCAAACACCATTCCACCACCACCATTACTTCTACTGTCGCCACTTCACATCTACGACTACCATTACTACTACTATCGCCACCACTCCACTACCACCACTACCACTACTGCCACTATTACTACCATTACCTCTCTTTCACCCCTGCCACTCCATTTACACTACCACTACCACAACTTCACCACTAATCTCTTTCGCCATCACCACCACCACACCACCAACATCATCTTATCCACCACCTTCACTACTGCTACGCTCCTTTTCTTCTCACAAAAAAATTAGTTCATGATTTTTAGTAATAAAAAATAATAATAATTTTATATTCATTAAAATAAATATGAAACAAATAAAATTTCAACCTTACTAAATGAAAAATAAAAATTAAAATTTATTAACTATAAAAAAATTATTTTAATAAAAAATAATTTTTTTTAGCAATGACATCCTCCGATGCAAAAAAAAAAAAAAAAAAAGAATCCTTCTATTATTTAAATATTTATTTGTAATGAAAATTAGAAAAAATTTCCCTCTTTTTTTTTTTTTTTTCCCCTCGTTCAATCCTTACCGTCCATCTCTCACTCACCTATAACAAACAAAACAAAAGAAAAAAAACCCTAATCTATAATCGGCTCCCTCACTCTCTCTCAGTCTCACCATCACTCACTCACCATCTCACTGTCTCTCTTTCTCACTCTCTCGTTTCTGGCAGCCGATCATTCAACATAGAAACTTTCTACACCGATCACTCTCTTTCTCATCTCATCGCACCGATCATCATCGCACAGCCGATCAATCTACTTCACAGGTAAACTCTCTCAATCTCCGTCTCTCTCTCTCCCGATCGTTGTTTTTTTTTGTTTTATATATATATATATATATATCAGATATATATCTCTCTGATCTGATCTGATCTGTCTCCCTCACTCTCTCATCTCATCAGTCTCACACTCACTCTCTGGTTTTGCATCTCTACACCGATCGACTCACACACAGGTAAGCCTCTCTCTCTCTCTCTCTCTCTCTCTCTCTCTCATCTCATCTCTAATTTTTTGTGGACCAACAGATCTGATTTTTGTTGTGGACCAACAGATCTGATTCGAAATATGATCTTAGTTGTGATCTGATTTTTAGTTGTGTTGAATCTGTGTAAATATTTATGATCTGATTTGGAATGTAAATATGAATCTGTTATTAATCTGTAAATATGAATCTGTTAGTAATATAATTTTTTGATTGAATTAGTAGATTACCATTTAAAATTCATAGTTTTGATTTTAAATCAATAAGTTAGTAATATAGATTAATGAAATTAGGATTTTCAATTAAAAAATATGAAAATGAAGAATTTAAAAAAAGGAAAATAATTTAAAATAAAAGAATAATTTGAGTGTTAATGTTTAAGGAAGAATAAGAGATTTTCAGTTTGGAGATTTTCAGAACCCTGATCCATGCTCTCTTTGATCTTGTGTTTCTTATATTGGCTTCATTTATTGCACCTTACACATACATTTATTGCACCTTACATATAGTTCAGTTTTTGTAATTTTTTTTGCAATTAATTTATTTATTTGATAAGTAATATTAGAAAGTAATAGCTCTTCTGGGTTTTGTACATTAAATTAATAATGCTTTTGTTTATCACATATATCTACTGCTTGATGGTGACAGACTTTTTGGACTTAGTATGCTATGATTGAAACCTTTTGTAGGCAGTGCTTATGTTATCTGCATTATGTTTCCATTTGACAGGTGATTATTCCATTCGAAGATATTGATGAGGTACATAGTTTCACCTAATGTTTATTTGTGATCATTCCATCATTATGTTGTTGGCTGAATAGAATGGCTTAGATAACATAGAAGGTTCTGTGGATTGCAATTCTTTTGTTCATTTATACAGATAAAGAGGAGCCAACATGCATTTATTAATCCAGCCATTACAATTATTCTTCGCATGGGTGCTGGCAGCCATGGTGTGCCTCCGTTGGGAAGTCCTGATGGTTAGTGTTAATCGAGGTCTAAAAACTGTTAAGGGTTCTTGCTAATGGATTTTACTTGTATTTAAGGTAAACATGTTTTGGATTGCAATAAGTATTCCTTGACAATATCATTGTCGTGTAATGGATTTAAATAATATAGTACATCTTGTGTCAGAATGTTATTCGAGAGGTGTCTTATACAAACCCCAACGTCAAAATGATATTATGTCATGATGCGTAAGGTGGAACAGCAACATATAATAGTGTCCTCACTTTCTTTTTACGGTCTCGTCAAAATGACAATTTTTGAAACAATCAAGACATGACACGACTGGGACACGATAATTAATAAATATTTTTTACATAAGTTCATGAAAACACTAACAATTTATTCAAACTTGTGATGTGTTTTCATGTGTATGTAAGCGATGGACATGTGTCTCTCAAATATTGAAGTGTATCTGGTTCAAAAAATATTATTGAAGTGTATCTGGTTCAAAAAATATTAAAAAACTAATAGGATATATTTGGATGTGTGTCTAACACGTGTTAGGTGGTGTCCAACGATTGTTGGTGTCTAGCATGAACACGACACCTTATTAGAAGTGTCTGTGTTTTTTAGTTATTGATAGTTTCAGAATGTGGGTATAAGTGTCTAGATCTCCTATGTAGTTCACCATGTCACTGTCGTGTCATCATCTCCACTGATTTGGAGACCATGTGTCGGCCTTTTGAGGTGAGACAAGGACCAAACAATTGTCACCATGTATTTTGGTGCTCCCCTTTGAGGTTTGAGCCATGTCAGTCGAGGTCTCCATAGCAAAACATTCTCAGTGAAGCTGAAGAGACATGGTGTACTCTGTACCTCTTGTACATGAGGAACACACTTGACCACCTTTGTGACCTCAGGCCCTTGAAGCCTCTAAGGATTTTGGTACCACTACGAGCAGTGGCCTTGACCTTTGTGTTGTGTCTGTAGTATGAATTTGTGTCAGGAGTGTTTATTTATAACTATCTTTGTATCATTTCGTTGAAGATGATTTAGTAGTTTTGGCATTAAGTTAAAAAAAAAATTATTTAGGTAAATTGTAGGGGGTCTACATTTGTTTTGTTCTTAGGGTAAAAAAAGATTAATAATTGTTAAAGGAGTTTCTGCACATCGCTAACATTTTTCTATTTCCATTTTCAGGTAGAGTCAGATATATGTTTGCATCATTTTGGAACAGAAATCATGCGCTGAGAGCTTTACAACGTGCTGCCAAGCATTTCCATACTATGGTAGAAGATGAGAAGGAGGTCTGCTCCCAGTACTTTATAATCATTTTTTTTTTATTGTCTAGCATTGTTTGCATTCAATTTTTAAAAACCTCTTGTTGGTTGTGATTTGTGAGTCATTAGTTCATTTTTGTTTCAAGTTTGAGCATTCGATTAAACATGTGTGTATATAGCTGACAAATCTACGTCAGACTGTTGCTTTGGTGCTTTTAAGCTTACGAGAACATTTTTGCTTGCTTTCTTCTACTGCTATGTTGGTGGTTGACATCTATTTTTCTTATAATGTTTTGCAGAGACCCACGGAGGCCGGGGGTGGAAACACACCAGACCTTGAGCATTACCAAGATGGTTCTGACTATATATAAAGATTAGGAAACTCGTTTACCCCCAATCAGATGGTTCTGACTATCTATTTTTTTAATTTTTTTTAGGATTGGGGTGAATTTTATAATTTAAGTATGCTTTTATGAACATGTACAGTTTAATTGTTCTTTGTAAAATATTGAATTTGATGATTTTATCAATTTTTATTTTTATTTTCTGTTAGGATGTTTTTGTGAATGGAATGTAAATAATCAGCTCAGAGCATATTTTATGTTAACTAAATTATGAAATTAAGTAAAAACGTGGCGTTTTTGTTCAAAACGCCACTATATCCTGTGACGTCATCAGTTATATTTGACAGAATTATTTAAGCAGATTTAATAGTATACCGGCGTTTATGAAAACGTCACTATAAGTATCAGTGGCATTTATAAAAAGCCTTATACCTATAGCGACGGCGTTTTGCCGTCGCAAAAAAGCTTTGGAAACACCTGAAAAACATACCTTTAGCGACGGCTCATCATGCCGTCGCTAATAGTTATTTGCCGTAGCACACTTTTAGCGACGGTGCTCTGCCGTCTCAAAAAACCAATTTTAGCGACGGAAAAACTTTACCGTCGCAAAAATTTAAATTTTTTTCACTTATTCGGCGACAGGAAACTACCGTCGCAAAAAAGGGAACCTCCCGTCGCAAAAACCATTGGCGACGGCACGTACCGTCGCTAAAGACCTTTTGCAACCCCTTAGTCGCGACCCCCTCCTGCCGTCGCAAAAAATCAATTTACCGTCGCAAAAGGTATTAGCGACGGCGTGCGGAGCATTTGCGACGGCGTTTTACCGTCGCAAAAAACTGTTTTTTTTGTAGTGTGGTTTGATACTTAGTAAGAAAATATCACAATTACAAAGTGAAAAAACATTCTTATAAAAAAATTAAAATAAAAATGTAATCATATTTTTTTTAATCCAAAAGTTAACTATAATATGCTTTATATAATATAATGGATAAATATACAAATCCTCATTTTTATGGTGATAAAAGTTGATAACTAAATTTCGGACACCTGATGGGTCACCAATAGTGTTAATTTAATGACATCATCATTGTAACGCATCAAATGATGATATTAATTAATACATTCGAAAACATCATTTAATAGTCAAAGTTAATTATCAAAACATTATTAATCCTTACACATAAAATTTGACATGGTAACATTTTAAAATGAAATATAGTAAACCATACAAGATAAATTAAAATAATTTTTGCTAAATAATTGGCCACAAAGAGGAGTATATATTCTGCATTAGCCCAATTAAGGATCACCCACATCGGTAGTTAGGCCCACAGCTCAGTACTTGCTAGTTGGTACATCATTTGATGCATTTCTTCATGCTTGGGTTGGGTTGGGTTGGGTTGCAAGATTTTGGTGCCGTAAAATACACTCCTCCATCAAAATTCTATAAATATTTAAAAGTGACGTGGCACTAAACTTGATTTTATCAAAAAAATTATGTGAAGGTTAGAGAAAATTTACATAAGAAAAATATTTGTCAAATTACAATACAGTGAGACAAAGAAAAAAAAATTACAAAAAACATGTAGAGTATAAGTGATTCTATGATGGGTGTAAGTAATTCTATAATGGGTGCAAGTGAAAAGTTGTTGGATTCAAGCGTGGCTTGCATCTCTCCATGTTTGTGTAAAAAAAAAATTATGTACCACCGGGATGTAATTCTCACAAAAATGTTTCATCCACGTGATTTCTCTCCCACAAACCCCCCCAAATGATGTGGCAATAGAAAAAAGCAAATTAATGACTCATACTTAGACTCTTACACTTCTTTCTTTTTTCAAAACCTTCCGGTCAGCCTTATGTCACGCGCTTTAAAATTTAGACAATTAAATATTAAATTATGATTAAACCCCAATCAATATTCCATCATCTAAATCCTAGGGGTGAAACAAAATCTAAATGTTTCTGTCTCCATAAGGTTTAAGTAAATTTCAATGCTTAAAAAAAATACAAGGGAAAAAAAAAAACTAACAAAACGCCAACCAAATTATCCATCATAATTTCATAACTATCTAATACCTACAACATTAAAGTAACAATAAATAGTCAAAACAACTTAAAAAATATAAAGTTACAAACCATGCCAAATCATCAAAATACTAAGGTCATAAAAAAAATAATAAATATATAAAATAATATCAACCCTAAACTCAATAAAACAAAAGAAGTCCGAAAGGCATGTTCAACAACTATAGTTATTTCTCATCATCACCATAGCCTAAACTAATCCTGCAAAGGAAGCTCGGATATGCTCAAATAGAACGCACTCTAGATGCCAAGAAACAAAACGAGTCAGTGTATAAGTATACTGGTATGAGTATAAATATTTGACACCCACGTGTCCACCAAACGCAAATAAAAATACATTTAATTCTTGTTACAGGATAAGACAAGTAGTCCACCCACACTGAGACGAAGGGGTAGTTTCCTGAGATACGGTGGTATTTAGTTTCTCACCTATACACAACTAAATATAATTGAGTATAAAATAAACAAAATAAACGTAAAAATATGATGGGTCAACCCTGCATAAAAAATTAGTAAGGCCCACTATTCTGCAAAAAAATAAAGTTAGTATGATTTAATCATAAGTGAATTGCTAAAGAAGTATAAACAAAGATACTGTTTGATGCTTAAATAAGTCGAATTGACCAAAACTTAAAAAACAAAAGTTGTACAGAATCAAATTTCCTAAAAGGTAACGCAAAGGAATTTAGTAGAAACTGAACAGGTTAAGAGAAAAATTTAATAGAAAAACCTAGACGGAATTCATCCGAAAAATTTGAAGCTGAAAACGAAAGGAAACTGCCCTAAGATGATTTTTTTGAGAAAAGTTCAAAAAACTAAAAATGTGCAGAATAATATTTTACTTCAGTTTACGCAAAACCAATAAAAATGAGCTGGTTTCGTGGGGTAAAACAACATCTAAAATCTGCATTGTTAAAATGAACAAAAACTATTTCCGATTACAAGTTCTAATCGATCTTTTTAGTAAAAGTTAAAACACAAAAATTGTCTAGAATTACGTATACATGCCTCTGCCCAAATTTCGAAATTTAACGAAGTTCTTTACTATTTTTCAATATGTACAAATGAATACAATTCAAATTATACCAATAAGTTCATATTTAATTCTTTGTCCCTTAACTCCACCACTTCGGCTCTTCACTTTCGGCCTACACATATATCCCATGTGCCTCCCGTATACCTAACACCGCTCCGAAGCCAAACTTACACAAGGATATCGTCCCCAGTTTGACCTACACTCCCCGGATGGTTAGCATATACGTACGCGCATAAATCAAAGCACTCGTCTACTCCTGAAAACGAGGCAACAATATATATACACAATCTCTCATCTACTGATGAGAACAAACATAATAATGCCAAGCCTAAGGCATTCAAATAAATCTTAAAATCTTCACCTTTTTTATGCACTTTTTCTCACCAACACTAAAATAAAACAACAATTCATAGAGTCATAGTGGAGTACAATGAATTTATCTATGGGTTTCTAATTTATTTTAATTTCATATATTCATGAGTATAATTACAACTATAAAATAAATACAAATAAAAACCTAAACCTTATATACACAACTAATCAAAATAATTAAAACAGCCGTGCTAAAGGCCTCGAAAAGAGAGGCGCAAATTTGCCTCAAATAGTTGTTGTTTTTTTTTTTTTTTTTTTTGACTATGCTGGTTTGGTTTTGATTTTTTTTTTTGGTTTTTTTGAAAGGGTTTTTATGTGTACCCTAAAACCTAAACCTTAATAAAAAATAAATAAAAAATCAAACCAACACAGCTCAACAAATTAAATTAAATTAAATTAAAAAAAAAAACAAACCAACATAGCCCAACAAATAGGGGAAAAAAAAAAAACAAAAAAAAAAAAACAACAACAACAACAACAACAATTTAGCCTACGTGGTTTGATAAGATGAGTGAGTTGGGTTAGACTGATTGGGTGATAAAATTGACTGATTAGTTAGACGGCTGGTTAAAATTTGTTAATTCCATATAATTTTGTACGAGTTTTTACTATATTTTTATTTCAATCAGAAAGACTCAGAAGAAATAAAAACCTAAACCTTAAATCCTAAATTCTAAACCCACCCCTACACATAACTATCCTTTAAAAAAAATAAAAATAATAAAATAATAAAATAAAATTACAACAACCCAACAAATAAATAAATAAATAATAACAACCAACCTAACACAACCCAACAAATAAATAAAAATAATAATAAAAACAATCAAACCAACACAGTTTCAAAAAAAGGAAAAAAAAATCTAATTCGAGCCATATTCGAGGCCTCAATCTTTTTCCTAATTAAAATCAATCCATCATCTACATACAAATACAAAATCAAACCAACATCAAATAAATACAAATAAAAAAATAAATAAAAATAACGAATTAAACATAAATCAAGAGAAGTAGATTTTGCACTCACAATATTTTTTTGAAGATCAAAGAATTACTTGAAGAATTAATAGAGCCACCAAAATAAAACTCTAACCCCTTTTGTTTTTGTCTCTCTCTCTCTCTCTCTCTCTCTCTCGACTTGCTCCTCTTTTTTTCTTTTCTTTTTTTTGTTTAAGTGAGCCTCTAAGCTTTATACCATACTTGACATATGTTATTATATTATAATTTACAAATACAATCTAAATACAACATATATAATATAAATATCTTATATAAAATCTATATAAATAATTTCTTATATATATATATATATAAATATAAATATAAATATTTAGATTAATTATATATAATTAACTAACACATTAAATTAACTAAATATCACATTAAATTCTCATGTATTCACACAATTAATAAAGCCAAAAAAAAAAGTAATAATAACAATAATAAATAATGCTTTAAGAAAATTAGGGTCGCTACAATATACACATCTCAAAAGAATCTCGTCCCAAGATTCGATAGGAGAGAGTACTAAGCAAAAAGTTCCAAGTGCATACACCGAACTTTCTCTTCCAATTCCCAAGTGATATCATCCTCATCCTCGCTCCATTGCACTTTCACCAAGTTCACTTTTTTGCGCCGTAACTGCTTTACATCCCGGTCTAGAATAGTAACCGGTCGCACTACATACGTGAGATCATCACTAATCTCCAATACTTCTAGGGATACTACTTGGGAAGGGTCTTGCACACACTTCCGTAATAAAGATACATGGAACACGTTGTAAATCTAGCTAAAGCAGGTGGTAGGGCTAATTTTTAAGCCACATTACCAATCCTCTTAGTGATCTCATATGGTTCTACAAATCTGGGTGCCAACTTTTCCTTCTTTCTGAACCGCATGATATCCTTCATTGGTGAGACCTTCAAAAACACAAAATCTCCAACATTCAACTCAACTTCCTTGTGTTTTCTATCAGCGTAACTTTTCTAATGACTCTGTACAGTCTTAATACGTTCCCGAATAATGTTCGCCTTCTTTGGGGTCTCTCTCACCAACTCTGGTCCTAACAACGGCGCATCTTCTACCTCCATCCAACAAGCAGGTGATTGACATGGCCTCTCCTACAAAGCCTCAAAAGGTGCCATCCCGATACTTGAGTGATAATTATTATTATAAACAAACTCCACCAATGGCAAGTGTTCTTCCCAACTACCACCAAGATCGAGGACACAAGCTCTCAACATATCCTCCAAGATTTGATTTACCCGCTCAGTTTGCCCATCCGTCTAAGGGTGATAAGCTGTGCTCAGGTCTAACCTAGCACTCAAAACATGCTGAAAACTCTCCTAAAACTCTGCTACAAACAACGAATCATGATCTAAAACTATAAAAACTGATGCGCCATGAAGTCGCACCACCTCCCGAATATACATCCTAGCCAATTTATCCGTAGTTCGGTGAACACTGATAGGAATAAAATGAGCAGACTTGGTGAGTCGATCCACTATCACCCAAATAGATTCATTACCTCGCTTAGACCGCGGCAATCCTTCCACGAAGTCCATAAAGATGTACTCCCATTTCCAAGTAGGGATCTCGAGAGGCTGCAAAAGTCCAAAAGGTCATTGGTGTTCTGCCTTAACCTACTGACACACATAATATCGAGAAACATACTTTCCTATGTCCTTCTTCATACCTTTCCGCCAAAACATTCTCTTCAAGTCATGATATATCTTAGTTCCACCAGGGTGAATGGTATATCGGGACCTATGGGCATCATCTATAATCTCTTTCCTCAATTCAACAATGTTAGGTACACACAACCTGCCCCTGAATCGCAATCCCCCATCTGAGTCCATAGACCAATCAGTAAGACAATCATCGATCAAATCCACTACGAGGTCATCGAGCTTGCTGACGAGAAACCCATCTAAATATTGCATCTGACGAACTTTACCCAGTACCATCGGCTACACGGTCAAACTACCGATGTATGCCCTCTTGACACTCTCTATTGGTTGAATATCATGCATCAAAACGAACTCCAAAGACTTCTATTCCTGAATATCAAATGAGCTATACTCCATGTTGTCGACTAAGTGCATCTACAGCCACATTTCCTTTCCTCGGGTGGTAAAGGATCTCGAAATCATAACTACTGATGAATTCAACCCCACCTCTGTTGTCTCATGTTCAATTTTTTTTGAAAAAAAAGATATTTGAGGCTCTTGTGATTTGTGTATAACTCAAAGTGCTCTCCAAACAAGTAGTGTTGCCACACTTTCAACGCAAAAATAACTGCTGCCAGCTCTCAGTCATGAGTAGGGCATCGTCTCTCATGAGATTTTAACTGTCATGAGGCATAAGATATAACCTTCTAATGTTGTATCAACATATATGCCAAACCAGTTCCACTTGCATCAGTAAACACTACTAACTTTTCCTATTGTACTGGTATAGTTAACACCGGAGCTGTAGTCAAACGCTGTTTTAACTCCTGAAAAGCTCTCTCATAATCATCTGACCATAAGAACTTCATATTCTTGCGGGTCAACTTGGTCATGGGTGTTGCAATAGCAGAAAACTTCTCTATAAATCTATTGTAACAACCAGCTAGTCCTAAAAAAACTTCTTACCTCTGAAGGGTTCGTGGGCTACTTCCACTCTTTGACCACAACAACTTTCTCAGGATCTACCGCTATCCCCTGATTGGACACAACATGCCCAAAAAACCGAACTTCTTTCTCCCAAAAGTGACCCTTACTGAACTTAGCGTATAACTGTTGCTCCCTCAAAGTCTACAATACTACTTTCAAGTGTTCTCTATGTTCTTCCTCATTCTTAGAATACACTAGGATATCATCTATGAAGATAATCACAAACTTATCTAGATACGATTGAAAAATTCTGTTCATCAAGTCCATGAAATAGGCAGGAGCATTGGTCAAACCAAAAGGCATTACAGGAAACTCGTACAACCCATACCCGGTCCACAAAGCAATAAGCAATATATTTTCTTCTGACACACCCGTCTGATGGTAACCCATTCTGAGATCAAATTGAGAGAACATGGCTACCCCCTTCAATTGATCAAACAAGTCATCAATTCTAGGTAGCGGATACTTGTTCTTGACAGTCACCTTGTTCAGCTCTTTGTAATCTATGCACATGCAAAGAGTGCCATCTTTCTTGGAGACAAAGATCGCGGGTGCTCCGCATGGGGAGTTACTTGAACGTATGAACCCTTTTTGAAGCATCTTTTCCAGCTGTTTCTTCATCTCCACAAACTCTTTATGCGCCATTCTGTATGCCGCCTTAGAAATCGGTGCAATTCCGGCACTAGGTTAATACAAATTCTACTGCCCGTCAAGGTAGAGGTCCAGGTATCTCCTGAAATACATCCTCAAACTCACGTACCGCATCTACCTCACTAATATCCTATTTAGGGATTTCTACCGAGCATAGAAAATTCGTCATTACCGACTCTTCTATATCGCTAGAAGTGTGGGTAAGCCGTGGTATACCCAGAATATCTATATTTACAGTCCTCCCAGCACAATCTAGAGTCACAAAGTATTTTCACAGTCAATCCATACCCAAAATAATTATAAACCCCTCAAACCCTAACACAATTAAGCCCACATACAAGACTATGCCCGCAAAGTCAATTTCAAAATCTTTACACATCTCATAAAGAGTAATTGCCCCTCCTAAAGGGGTCTCAACACAAATAGGTATAGACAATGAGGTAGTTACAAGGTGTTCTCTTTCTACAAACTGTCTAGATATGAAAGAATGAGAGACACCAATATCAAAAAGTACTCTAATGGGTTCTTGAAAAAGATAAAAGATACCTTCCAGCCACCACCTTCAAGTTAAATACACACAAAAAATTCGTTCATAAATACTTAGAATAAATTCAACCACCAAACTAAACTAGCTAACCCATTTTTCACAATCTGAGGATCACCTAAACTCTCACAAGTCTAGGGTAACCTAGAGCTCTGATACCAAACTGCCACGCCCCAAAATTTGGATAATTAAATATTAAATTAGGACCAAACCCCAATCAATATTCCATCATCCAAATCCTAGGGGTGAAACAAAATGTAAATGTTCTCCTCTCCATAAGGTTTAAGTAAATTTCAATGCTTAAAAAAAATACAAGGGACAAAAAAAAACTAACAAAACGCCAACCAAACCATCTACCATAATTTCATAACTATCCAATGCCTCCAACATTAAAGTAACAATAAATAGTCAAAACAACTTAGATAATGTAAAGTTACAAACCATGCCAAATTATTAAAATATTAAGGTTATAAAAAAAATAATAAATATATAAACTAATATCAACCCTAAACTCAAGAAAACAAAAGAAGTCCGAAAGACATGTCCAACAACTATATTTATTTCTCATCACCACCGTAGCCTAAACTAATCCTGTAAAGGAAGTTCGGCTGCGCTCAAATAGAACACACCCGAGATGCTAAGAAACAAAACGCGTCAATATACAAGTATACTAGTATGAGTACAAATATTTGACACCCACGTGTCCACCAAACACAAATAAAAATACATTTAATTCTTGTTACGGGACAAGACAAGTAGTTCCACCCATACTGAGACAAAGGGATAGTTTCCCGAGATACGGTGGTATTTAGTTTCTCACCCATACACAACTAAATATAAATTGAGTATAAAATAAACAAAATAAACATAAAAATATGATGAGTCAGCCCTGCATAAAAAATTAGTAAGGCCCACCATTTCGCAAGAAAAATAAAGTTAGTATGATTTAATCATAAGTGAATTGCTGAAGAAGTATAAACAAAGGTACTGTTTCATGCTTAAATAATTCGAATTGACCAAAACTCAAAAAATAAAAGTTGTACAAAATCAAATTTCCTAAAAGGTAGCGCAAAGGAATTTAGTAGAAACTGAATAGGTTGAGAGAAAAAATTAATAGAAGAACCTAGACAGAATTTATCTGAAAAATTTGAAGCTGAAAATGAAACGAAACTGCCCTAAGATGATTGTTTTGAGAAAAGTTCAAAACACTAAAAGTGTGCAGAATAATGTTTTACTTCAGTTTATTCGAAACTAAAAAAAATGAGCTTGTTTCATGGGTTAAAACAATATCCAAAATCTACATTGCTAAAATGAACAAAAACTGTTGTAACAAAGATAATCCGATTACAAGTTCTAATCGATCTTTTTAGTAAAAAGTTAAAACATAAAAATTGTCTAGAATTACGTATACATGCCTCTGCCCAAATTTCATAATTTAACGAGGTTCTTTACTATTTTTCAATATGTACAAATCAATACAATCCAAACTATACCAATAAATTCATATTTAATTCTTTGTATCTTAACTCCACCACTTCGGCCTTTCACTTCCGACCTACATATATATCCCATGTGCCTCCTGTATACTTAACACTGCTCCGAAGCCAAACTTGCATGAGGATATCGTCCCCAGTTTGACCCACACTCCCCGGATGGTTAGCATATGCGTACGCGCATAAATCAAAGCACTCATCTACTCCTGAGAACGAGGCAACAATATATATATACACAATCTCTCATCTACTCATGATAACAAACATAATAATGTCAAGCCTAAGGCATTCAAATAAATCTCATAATCTTCACCTTTTTTTATGCACTTTTTCTCACCAACACTAAAATAAAACAACAATTCATGAAGTCATGGTGGAGTACAAGGAATTTATCTATGGGTTCCTAATTTATTTTAATTTCATATATTCATAAGTATAATTACAACCATAAAATAAATACAAATAAAAACCCTAACCTTACATACACAACTAATCAAAATAATTAAAAACAACCCATCATCTACATACAAATATAAAATCAAACCAACATCAAATAAATACAAATAAATAAATAAACAAAAACAACGAATTAAACATAAATCAAGGGAAGTAGATTTTGCACTCACAATATTTTTTTGAAGATCAAAGAATCACTTGGAGAATTAATGGAGCCACCAAATAAAACCTTAACCCCTTTTGTTTTTGTCTCTCTTCCTCGCCTCTCTTTCCCGTCTGTCTCTTCTCTTCCTTTCGGTTCTCTCTCTCTCTCTCTTTCATGGCTTGCTCCTCTCTCTTTTTTTTTTTGTTTTGTTTTGTTTTGTTTTGTTTAAGTGAGCCTCTAAGCTTTGTACCCTAATTGACATATATTATTATATTATATTTTACAAATACAATCTAAATACAACATATATAAATATAAATATCTTATATAAAATCTATATAAATAATTTCTTTATATATATATAAATATAAATATTCAGATTAATTATATATAATTACCTAACACATTAAATTAACTAAATATCACATTAAATTTTCATGTATCCACACAATTAATAAAGCCAAAAAAAAAAGAAGTAATAATAACAATAATAAATAATGCCTTAAGAAAATTAGGGTTGCTACACCTTACCATGCCATTCAATAAGATTTGTGAGAAAGAAATTATGTGAATGTAACACTATTGTTTACATAGTGCCCCAACTTGATACTTATTTGTTAAAGTTGTAGGTACTAATACACCTTTTGTTAGGATTTTGGGGAATAACTTGACAAGTATCAAGTGATAAGTAGTGTGGAGCAATACTTCAAGACCAACAAATAATCACTCATTTTTTTTTTTTTAATCAATGTGTGTCAATTACAGTTGCTCGCGAATCAGGTTGAATATGATGGCTTCCCATTCACTATCCGTCCGAACTTGGGTAGACTGAAAAAAACAATCCACATTTGTCTACTTAGTTAGTGAATACGGATTGAGCAGGCCGTGCGGGTTGGCAAGTGGATACAAATCGATTTGGTGGTTCGGACTTTATTATTCTGGGCCTTTTTTTGAACTATTTTAGAGGGTTTTTTTTCCCCCCCTTCTAGTTTGAGCCTTATTTAAATCCAAAATTTTATGTTCTTTTATTTTTTTATTTAAAAATAAAGGTGTGACTTTCATATTTTGTAAAAGTATAACATCATTTTTTTAGAAGGGTTGGCGTATCATGTTGGATCGAGTGACTTCCCATCTGTCAATCGTCTAAACATAAGTGAATTTGGAAAATCTCTATCCGCATTTGTCCGTCTATACTTTTGAAACTGTCCAAAAGCGATAGAGTTGGGTTAGATTTGTCAAGTTTGATAGGCAATTTTCTTGAGCACCCCTATAGCATGTTTGTTTAGACGGACTGGATAAGGAGGGATTAGAATCCATCGGATTATAATCTTAGAATTCATAGTCCTGAGACTATTCGGTTAGATAGGATATGTATCCCATATTTGTTTAGTCATGAGATTAGATGTCAAGAAAGGATTATTTGGTTGGATAGGATATGAATCATATGTTTGTTTGGGATATTATGGAGAATGATAAATGCTCAAATGACTATTTTATCCTTTTTCAATTATTTATTAAGTAATAGCAATATTAAACATATCTTTAATAATTTAATCATTTGTAGCTAGATTAAATAAAAATTTATTTATTTTATTTTTTACACAATTAAATAGAAAAAAATTAAAATAAAATAAATAAAATATCAATAAAAATATATGCTATTTTTTAATTAAAATTTAAATAAATTTATTTCAAAAAATAATAATAATTAAGTAATGAAATTAAATAAAAACATCTATTAAAATTTAATGAAAATAAATAAAGTATCAACAAAATTTTAAAATAAAACATCAATAAAATATCTATAAAAAATCATTTTAAAAAATTAAATAAATAAAACATCAATAAAAATTAAATAAAATTATTTTATTTTTAAATTGAGACTACTTTATTAAGTATAATTAATACCATGAGAAAAAAGATATTTAATACTAGAGGGTCAACAATGTAATTTGGCAACCTAATCCCATGGGATAAGTTATCCCATGATTTATGTCTCACCCCCTCCCCCCATGGGATACAATAGTCTAACAAATTTGGTGGTGCAAAAAATTTGAAACGAACAACGGACTATTAGTCTGAATGGACTATTAGTCCAATCCCGCCCTTCAATCTCACCAAACAAACATGCTGCTAGTGTTAATGATCAGTCCAATGAGAGGGTAGGTCCATTGCATTTGCACCCGTAAAAGTTTTGATTTTTTTTATATTATCTAAGTAATTAATAAGAAAATTTTGAAAATAAAAACTCGTATTCCTAAATTAAATATATAATACGTTTTTTAAAATAAATTTCCAGTATAATTTTATTAAATAGTAATCTCCTATATTTTTGTTTGAGATGTACTACTTGTGTATGCCATGTGTGCTATTGTTATAGTATTGGATTATTCCTAGGTTGTTGTTAATCGCTAGGGGTGTAAAAATGGCCCGAGGCCTGTGGACAGCCTAAAGCCCACCCAAAGCCCGAGGTGGGCCCAGCTCGTTTCGGCCCCGGTTAAGCCCGAGCCCAAGACTAGCCTAGTACCTTGGGCCTGGGCTTGGGCCTTCCACTTAGGGCTTGGCCTGGCTCATTGTCCCGGACCATTAGCCTGGCCGGTTGGCCCGACCCAGCCCAAAAAATTTTCAGGACCTACTGGTAGCCCGGCCTGCCCATCCGGCTCTCTCTCTACTAATGGTCAAATTTAAAAAAAAAAAAAAAAAAAAAAAACTTATAATGGTTAAATAATTAAAAAAATAAAAAAATAAAAAGATTGATCTTATAAAAAATAAAAAATTAAAATAATTAAATAAAATTTAATCTTGTAAAAATAAAAATTTATAAAATTAAATAAATAATTTTAATAATGTAAAAATAAAACAAATAATAATAATAATTTATTAAATTAAAATCAAACTAATAATGCTTTTTTCTTTGGCCAGGAGAGAGAGAGAGAGTGTGTTACTATACCATGCTATAAAGCTAAGCATGCATGCTTAGTATAACCAAGTTGTTCCCCTTTCTTTTTTCATTTGGAAGTAAAATCAAGTAATTCATATTTCAAATACTATAATATTAAATTCAATAGTCATTCTTAATTGTTATTTTCAAAGACTGACATCGTTAAATTTGACAGACCCTGATAGACCCAAGAATGACAAAGCTTGTGTAACCCACTGTCACTGCACACTATCACTGTGCTGTGGCTGGCAGTCGAAACAAGACAAGAGAGGGGAGAGAGAGAGAGAGAGAGTGAGTGGAGGCAAAGTTAATAGAGCGATCCCAGTTTTGACTCGACTCTTGTGGTATTCTGGACTAGGGTTTGATGCTTTCATATTGTTGTTTACCTCTTCCTTCCCTTGTATCTCTTTGAAATTGGCCTTTGGGTTGTTGTGGTTGCGTTTGGAACAAGTTGGTTGCTTGTTTTTCCCAAACCTTGTTGTCCAGATTTTTGCTCCTCCGCTTGAGCGGCCTTTCTTGTGCTCGAGCGGGATGTGCAAACTCTCAGTACTTTGCACGTCTACAAAAGTACTGGAGGGATGTTTTTCACGCTCGAGCGGCGTCTCTTACACTCGAGCGGGTGGATGCTCGAGCAACCTTCCTTGCGCTCGAGCAAGTTGTCTGTTGTCTACATAGATACTAGATGTTTGTATTTTGCGCTCGAGTAGAACCAAACTTTGTGTCTGACGCTCGAGCGTCAACTTCTCCGCTCGAGAGGACTGCACGGATATCAGATCGCGAAAAGCACTTTTTACATCACTTTTTCATATCTTTTCATTCTAAACCCTAAAGTTGAAAGCCTTTCTCTCTAAAACTCACCTTCTCTCTATTTCCACCTAGATCTAGTGATTTCTCTACCCTACTCCCTTTGATAAAAAGGTAGAGTTTCACAAGTTCTTCACTTTGATCCGATTAGAGTTAGATTTCAGCACCTTTGGGGTTTCTCTCTTGCTTGGCTCATCTTCTATGACACTCTGAACGTTTAATTAAATATCACATAAATATTTATAACTATATTTAATTATGGTTGTATGTGATAATATATTATTAGTTATAATATATTAAAAATAATAATAATAATAATAATAATAATAATAATAAGCATACCATATGTGATAAGGTTTACAGTATGTGATAAGGTTAATTAACTAGCATTTCATTAAGGAGATTTGTAAATCCTCTAGGAGAAGGATGTTACGCCACCTGTATTGTCTAGGCCTTAGGAGAAGTGAGTCACCATTTGTTAGGCATCAGGTGCTGTGTATATATAAGAGAGAGTGGGGCTACGAATTGCATAAAGGAATGAGGAGAAAAGAAAAAAAGAAAAAGAAAGAGACAGAAAGGAGGAAGGAAGTGAAGCTAGCATAAATAGGAGGGAAATAGTAAGAATTAATATTAAGGTGAGTTATATTATACCTTGAGTTACCATAATATATTTTACGTATGTTTTGACTTATCATAATTTATTTTATACAAGTTATGTTTTATAAATTATATTAATATTTAATTACGTGGATTAATTTCTGAACTCTATTTGTTTAAAATGAAACCCATGGATATGTTTGTTTAAATTTTAAAGAATATTTGACTATGCCCTTATAAACAATTATGTTTTGTAAGTACCACCACGGGAGTCCCACGCCTTGGGGGACTTAAATAACCATTGGCCTTTGTTTGACCACTTTGTGGTCCTCTGTTTGTCATGGATCCATTGACCTCTGTTCTAACTGTCAATTCTGTGTCTTCTGTTCTGTACCGTGATTATGGTTATTTATTTATATAATTTATGCATTTCAGTTTCTACCACTTAAATAATTTATTTAGCAAATTAAGTTATGTAAATATTTTGGCTTAACTAACTATCCATGGTTATTTTGTATTCTCTATACTCTTGGCATAATATTTCTCACTCTACTGTGTGCTTATAGTTGTTACCCTTTCAGGTGATGAGATGTAAGGAAGACCCATAATCTCGTGTAGTGGAACCTGTGCAAGAAATTGATGCAGATCCGTTTCTGATGACCGGTCGCTGCATAATAAAATAATAAAAGCCTATGGATGTATTAGTAGAATGAAGTAATTTCCTATTTAATTATTTTTATTTCCGTTTGCCTCCGCTTGCGCAGTTTAATTTGCTACGATTAGAATAAGTTAGTAAGTTGCAATTCTAACCCTAAGCCCCTAGGGTTGGGTTATGACAAAGGTGATATCAGAGCAATGGTTCATTCAAAAAAAAAAATGCTATTTTAATTTGATGAGAAAGTTCGAAAAGTTATAAATAAATCCATAAATAAAACTATATAACTAGATAAACATAATAAAATAAAATAATACATAAATAAATGTTTACCTGCAACATTAGCCCTTTTGGGTAAAATCTCACGTTTCTTCTGATGATGTAGGAATGTCCGAGATTAACCTTAACGAGGTATTTTGGGAGGAGCTCGGGACTATTAATTTGGATGAGATTTTAGCAGAGCACCCCACCCCTGCCTCACCTGAAGGATGGGGAGATTTAGAGGATATAATTGAGGACTGCATCTAGGCCTTGCCCAATTGGTGGGTCGGCCAATCTATATACAAGCTGATCCTACTGACGTCCCACATTTACTATGGAGGCAGAGTCGTGCCTATACACGCAGACGCTTTCTTGGACCCACTCGTGTCCTCAGCGTTGCCCCGGGACATGACTGCCCGCACTAAATCATAGGTCATCTACCTCCAGATTTTGTGGCAAGAATGGGAAACGTGTACCCTGAGGACTACATTTTTACCACGGTTCCTAACCTGCTGGAGATTATTAATATTCAAAATGTTGACTTTAATAATGACTTGTCATATATCGAGACACCCGGCTGGATTGTCGATCGAGCTTTTTTGGGATACATACAGTACGTCCCCATTTTCACAGTCTAGGGAGCGTGGATATGTTTTGGTGTGGTCCAGTTAGGATGGGAATTTGAGTATTTTATTGTAACGCTCTCAAAATAATACATAGAAACCCACACTATTGGCATGCATAGACATAAGAGAAATAAACATCTTTCCATTCATCAGAGTATTCATTACAAAAGTATTACATGTTGACAACAAAAGTAAATGCCCTATGGGCTTACAACTTTCCAAGCCAACACTTGGTTACAAAAAAGGAGTACTAACTCATACACATTAAGCCCTCGGCTTGAATTTACATGTAATACAACAAAAGATAACAAAATAACCAAAAAGAGTCTTTAACTCCCAGAACCTCCCAAACTATGTCCTTGGAGGTGGCATATCACCTGGACTTGAAAATGATGTCCCATATAGGGTGAGCCAAAGCCCAATAGAGATATACTAAACCAAATATAAGCAATGACTAAAACAGTAGCATTTGATAGATGGTTAACACTTATAAACCAGTTATATCATAATACAGTCCCATGACAATCATGTCCATGTTACATTCTACTTTCCTCAACTTATCCAAATCATTTCATGAAACACGGCTCAGAACCTGGCCAAACAATTAATGGGATTACATTCCATATTAAAACATTTCCTTTATTCACAATTCAAATGAGTCTACAACTAATATTAAAAACACTTCCAATATTTCAATTTAATACACACTTTTGCTGTATCAACACTTCAAGTGATACACATATTTGCTGTATCCATGGAGTTCATCCCCTATCTCCTCCCAAATAGGTTTGAGAGTCCATCCCCTATCTCCTCTCAAACCATGGAGTACATCCCCTATCTCCTCCCAAACAATATGCATATACAATGTATTCAATACTTGTCATACACAATAATCAATCAATACACATATTTGCTGCATTAGTTCAACCGTCATACTCAATGACATATTCAATGTGATTAGTTTCAGTTTTTCCTAATCAACATACAATGTCTACAACAATCAAGACTATCGTCCACCGATAGCCCAAAGCAGTTATTTCTAAACAAAAAATAAATGCATTAAACAGATATAATCTTAACATCCTCATGGGTGAGTGATTAAATTATCCAACTCCACCATTCAACTTTATACCTCTCCAATTTCATAATCCCCAACTTATTTCCATATTCCCACAAATTAATTATTCAAATTAATTCAACACATAATTAGGGCATTTTTTTTCCCAAGTTCTCAATATTGGCCCTAAGGCTTATTTTCATCATTTCAACAACAATAATTCTATTTCTCATGCATTCATATACATATGGTGTTTAATATTTAAAAACCCCCAATTTATAATCTCAAATCAAACCCTAACTTCCCATAATTTCCCAACAATACCAACTCTTCAAAATGACCAATAT
This sequence comes from Camellia japonica, assembly GCA_030407325.1. Taxonomy (NCBI): domain Eukaryota; kingdom Viridiplantae; phylum Streptophyta; class Magnoliopsida; order Ericales; family Theaceae; genus Camellia; species Camellia japonica. The sequence continues at coordinate 52,936,892 of JAPPVO010000059.1, read as the reverse complement.
TTATGACAAAACTCATAAGATGGAGTAGGGTATCCCTACCTCGAAATGAAGAGATCAAAGGGGAAGATGGTGAAAAACCAAAGTGCTCTAAATCCAAGATTCTTCAGATTAAAAGGAAACCCTCAACACCCTTTATCTTTCTTACAAAGAACTTAGGGTAGAAACACACTAAAAGGAGATGAAACCCTAGAGAGAAAGTGTGTAGAGAGAGAGAGAGCTTGGATCTAGGGTTTTGAAATCAAAAGAGATAAAAAAGTGAAGTGTTTACCCGCTGCTGTCTATTGATATAACACAGACTCGCTCGAGCGAAAGATTGGTCACTCGAGCGACCAGACACAAAGAACTCTCGCTCGAGCGAAGAAAGTCTCGCTCGAGCCAACAATTCGAAGCCTCAGGTCTGTAACCCAGAAGCACGCTCGAGCGACAGAATGCTCGCTCGAGTGAAGAAACTCAAAACATAGACCTCGCTCGCTCGAGCGAAGGAAAGCTCGCTTGAGCCAAGAATCAAAACTATCAGGTCAAAAAGAGACGCAGACGCAAGCTCAAGTAAAGGACTTCTCGGTCGAGCCACCAGATACAAAACTCAACTCTCGCTCGAGCGAACAAACCCTGGCTCGAGCGAAGGATCTAAAACAAAGAGCTCGCTCGAGCGACAAAGTGCTCGCTCGAGCGAAGACACCAAAATCTGGGCAACAACCATTTGCTCCCAATCACACCCAACCTGTAACAAACCTGCCCAACACATCCTATAATTCATAAATAAGGAATTAAAGGATGACAACAAGATATATACAACAACAAGCTCCACGAAACCTAAGTCCGGATACAACAACCAAAAGGGGAAAGACCGGGATCACTATATTTATGCAACACTACTTCCCATGATTGCTTGGCTCGTTTGACCCACCACTCTAGATTTCGTAAAAGAAAACCTTTTTGTACGCTAACCATGATGTGTTCTAATCCCTTTTTGTTTTTGTTTTGTTGTACCATAGGGATGAGACACTAACATATTCTGACTTTTAAAACAAAGATGTAATATTAATTGTAAAAATAGTAAAGTTGATATTTTATATAGATATAGATTGCGCTACACATGCTTATATATATATGCTGCATTATGAATGTAATGCCTAATTTATTACTTTGTAGAATGGCCAATAATGGTAACGGAAGCAAGTCATCAGTCAGTGGCACTGAATCGATGGAAAGAATCATGGAAAGAGCGGTTACTAGTTTTTTGCAAGCCTTGCAGACTAACATCAACAATGGGATGCCGGAACGGCGAGAAGAGTTGGTTACCATAAAACAATTCCAGGATCTAAAACCCACCACATTTACCAGCGGCCCAGACCCAATGGTAGCAGACGCTTGTTTTAAAGACATGGAAAAGATTTTTCGCGCCCTACCCTGCACCGAAAGACAGAAGGTAACTTTTGCCACTTTCACTTTCAAAGACAATGCACAGGAATTGTGGCTTCTCACTCTGGAGAAAGAAGAAATTGCGACTTGGGCAAGATTCTTGGAAGTATTTTACGAAAAATACTTCCCAGATTCATTGTGGGAACAGAAAGCATCAGAATTCATACATCTAAAGTAAGGAACCGTGACGGTGGCCGAATACGAGAGTAAGTTCACATAACTTGCTTCATTTGCAACATATGTCATCCCCACCGAAACTCGAAAAGCAAGAAAATTTGAAGCAGGATTGGATGTTGAAATTAAAGATAGGCTTAAGGTCTTGAAACTGCCAACCTATGCAGAAGTGGTAGACCGGGCGTACATTGCAAAAAAGGAGATTAAAGCCTCGCGTTCCGGGGAACCAAGCCAAAAGAAGCGATTTTGGGAAAGAGACAACAGAAGACCCGGTGTAACGCCTCCTAAAAAGGTGAATATGGGCACAACCAGTTCAGGCCATCAAGGTCTTACCAACCCCCGAGGTGGCATTATTCCAATTTGTCCTACTTGTGGGAAGGGTCATTGGGGACAATGCCATTGAGACAAGGGAGCATGCTTTAAATGCGATCAAGTGGGTGACTTGCTGAGGGATTGTCCAAAGCTGGCTAATCCTACAGCCAGCACCTCTGGCCCAGTCAGAAAACCCACAAGACCTGGAGGAGAGAGGAAGAACCAAAAACGCCAAGGAAGGGCTTTTGCCTTGGTACTTGGAAAACCAGAAGTTACCGAAAATGATATACTTTCTATCTATGGTCATTTAGCTCATGTCCACATTGACTCTGGGTTAACTCATTCTTTTGTTGCACCACACTTTGCTGCCAAAGTTGGCATTAACACCCGAACCATTAGGATATATATTGTCTATGTCTTTTCCTTCTGGTAAGTGTGCCTGTAGTATTGATGTGTACAGATCATGTACTATATCCTTAAAAGGCAAAACCTTATATGTAGACTTGATTCCCCTTCGCATTGGGAACTTTGATGTGATCTTAGGTATGGATTGGCTGGCTGCCAACCACGCCTCTATTGATTGTAAAGCCAAAAAGGTCTCCCTCAGGTTACCAAACCAACCCGAGCTTGTCTTTGATAGGACTGGAGTTTCCAACCCTCCCTATATTATATCCTCAATGACAGCCCAACGACTTCTAAGAAAGGGTTATGGTAGTTATATTTGTTATGTGATCGATACACAAAAAGAGGCCCCCACCGTTGATGTGATCCCTGTAGTATGAGAATTCCCGAATGTTTTTCTTGAAGATCTACCTGGTATCCCGGTTGATCGAGAAATTGAATTCACCATTGAAACCCAACTTGGCACACAACCAAAATCAAAAGCTCCTTATCGTATGTTGATGTCAGAATTGAAAGAGCTGAAGACTCAACTCTAGGAACTACTGGACAAAGGTTTCAATTGACCTAGTACCTTACCCTGGGGAGCTCCAGTATTGTTCGTGAAGAAAAAGGATGGCATGATGAGATTATGCATCAATTACCAAAAGCTGAACAAGGTCACCATCAAGAATTAGTACCCTCTGCCACGAATCGATGACTTGTTCAATTAACTTCAAGGCGCCCAAGTATTCTCAAAAATCAATTTGCGATCTGGCTATCACTAACTAAAAGTCAAAATGGAAAGCATCGAAAAGACTGCCTTCAGAACCCGTTACGGGCACTACGAGTTTCTTGTCATGCCTTTTGGCGTCACAAATGCCCCAGCAGCCTTCATGCACCTCATGAATCGAGTGTTCTAACCCTATCTTGATGAGTTCGTCATCATCTTCATTGACGACATCCTCATAGACTCCAACTCACCGGAAGACCATGAGCAGCACTTACGAACGGTTCTACAAACACTACGTGATCACAAACTTTATGTCAAGTTAAAGAAATGCGAATTCTAGATCACTAGTGTACACTTTCTCGGTCATGTCATTAACAAAGATGGCATCTCGGTTGACCCCCAAAAAGTTGCAGCAATTGTAAATTGGCCACAACCTATCAATGTGTCAGAAATTTGAAGTTTCTTGGGTCTAGCTGGCTATTATTGACACTTCGTGCAAGATTTCTCAAAGATAGCATCACCCTTGACCCAGCTAACTCAGAAGAACACACCCTTTGAATGGACTGACAAACAAGAGCATTGCTTCCAAGAATTAAAAAGTCGACTTGTGTCAACTCTTATGCTAGCACTCCCTACAGGAGTAGATGAGTTCGTAATTTATAGTGATGCCTCATACAATGGTTTGGGTTGCATTCTCATTCAAAACGGAAAAGTCATTGCTTATGCTTCGCAACAATTGAAGACTCATGAGAAGAACTACCCGATTCATGATTTGGAATTGGTTGCGGTGATCTTTGCCCTCAAAATCTAATGTCATTATCTCTACGGTGCAACCTTCAAGATTTACACTGATCACAAGAGTCTTAAATATCTGTTCACACAGAAGAAACTGAATATGAGGCAACGACGGTGGCTAGAATTTATGAAAGACTATGATGTAGAGATCTATCACCATCCAGGCAAAGCTAACGTAGTGGCAGACGCATTGGGCCGAAAGACGACCAGAGGTTTGGCATGTACTCTTGTTTCCCGCAAGATTAATGGACTACTCGCCAACATAACCGTGGAACCTACCTTGATTTTAGAAATTAGAGTATGCCAATGTGAAGATAACCTTTTGAAGAAAAAGTACGAGGAGCAAAAGAGTACGTCTGATCCTGATTTCACTATAAACAATGGGATACTAAAATTTCGGAATTGAATTTGCGTACTCGACATTCCGAATCTCAAGAAGAAGATATTGGTGGAAGCTCATAACTCGAGATTTGCAATCCACTCTGGCAACACCAAGATGTACCATGATCTAAAGGAACACTACTGGTGAACAGGAATGAAAAGAGACATAGCAAGCCACAACTCCAAATGTTTGTATTGTCAGCGTGTTAAAGCAGAACATCAGAGACCCGCAGGACTGCTGCAACCACTCCCTATTCCTGAATGGAAATGTGAACACATCACTATGGACTTCGTGGTCGAGCTACCTCAGTCATTTTCGAAGAATAATGTAATATGGGTTATAGTAGACCGATTGACGAAGTCGACGCATTTTCTGTTAATCAAAATCACGTACTCCCTTAATAAGTTTGCCACTTTATACATCAAGGAAATTATTCGTTTGCATGGTATCCCAGTTTCAATCGTGTCTGATCGAGACCCCCACTTCGTGTCTCACTTTTGGAACAAATTGCAAGAAGCTTTGGGAACCACATTGAAGTTTAGCACTGCATATCACTCACAAACTGATGGGCAATCCAAAAGAACAATCCAGACGTTGGAAGACATGTTACGTGTATGCGTATTGGACCTCAAAGGTAATTGGAATGAGCACCTACCTTTAGTGGAATTTGCTTATAACAACAGCTACCAAGCAATCATTGGAATGGCACCGTACGAAGCTCTGTATGGAAGGAGATGTCGATCACCTCTGTGTTGGACGGAAGTCGGGGATAGGAAACTGTTAGGCCCCGAGATCGTGCAAGTCACAAGTGAGAAAATCCAACTCATCCAACAATGAATTCGCACTGCTCAGAGCCGCCAGAAAAGTTATGCAGATACACGGAGACGGGACTTGGAATTTCAAGTAGGGGATCATGTGTTCCTCAAGATCTCACCAACAAGAGGAGTTATCCGATTTGGAAAGTGAGGAAAGCTAAACCCACGTTACATCGGGCCATTTGAGATACTGGAAAGGATTGGTATTGCCTTGCACTACCACCTGAACTATCCAATGTCCACAATGTGTTTCACGTTTCAATGCTTCGACGATATCTTCGAGATCTAGAACATGTTGTTGATTATGAGAACCTGGAAGTTTAAGAGGATCTCTCTTTCGAAGAGCAGCCAGTGTAGATTCTCGATCGTCGTGATCAAGTTCTTCGAAACAAGACCATACTGTTAGTAAAAGTCTTATGGCAAAATCATCGTATCGAAGAAGCTATGTGGGAAACGGAAAGTCAAATGTGAGCCAAATACCCACACCTCTTCGAAAATTAAGGTACGTCAAGTTTGGGGACAAACTTCTATTTAGGAGGGGAGAAATGTGACACCCTAAACGTTTAATTAAATACCACATAAATATTTATAGCTATATTAATTATGGTTGTATGTGATAATATATTATTAGTGATAATATATTAAAATAAATAATAATAATAATAATAATAATAATAATAATAATAATAATAATACCATATGTGATAAGGTTAACAGTAAGTGATAAGGTTAATTAACTAGCATTTAATTAAGGAGATTTGTGAATCCTCCAAGAGAAGGATGTTAGGCCACCTGTATTGTCTAGGCCTTAGGAGAAGTGAGTCACCATTTGTTAGGCATCAAGTGCTGTGTATATATAAGAGAGAGTGGGGCCACGAATTGTATAAAGGAATGAGGAAAAAAAAAAGAAAAAAAAAGAGATAGAAAAGGAAGAAGGAAGTGATCTTGAGAAGCTAGCGTAAATAGGAGGGAAATAATAAGAATTAATATTAAGGTGAGTTATATTATATCTTGAGTCGCCATAATATATTTACATATGTTTTGATTTACCATAATTTATTTTATACAAGTTATGTTTTATAAATTATATTAATATTTAATTACGTGGATTAATTTCTGACCTCTATTTGTTTAAAATGAAATCCATGGATATGTTTGTTTAAATTTTAAAGAATATTTGACTATGACCTTATAAATAATTATGTTTTGTAAGTACCACCACGGGAGTCCCACACCTTGGGGGACTTAAATAACCATTGGCCTCTGTTTGGCCACTTTGGGGTCCTCTATTTGTCATGGATCCATTGACCTCTGTTCTGACTGTCAATTCTGTGACTTCTGTTCTGTTCTGTTTTGTACTGTGGTTATGATTATTTATTTATATAATTTCTGTATTTCAGTTTCTGCCGCTTAAATAATTTATTTACCAAATTAAGTTATGTAAATGTTTTGGCTTAACTAACTATCCATAGTTATTTTGTATTCCCTATACTCTTGGCATAATATTTCTCACTCTGCTGTGTGCTTATAGCTGTTACCATTTCAGGTGATGAGATGTAAGAAAGACCCATAACCTCGTGTAGTGGAACCTGTGCAAGAAATTGATACAGATCCGTTAATTTGTTTTTCTTTTATTTTCTTCTTGTCTTTTTTTCTGATGGTCAGTCACTGCATAATAAAATAATAAAAACCTATGGATGTATTTTTTTAAATAGTAGAATGAAGTAATTTCCTATTTGTAGACGCGCCCGTGGGCTTCACTCTACAGTTCGGACTCCCTTTTGTGTCGCGGTTCTAAATCTGAACCAAAGAGTCCAACTCTGGCAAATCGTTTTGAAGAGAAAAACAGATTTTTGAAAAAGTAGTGCCAACTGGACTGCTTTGCCAGATTACAGAGTCGCCACCTAAATATTTTTTAATGGGGGAATTTAGGAAACCCTGACTCGGTGCGAAGGCCACGTGTCCGTCATCACCAAAGTGATCTTGGCTCGGGAGCTTGGGTACGATCGGGGAAGGTCAGCTATGAGCACCCCCTTTCGCCCGGTCCGAAGACCGGCCTCTACTAACCGTGATATCCAATTTTGAAAACTTCATGCGTTCTTATTCCGGTTATCAGCCTAGAATTACTATGTTGTGCGCACAGCAAATAAGTATAGACTAGATCGCCCAATTTGGAAATAAGCATTGCACATCCGTCTTGTTTGGAAAACAGTTTGAAATTGCTACTCGCGAGTAGGCTAAAACACGGATTTCAATGAGTATTCCCAACTCAAGTAATCCAACCTCCACCCACAGGCATTCAAACAGTTTATAACACATAAGCATTTAGCCGCATGGTAAGCATACTGTCATGTTAGCATTCACACGCATGCGAAGTGCTAAAGCATAAAATACTTACATCGTATTCCGTGCCAAAAACAAATAACCCGGTTAGCAACATGCATGACCTAGTTCATGTTAAGTGGCTAATGCATCGCATGCGGAATGTAATCTAGACAGGCTCGGCTATCCTAAGCATGGCACATGAAATGCAACAACTATCACGTATTCAATTTGAATTGAAAGTACGATGCAGTTTGTATGATGTACCGAGCCCGGTGCATGTAAACAAATGCATGGATGCACACATGCATTGCATAAGGTATGTTGAAATAGACGTGCCCTAATCTACCATCGTAAGCAGGTAAATAAAAGGGATAGAAAGAAATGGGGATTGGAAGACATACACCCACTCACACACACTTATTACAATTTTGCCCTCGCTCGGAGGGACCAAAATAATAATACAAATAATTAACTACGCAAGCTAATTAATTATTACAAATTCACTAATTAATTAGACAAGTAATTAATCTAATTAAAACAGTAAATGCCTCGGGAGGAGGGCCCAAATGCAGCGCGCGCTCGGAATTGGCTCGGAATCGCACTGTCATGCAAGCGTGCCTCTGTTTTCCCTGCTACCCTCCTTTGAAAATTGCCAAAGTCCCAAGAGTGCCTCTCAGGGAACTGGGGAGTACCACCGGCTGAGGTACAACACCCCCGGCTGAAGGATGTGGCCACCGCACTGAGTGAAGCTATCGGCTGCCAATTCACTGCCGGTCGGCACTAAAAGTGCCGGTCGGCACAAAATGCCTGCAAAACCTGCAACTCACAGCAGCAGAGGGCAACAAAATGCATGGCAATGTGATTCAAAGCATGTATGCACCAAACACAATCCTTATCATATTTGGACTCAAAGGGGGATTGCCTCGGTCCTTGGACCACCAATCGCGCATTTCCATGCGTGATGGCCCTAAGAGCCAAGGATGCAACTTTGATCTCAAATGTGTGCAAATCAAACAAGCAAACAAGGGTGTTCAACCTCCATCATACTTCACTTCAAGAGGCCAAACATGCACAATGGAAATGCAAACCTAAGCATGTCAACTAAGCATGCAACGTGGACTATGCAACACACTTATGTAAAAGGTTCAAACAAGCATGCAAGGTGAGCATGCAAACCAATGAAATGATGGACTTAGACATGAATTAGGCAACTCAAAAAGGCCTAAAATCAGTAGCCAAAATGCCAAGTTATGAGGGCCCAAACAAACATGCACATATGCCACAAATCAAGGCACCAATATTTAGGCATAAACAAGACGACATTCAAGCACACTTGAAATGAGTCAAACACGGACTATTAGCATGCATTGAAAGCTCTGAAATTCATGCCAAACATAGTGCTAAACCAAGCATTAAAGTAGGCTAAGCAAGCAATGAATGGCCCAAGGTTCCAAGGCAGGCCAATGAGGCATTGAACTACACTTATGCAAAGCAATTATGGCATGCACTTATCAACTCAAAACAGATTTTTAGCATGTCAAAATAGGCCCAAAGGACCACTTAGATGGCATCTAAGAAGCTTGAAATCAACGGCATGCAACATGACCAACACATGGAGCATTTAACACTAGCTTAAGAAGTCACAAAGAGGCATGCAATGTAAACATACAAGCACTTCTAGGGGACTGAAATAGCACAAGAAATGGTTCCAAACCATCAAAATCATGCAAACAAAGCATGCTACACACTCATGCTCTTAAGGCCAACAAGCCAAATACAAGGGAGCCATACTAAACATGCTAAGATTGACCAAGACTTATGGACAGAGCTAAAACATGGTAATATGAGCACAAAATCTTCACAAACACAAGTCTAAAACATGCTAGAAATGGAGGCACGCTACCTAGACATGTTAAAGCATAAGGAGGCATTACAAGGCAACTATACTAAGCATGCATAGGAGGCCAAAACCAACTTGGAGGCATGTTATATCATGGCAATATAAGCATGGAAAACAACCAAGGCATGCTCAACACACACTCAAACATGGTGCTTCTTTGGAAGCCAAAACTTGCCCTTTCCAAGGACATCAAGGAGAGGGGGTGGCCCTCCCCTTTCTTGGACTTTAAGGCACCATCTCCACCATTGAAATCCCTCAAGATTTCAGTGGTGGAGAGGTCCAAGCACACAAGTCCCGGATCTCTCCAAAATAGCACAAAAATGAGCCCTTTTCAAGGCCTAAAGGGGTCAAACTTCTCCAAACCACAAAACACCCTTAATATACAATGAAGAGGCTTAAAAAACAGAACTTTTTTATGCCAAACACTAAGCTCAAAAACTGTTTTAAACCAGGTAAAAACGGAGTGCAAAAATGGGGTAAATAAAGTAAGTTTCTTACCCTTGAAGCTTTTCTTCACAAAGGTTGGAGTAGTTGGTTCCTTGAGCTCCAAACCAGTCAAGAACACTAAAAACCAGCCCTTAGAACCTCAGTTGCAAGGAGAAGGTGACACTAGGTGTTTGTGTGCAATAGTAAGGCACAAAACACCTAGACACACAAGAGAAGAATAGAGATAGAAGGTGTATGCAACTCAAACCCTAGAAAAACCAGAGCTTCTCTCTCTCTTTTCCCCTCTAGCTCTCTAAATTTTGCTCACCCTTGAGCCAAGAGAAGAGGCTTCTCCTTATAGGCAACAAAGACTTACAAACTAAGTCATCCAAGGGCTCATCCCTCCATACACGTGTATGGAGGAGAAACAAGAGCTAAAAAGCCGTCTGAAAATATCTCAGAAAGCAGCTGTAAAGTAGCCGGCTGGGCAAAATGGTCATTTTGCCAAAAAGAGTGCCGACCGGCACAAAATAGTGCCGGTGGAAAAACCAGCCAGCCGGTGGCCTCTAGCCACAGCCGGTGGTATGTGGGGGTGCCTCACAAGGCACTCCCTGCCCTTCCAAGGCAAAACACAAGTGTTTGGTGCAAAACCAGACACAAAACGGTCGAGTTTGGAGGTCCTGAGGCAAGGCGCGCGGGCCGAGAACTCCGGGAACTCCAAACGAACACAAGCATGGATGATCACCGAGTGTTCCAACGGTGACGTCCAAGTCTTGAGGACGGTCAAAAATGGGGTGTCTACACTATTTAATTATTTTTCTTTCCGTTTGCCTCCACTTGCGCAATTTAATTTGCTACGATTAGAATAAGTTAGTAAGTTACGATTCTAACCCTAAGCCCCTAGGGTTGGGTCGTGACATCTTCTCTCTTTGAGTTAGGGATTTTCTACTCTTTAATATGATTTTTAACTTAATTATTTTTGGTTGTGTAACAATGGTGGGATTTGGGAGTATTTTGAGCCAAACCAGGGTTTGGGTGAAATGTAAAAGAGGGGTTTTTGGTGGAAACGAAATAAATGAACATGGGGTTTGAAAATGAAGTTATATTGTGTCAAAATGGGTGATTTTGGTATTTGGATTGGTATTTTGAATAGGGGGATTTTTGCCCTAAAATGATTATCACAATTATTTTGTATAAATAATTGAAATTGGTGTTATAAACATGAAATCGAACGAGTATTGGAATAGATGGTGAAATCAAGTATGTAATACTTCACATCTTTCAAAATTTTGGATAATTTATTTGTCTTGAGATTGTATATCTGTTTAGAAATATCTGTATTAGGTTATCAGTGGAAGATAGCTTTGATTGTTGTAGAAATTGCATGTGGATTAGGTGAACTGAAACTAATCTCTTGTTGGTTGTCATTGAATATGACTGTGTTTATATACATTGTATGTGTATGATTATTTGGGAGACAAAAGGGAATGTACTCCATGTGTGATTATGTGTTTATATACATTGTATATGTATGATTGTTTGGGAGGAGAAAAGGGATGGACTCCATTATAATTAAGTTGGCCGAAGTGTCCTAGGTGAAAGTCCCGAAATTTATACGTAGGTGCCGATCCCGCGGACGAAATATCCGTAAAATGGCAAATGGAAGCATTTATGTGTTGATTATGAAATTGTTGAACCATTGAGTTGTAATCTCATTCGGGTTATTGAAAAATAATGAAGTTGGCTCATGTATTGAAATGGATTGAAGGAAAATGAAATAGAATACGGACTTGATTTTTATAACCACACAAAAATGTGAATGTTTTATCCCTAGCATTGTATATGCACATTGTACATCTATCTTTGTTAAACCTCATATACTGTGTTAGATTGTTCCTACTGGGCTGTGGCTCACCCTATTTGGGAAAAATATTTTTAGGGAATGATGGCATGCCTCCACCAAGACAGTAGCATTGAATGGACTTTTGGGAAGCAAGAGCTTCTTTATTTTGATTATGTATTTTTGTATAGCCAAGGGCTTTATTTGTAAGAGCTAGTCTCATTTTTGTTGTAACCAAGTCAAGACTTGGAAAGATGTAAGCCTATAGGGCATTTACTTCTGTTGAACTCTTTTGTACTATAAATGTTATGTAATGAAAGGACTTAATACTCTGAATTATGTTGTCATCTATAGATGCTTTGGGTTGTATTTATTGTATTATTTTGGGAGCGTTACAGTTAATTTATTGAAAATATATTTATTTATCATTAGGATAGACTGTTAGACTGACAGAGAACATAAAAGAGAGAGTGGAGGCAAAGTTTCAAAATATTTTGTATATACAAGAGAGAATCCCTAAAAAGACTAGAGCATGGCATGGCAATATTTTGATATCTCTAGCTCCATTCTTTTGGTCAAAAAGAATGACTGCCCCTTGTAGACACCCCAATTTTGACCGCTCGTAAGACTTAGGTGCTTGATTCCGAGCACTCGATGATGACGATTACATTGAGTCAGTGGTTTAAATTCTCAATAAAAGAATCTGAGTTCGAGCTCTAGACAATTCCAACCTGCCACACCCACTGTATTTCTACCCTGGAATTTTAGTATTGCACCTTGTATCAACTTGTATTGAACCTGAAAGTGAGAGATAGTGGAAATACATTGAACTCCGGTTGGACCTAAGTGATATCCGGCCGGATATACCAACATTCGGCCGGACATCTTGACTTTTCACACAGATTCAGCAGTGTACTGCCAGCTGCCCAATTCTGCAGATATTTTGCTCAAACCTGCTCGGGGCCTATATATAGCAGGGTTTAGACTGCTGTATAGAGGTTTACAAACACATATAGAATTTGGTTAGAGAGATCAAATCAATACAAAGTGAGTTACAAATATCAAGAGTGAGTTAGAAATTTCAAGAGATAGAAAAGATCAAAGCTATCACCCTTCTTGTTCTTCCACAAGCCTTGAAGCTCTCATATCATCCATACATGCCATACAAGAGCTTGAACTTGAACTTGATTTGAGAATTGAAAATCATACTCAAACTTGAGGGTGCTTTGGAATCAAGTTTGATTTACAACAAGAATACCTTCTCTACAAGAGGTAAAGCCTTCTTGCTTTTATTTCAATCTTTGTTCATCTTTTTCTTGTGTTTTCATATTATTTTTGGACTGTTTTGAGGGCTGAAACTTGTGATTCAAAGCTACCTAAAGGTGGAAGGGTTAATCCCCCTTGCTTGAACCTTACTCCTAGCTTAAATCCTTGTGTTTCCTATTTGCTTTCGTCCATTTTTGCCACTGTTTTGGGGCTGATTTGGGACTGTTTTGGAGCTGTTTTTCAGTATCTAAACTATGTGATTTGATGTTGTAAAAGTGAGGAGGGGTTAGCCACCCTTCCTCATAATTATATTAGCTTTAATCTCACTATGATTGTACACCTTCTATAGTTTAATTTCAGCACTATTGTATGTTATTTGGGGGCTATTTAATTTACTTCAATAAGTTTGTTTTATATATTTTGTTTGTGTTATATTAACTAATTAATTAACCTTGCATAACCACCGTTGCAACCTCCCTCCATTCTTTGATGATTTTGATTAAAAAGTTGTGAAAAATTAATATTGTAGTTCAAGTATAAGAAAGAAGCTTTTCTCATGCTTAATATTTTAATCTCTTAAGAGGTTCATTGCCAAAGGCATAAAACTTTCTCATGCTTAATGGTTTAATCTCTCTGGATGTTCATTACCAACGACATAAAAACTTTCTTATACTAAAGTACAATCATGTATTTTTCAGTTCTTTTTATCGCCAGTGTGTCTACTTTTAAGGGATTAATTGACCCTTGGAAATCACCAAGGAAAATGTCATTATCACTTATTATCAAGTTTGGATTTCAAGTCATTATCACTCACTATGGGTTTATCTAAGTCATTATTACTCTTTGGAGTTTGACTACTCCTTGTTGCGCATCTTGAGTTTGACTTGAAATCCCTTATCACTTGTAAATAAGTTTGACTCTTCCTTTGTAATTTCCCCCGAAGAATTTATCATCAGTGTATTTGCTGTTAAGGGATTAATTGACCCTTGGAAATCGCCAAGGAAAGTGTCATTATCATTCATTATCAAGTTTGGATTTCAAGTCATTATCGCTCGCTATGGGTTTTTCTAAGTCATTATCACTCTTCTGAGTTTGACTAGTTCTTGTTGCGCATCCTGAGTTTGACTTGAAATTCCTAACTTGTAAATAAGTTTGACTCTTCCTTTGTAATTTCCCCCGAAGAATTTATCATCAGTGTATTTACTGTTAAGGGATTAATTGACCCTTGGAAATCGCAAAGGAAAGTGTTATTATCACTCATTATCAAGTTTGGATTTCAAGTCATTATCGCTCGCTATGGGTTTTTCTAAGTCATTATTACTCTTCTGAGTTTGACTAGTTCTTGTTGCACATCCTGAGTTTGACTTGAAATTCCTAACTTGTAAATAAGTTTGACTTTTCCTTTGTAATTTCCTCTAAAGAAAACAAGGTTTATTTATTCGGGTTAAGTCGACACTTATTTTCCTTTATTGAATTTCAGACTTAGTGGATGTAAATATCACTGTGGACTTAATGGATTAAAGAAAAGGGAAGGTAATATAAAAGAGGCTAATAAAATTGGGCTTAAAATGAATCAACCAACATAAAGAACCAATATGATTGATTAAAATCGGCCAGACGTTATACAGAGTTTATTGTGTGAATGCTTGTCATACATTAGTCCATAATGTTTTGATGAACCTTGAAGCGTCTCTACTTCCCTTCTTGAATTTGCTTCATGATAGGAGGGAGAGGTGGCTGTTATGCATTGCATTTATTAATCTTTATCTTATCGTGTCCAAAATCATCTTGCAAATCAACTTGCAACCATAGATGGTTTGAGAACCAAGTTCACTCATCTCTTGAGTATTTTCCATGATAGAGAAGAGTAGAAAAGACAAACATGGCTAGGAATACCTTGTCTGCATGTTTGCACTGTTTCACCTCAGGCACAAAAAATAGATTTCCGCAAAGAAAACAAGGTATGCTTGGATTTATTTGAGGCTCGACCAAGTCTTGTTTTGGGTCGACAAGGCTCCAATAAATTGCAAACAATACACTTTCGTAGAAAGCAATGATAAGGTGAACAGAACAAATCTCAACAAGGCAGACAGAGTAATTCCTGAGGAGTATCGCGCGATCATTACATATTATTTGTTGTAATAAATTAGACAGCCCTTTTTCAATATTATTCTTTCGGATTTGTAATATTTATTTATTCGGACACTTGGACATTTGGACCCTCCTTCGCGAGGACAAATATGTAATAAGTGGTATGTCTTCCAACTCCACGTCTTTCTCCCTTTTATTTACCAGCTTATGATGGTTAGCATAGGGGCATCATGTTTAATTTAGCATACTCATGTTTGCATCCACTTGTATTGCATGCATAAAAGTTCGGCTCATCATATTATTCAAATGTCAAATTCAAACTCTTTACTTGAATACGTGTGCTATCACATGCCTTGAATTGACTCGCATGCCACGCTAGTAGCCGAGCTTATTAATTGCATATTGTATGTGTTGCATTAGTCGTAATATATAGTTAGGATCATGCTTCTTTTTTTCTAACTAGTTCCTTTTTTGGCTTGGAGTACAAGGTAAGTTTTTATGCTTTAGCATATTGCATAAGTGTGATTGTTGTCGTATCAAATATACTACCATAAGGCTAATTGCTTAAATGATAAACTGTTTGAATGCCTGTGGATGAAGCCTATTCACTGACATTGCGATACTTTGATTAATGTATATATATGAGATCACTTTTTCAAGTGGTACATATTCAAAACACTTTTTCAAAACAAACATGAAATCAACCGTTCCAGAAATTAGTCTATACTTGTATGTTAAAGAGAAAATAAGAACATATACTGCACATAAGAATCACATCATAATTAGTAGAGGCCGATCTTTGATTGGGTGAGTGGGGTGCTCATTATTGACCTCTTCCTTTCATACCTAAGTTCCCGAACCAAGACACTTTGATAACGACGGACTAATGGCCTTTGGCACGAGTCACGGGTTTTCTAAATTTCCTAAAATAAACATTTAGGTGGCGACTCTGAAATATGGCAAAGTAGTCCATTTTTGGCATTTGATTCAAATATCGATTTTTCAAAAACAATTGTCGGATTTGGACTCGTTTTGTGTTTCCACTGTTTCACATCGCACTTGTGAAATCAGATTCAGAACCAACACAAATGGGAGTCCGAACTGTACGGGCTATTCATTCTTCTAAAAGGGGGCGTGAAAAGCCGAGCTACACCGCTACTAGTCTAGTTGAAATTAGTCCGTTGCATCTCCTCATCAATCACTCAACTCAAACGGTTATAATTCAAATTACTATAAATATCTTTCATTTTCCAAAATAAATCTCACAACAAATAATTCTCTCTTTCACTCTCTCTCTCTCTCTCTCTCTTGAACTCTCTTAAACTCTCTCAATCTCTCTTAAGCTCTCAATCTCTCTCAACTCTCAATTAATTTTGAAGTATCATCCATAAATGACAATTGCAATTGTGCAACAAAAAACTTTTATCAGAAGAAGCAAATTTCTGTATCGCATTCGCCAGTTAGTAACATTAATTAGTTTAATTAAATTTATTAGCTATTCATTTTTTTTATTAATTATTTGTGCACATATATTAATTATTATTTTTTACTAATTGTATTTACACATTATTTAAATTAATTGTTAATTCTTATATATTGTTTTACTTACATTACTATGGATCCTAATATGCCTAATATTTATGTCGATATTGATACATATACTACACAATATGAATCTATTGATTCTCCTTCTAATATCCCTCTTCCAATAGTTGGATCATCATTTAGGTGCAGAAGTAGTAGTGTTTGGGATCATTTTGAAAAAATATCTATAAATAATCCTGATGGTACAATTACATTTAAAGCAAAATGTAAATATTGTGCACATTTACTTAGTGCTGCATCTGCAATAGAAACTAGTCATCTAAAAAGACATGCTAACAAACATTTATAAAATCAACAACCTAATATTTGAAGTCAAATGCAATTAGGGGCTTTATTAACTGGTAATTTGCAAATGTTTTCATATGATCCTATACATGCACAAAATTTTGTAGTTGATTATATTATTAAAAAAGAACAACCTTTTACTACTAATGAATGTCCCAATTTTACCGAAATGATTCAGGAAAGTTTTGCACCGCAATATCGAAGTTTTTTAAGAAATACTACTAGAAACAGAATTTTAAAGAAATTTAAGGATGTTAAAAGTGAATTATTTGACATCTTTAAAAATTTGAATGGAAGAGTTTGTTTAACATATGTTCTGTGGTCAAATAATGATTTTGAATATCAATGTATCACTGCACATTTTATTGATAATGATTGGAAATTAAATAAAAGAATTATTTCATTTAAATTAGTTGAACTTCCATACACTAGCCATTCGCTTGATGTAGAAATAAGAAATGTATTATACGAGTGGGCTTTACAAAATAAAATATTTATGATTAGTTTAGATAATGTATCATAATATAATCAAATTGTAGCCTATTTAAAATCAACTTTATAATTACTTATTGATGGTAATTTATTTCATGTTCGTTGTTATGTCCATATTTTCAATTTGATTGTTAAAGAAGCTATGAATGTATACGAAACTTCTGTACTAGTAATAAAAAAATGCAATTGTTACTATTATGTCTTTTGGTAATTGAATTTCGGAATACAGAAAAATTTGTCAACAAAAATATATCATTTAGAAAATTAATTTTAGATATAGATAGGAGATGAAATTCAACATATAATATGTTAAAAATAGCTTGTAAACAAAGAAGTGCAATAGATTTATTTTTTGCAACAACATCAAAGGAGGAATACTGACTCCGACTGAACTTAATTGGCTTCAAGTAGCCTTGTATAAAGATTTTTTAAAAGTTTTCGATATTTCAACAAAATTATTTTCTTATATATATATATATATATATTCTTACTTCACCATTTGTTTTACATATGCTAGCAGAAAAATTAAAGTTTTCATAAAATATATGGGTAATGAATATTATATAACCATTATTATTTCAATGAAAGAAAAATTTGATAAATATTTTGATCATTTTCCTCATATACTAGGTTTAGCCATAATAATTGATCGTAGGAGTAAAGAAATTGGTTCACAAAAATTTTTAGAACGTATTTTCGCTGATCAAACACAATTTGTCCTTATTATGCAAGCATGTAACAAATTATTTGAAGAATACAAGGCAACTGCATCTGTAAATATACCTACATACACTAGATTAGCAGTCTCATCTCAAGGTGGGAGATTAAGTATTTTTTCAGTAATAAAAAGTAGAAGAATATCTCAACATACAAGTGTAAGTAATTCTGAATTACAACATTATTTGTAAAGCCCGTCAGTAGATGATTCAGATGATTCTGACATTTTGGAATGGTGGAAACAAAATGAAACTATGTGGCCCATGGTTTCACAGATGGCCCGTGATATACTAACCATTCCTATTTCTACAATTGCTTCGGAAACATCTTTTAGTGCAGGTGGATGGGTGCTGAGCGATTACTGGAATTGTTACCATTTCGAGTGAAAGCCTACTATGTGGCCCATGGTAGCAATAGATTTATTACAAAAAATTTTATTAATAATATCAATTTTTGTAATATTTTATTTCATTTTGAAATAAAAATTATTCATTCAATAAATGTTATATAAATAATTTAATATTGTAATATTGAAAGTTTCATTTTCATATATATAAAATTATTCATTTCGAAAGAAAAAAATTACATAATTACATACTTTTTTAGTTGTAAGTTCATAATTAAAAAAATATAAATCATACATAATTAAATTTAAATATCACCATGAAATATTACATAACCAAACAAAACATCTCATTAATCTTAATTAAAAGACTTTAGCATAATTATTTTTAATTTTTTATTCCTAATATAAAAAATAAAATAAAAAAAGCCCGATTAGGCCCGGCCAGTGGCCTAGGCCCTAGGCCCGAGCCCGAGCCCAAGGCCCTATTATGAGTGAGTTTGGGCCTGGGCCCCACTTTTTGCCTCATTGGTCAGGCCGGCCTGACCCGCTAAAAAGGCAAGAGCCAGCAAAACCCGCTTTGGTCGGCCCGAGCCGGGCCATTATTACATCCCTATTAATAGAATTCACACTAATAATTCTTTGATTTTGTCAACTAATTTAAATTTTTAAAAAGGCTTTTTTTTTTTTTTTCTTCCCGAATATCCCTCAAACATAATCCTACCCCTACTGCCACTTTAGCTACTATGAACATCGATTATTCTCTCTACCGACGTCCGCTACCCCATAGCCCCCTACACCTTCTTCAACCCATTTGCAACCTCCATCGCAACCCTTCAACCCCTTTTCCTCTTCCATCAATGCCTCTCTCCCCCATAACCTCATTCTCACCCATGTGTGCCGTCACGTTCCCCAGGCCATTCCTAACCACCCCTATGTGTTGCTACCCTCCCCAAGACTCTTCATCCACACCTCTTTCCCTCTCCCCTACCTCTATTTTTTTTTTTTTTTGTCACCATTGCGATAGCAATTTGAATCTAATGTCATCATCATGTATTGTGATCTGGATTTGGTAGAAATGGTTGCAGGAAGTCACGGCAGTAGGGGGCTACATAAGATAGAGGGGTTGGGTTTCAGGGTGGAGGTGAGGGTGAGAAAAAGTGACGGGTGGCAAGAGGAGCTCAAGTGGAGTCGATGGGTGAGAACTGGCTATAAGTAACGAGAGGGGTTACAAAAGGGTTGTGGTGGGATTAGGGGGGGCGTAGGTGGGTGGAGAAGGGTGACCAAATGTAGTATTAGTGACTGGTGATTGGGTGCATTTAGAGTTAGGGTTTGGGAGGTTCAGAATTGGATTAAAATTAAAATTTCATAATATGATAAAACTGTAATTAAAAAATAATGAATATGTAGGATCCAAGGAAGAATTTCAAATGTTGTTAGCAACATCGTATTTCTAATATAGTGTTCGTCGTATTTGTTATCTTTTTTTCATTTTTTGTTCTATGTATTGTGTCATTTAAGTTTTATTTTTTAATTTTTTTTTTTTGCATTACACTTTAGTTTATTGACACGCTTATTTTGTCATCCATAATCATTTGTTCATCCTCTCATAAGGATGTTGACTGAGTATGGAATGTTATTTTTAAAAAGAAAAAATTAGGAGAGATCCCTCTAAGTTTTTATGTAAGAGTTTAAGGACATTAGAAGTTTAGTTTCTAGTTAAAGTTCTTAAGTTTTCAAATTCTAGAAGGATAAGGAAAAGTTTTGAGATAATTAGGCAAAAATGACCTTACAACTTATAAAATTTTCCTATGATATTTTTTTTCTTCTTTAGATTTCTCTCTCTGTATGTGTTCTCTCTCCACAATGGACAATTGCTTCAACCATAATCACCATTGTCCACTGTTACCATCTTCAACCACATCCATCTCCACCGTTGTCATCGTCTTCAACCACATCCATCTCTTTTGTCATCATCTCATATAAATCTAAACTGTATAGTCATTCGTAACCACCATCAAGATCTGACCCTTTATTCATTATTCGCAACCACCATTCGCATCTCCATCACCTCACCCCCATCAACTCCACTCTCCTCTCCCCCCTCCCTCCCTTCCCTCTCTCTCTCTCTCTCTCTCTATTGTTTTCTGTGATTTATTTATCTTTTATCCCTTTCTTTGTTCAATATTATTCTTCTATTTGATTTTTTATATTTTGTGTTGTTTTCAATAGACATTGTTTGTTATAATAATGTACAAATATTTAAATTTTTGTTCAAGTTTGAATGAAATTAGTCAGTAAAATTTTTCTAACTTTCTTTAATTTTAACAAATTTGTTTAGTGAAATTAGATTTGGTCAATAAATGCAATTCTGTAAATTTGGTCAGAGAAATTTCACTAACTAAATTTACTAAAATCGCAAGTTATAAAAATTTCACTATCACAGCAAAAAATTCATGCGACAATTACAATTTCTAGTGACTCTTTCTAGAAGTGAAATTTGATTGTGGTAAATTAGTGAAATTTCAAATCGCCAGTGTCCATCGGAGAGTCGCCAAAAAATGATCGTTGGCAAGTAGTGGTCATTGCTACAAAATTGTTGCCAATCGATGGCTATAGTAATTGACAGTTAGTAATGACGACCGGAGATGGTCGCCAGCGATGACGGAGATGTTCAAAGGTTGGTGGAATAATGAAAGTACACTAAGGGTAGTTTTGTCCAAAATAAAGCTTAGTATTTTTAAATTGGTAAGCCTATTTTAATTGTTTTTAAACTAATATAAAGTACTTTCGGCCTCCGTTGGCAACTATATATCTTTTAGCTAAAAAGTCAAAAAGTCACTATAAATTGTCACATCACTCTCTCTACTTTTCTGTACATTTTTCGTAAAAAAAAAACGAATAAGTTATTAAAATATCCTATTCCCAAACAAGGTCGAAATTGAATAAAAAAAGCCACATTTAAAATTAGATTATTAACTTTGATATTATTTATTAAAACTAGCTATCCTTGTATTGACATATTTATTCATCTTATATTAAATTATGAAACTTGTCACTAAATTGCCCAATAGGATAGAAAATAACTTTTTAGGTTGTTATTTGACCATAGGTAGAAAAATGTTAGAAACTCATAATTTAAATCTAACAATTCACTCATAATAAAAAGTTGATACATAACTTACTATGTTACCGTGGATAAAATTATGGTTCTCAATGTTTCATCCTCATAGTTATTGTGAAAGACAATATTTAAAGTTTTGACAAATGATTTTATTGCTATGTTTTGGGGTGTTTGGAAAGAAGGTTGGGCTAAAATAACACACTAAAAGATAAAATAGACTAAAATAGTTGATAAAACAAAATGTCATATCCAATCCATAATCATTTTACTTTTTCTCTCACAATTATCAAATCAATTTAAAAAAAAAAAAACCAACCAACTTTCCAAATACAACTTTTGTAGCCATGTTAAAATAGTCAACAAGTCAAATAGCCAACTAAAATAGCTAACTTTCCAAACAAAGCTTTTGTAAGTTAATGCCCAGTGCAGACAAGAGAATATATTCATTTGTGTAATTATAATTCTATACTTAATTATGTTGACCAAAAAAATATATATATAGCAATAATAATATTATTCTTATTTTTATCTATTCTATCCATTTTGTACCCAGGATAGCCACTATTGTATTTTGATATTCATTTTAATAATTCGAATAGTTTATTTTTTAAAGTATATTGTATAACGATTTCGGTTTTGACCCATCACTTACTGTATTCTGGACTCGGGTTGGTATGGTTTAGAATGGTTATTCATATCTTGTTTCCCTTGTCTTCCCCTTATTTTGGTTGTCGGGTTGTAATTGTGTGTTTGGAACATGTTGGTTGCCTGTGTTTCCAAACCTGTGATGCCCAGATTTTGGCTCTTCTGCTCGAGCAGGCATTCTTGCGCTCGAGCGGGCTTCACAAATTTTGCTCATCCGCTCGAGCGGCCATTCTTGCGCTCGAGCGGGATTTGTCAATTCTCAGTATTTTTGCAGGTCTTCAAATACTGGGAGAGTGCAATGGACGCTCGAGCATCCAGTCTCACACTCGAGCGGGGTCCTTCGTCTGCAAAACTTCTGAAAATGCGTATCCTACGCTTGAGCGCCACTTTTCATGCTCGAGCGAACCTTTGTGTCTGACGCTCGAGCATCACTTTCCACGCTCGAGCGGACTGCATGTATAAACAATTCATGAAGATGACATTTTGAATCACTTTTTCTTTTCCCTCTCTCTCTCTCTCTCTCTCTCTCTCTCTCTAAAACTTTCCAAAAACCTAGATCTACACATTCTCTCTCTAAAACTCACATTCTCTCTAAGATTTCATCTAGATCTGTTGGGATTTCCACCCTAGTACCTTTGAGAAAAAGGTAGAGCGCTTCAAGATCTTCATTTTGATCAGAATAAAAGTGGGTTTCGGTGTTCTTGGTGTTTCACTCTTGCTTGGTTCATGTTCGCTCTTTGAGGTAGGGATTTTTCTACACCTTTATATGTTATTTAGCTTAGATATTTGTCATTTGTGTAACAATAGTGTGACTTGGGGATGTTTTAAGCAAACCTAGGGTTTGGGTGTGAGATGAAAAGAGGGGTTTTGGGTGAAGGTAAAATAGATGATTGTGGGGTGTGAAAATGGTGTTGTATTGTGTCTAATTTGTGGATTTTGGCACTTGGTTGAGAATTAGAGAAAAAAGGGGGTTTGCCCTAGAATGAGTGTTATATTTATTTCTTATAAATAAATGAAATTGATGTTGTAAACATGGAATTGGACAAGTATTGAAATAGATAGGGAAATTGAATAGGTGATATGTCTCACCTTTGGAAATTTTGAATAGATTATCTGTCATGAGATTGTATATATGTTTAGAAATATCTGTATTGGGCTATCGGTGGAGGATAACTTTGATTGTTGTAGAAATTGCATATGGATTAGGTAAATTGAAACTAATCTTTTGATGATGTCAGTGAATATGACTATGTTTAAATACATTTTATATGTATGATTATTTGGGAGGAGAAATTGGATGTACTCCATTGTTTGATTATGTGTTTAAATACATTGCATATATATGAATGATTGTTTGGGAGGAGAAAGAGGATGGATTCCATTATAATTAAGTTGGCCGGAGTGTCCTAGGTGAAAGTCCCGAAATTATACATGGATCCTATTTGACGGCTGCCTGTAGACGAAATTTTCATAAAATGGCAATTGTAGTGCTTGTATAGCCTATGTTTACATGGGTCCCGTTTGATGGCTGCCTGCGGACGAAATATCCATGAAATGGAAGTTTGAAGTGTTTATGCATATGTGTTGTATGATTTGAAAATTACTGAGTTGTAGTCTCGGTTCGGTTGTTGAGAAATAACGAAATTGTCACGACCCAAACCCGCCCCTATGGGTTTAACACCGTAATCGGCCAGTAATCCGTGATTACCGAAGGCCTGCTTAATAGTAATACAGTAATACAGAGTACAGGGGCTGGCGGAAACCAAAACAGTAAAAGAAAGATGTCCAATGAGCTGTGCCAGTCTGTATGCAAAAAGATTTTTCATAACACATTCACATTCGAAACAAAAGCAGTAGGTACATACATCATATACAGGCATTCAGGTTAGGGACCAAATCCCTACCATAACAGTACAGTAGGAGTCTCATACAGTCTATACAAAACAAAAATAGAAAGGGGGAATCTAAAACACCCCAAAGCAACCTTAGCTTGGCAGCACTTGGAACCTCGCAGTGAGGCACAGTGGTTGGCTTGACCAAAAAGGGAGTTTAACCCAACGCTCCTAACTCCGATCCGGTGCCTGGACACCTACATATATATATAAACAGTGAGCTAAAACCCAGTGAATAACATATGCGTAAAGAGGTTAAGAATGAATGTCCTTTCCGTATTTAAAACAGTCATTTGAACAGTATATCAGTTATTCGATTATAGCAGTCATATGTGGTACATCCCATAGCAAAACAGTACAGTAGGTCTTAACAGACCGAACAGTCAGTTGATGGCCACTCTATCAGTAAACAGTAGTGGTTCCAACATGGAAACCGACAGAGATCTCTGTAACAGTAGCAGTAACAGTACAGTAACAGTAAATTGCTATGGATGCCAAGAATACAGTTCGCAAATAGAACAAATATTCATTTAGTAAGAAATATCATTTCAGAAAGCAGTACAGTTGATCATTCGGAAAATATTCATGATTGAATATATCTTTACAACATTGTTACTCACAGAGTTCAGGGCTACAGATAGGCTAGTGAGCGTCCTCGGATGCCAACCCTACACAGTTACAGGATGAACACACACTAAGTTGCATGTTTGGGAGACAATAACTTAGTCCCTATCTTGACTCGGTGTGGTTCTATAGCATTATCCTCATTAAGACGCCTTAAACTAGGCCTAGGAATGCCTAGGATGAAATGAGGATGCAAAGATGCACTTTAAAACATTTTTCAAAATTTTCAGAAAACAGGAGTCTCGCTCGAGCGTGGCTTTTTACGCTCGAGTGGACATGCAGACAAAGGATCTCAGCTCGAGCGTGACTTCCTTCGCTCGAGTAGACTGTAAACTACAGTAGAAGTACTGGATGCACAAAAATCACGCTCGATGGACGCTCGATCCACGCTCGAGCCTGAGACACAAGTCCTCGCTCGAGCGTGAACTCTCTCACTCGAGCGGACTGTAAACATATGAAAAGTACTAGATACACACATTTCACGCTCGAGCGTTACTTTCTCTGCTCGAGCGGGATGCATGTATTCAGAGTGTACGCTCGAGCGTGAAGTCTTACGCTCGAGCGTGGGTCCAAAATCTGGAATTTCTAAATTGAACCTCCAAGCTCAAATTCAACTTTTAAAACATCAAATCCGATCCTTTTGGAATAATTTTCTGGAAGACACTTTAAAACTCATAATATGACATGTTTCAAAGATCAATTTGCAAAACCAAAGCCCAAAGGTGAGTCAATTAAACACAATTTCAAAGAAAACTTCAAGAACATAAGGTGTATGTAACATGTATGTGTTCAATTGAAATCAAAGCTTCAAATACATGGCCAAATAACTCAATCCTTCCAAAAACATGATGAATTCATGAACTATAATCAAAATATGAACATGCATGTTGCAAATTTCATGGGAAAGACCTCAAAACTCAAGAATGTGCACATGCATGCATGAATTTCTACTCAATTCAACACTTTAATTTAATTCTTGACCTTAAGCTCCTATTCCTCCATGAACCATGCAAGAAATGACTTAAATTCACAATCAAGAAGATGGATTCCTTACCTAGGTCTTGAATTCAAGGTATACAAGCACAATTTGCCAATTCTCTTTCAATTCTCCCAATTTTCCAAGCAAATCTTGTTGAAACCAATTCTCCTATCTCACTCCCTCTCTCTCTAGTCGGTTTGGTCTTCAAAGATGAGCAAATGATATGAAACTAGGCTCTAGATAATGTGTAAAAAAGTGGCCCACTAATGGTAATTTGGTAATTAACCTTGAGTTAATAATTTAACATTATTTAATCTAATTTAATCGCTCCAAATTACATTTTAATTAAACATATCATAAAATTACATAAATTCTAATTAGCATGAAACACTAATCAATTTCTGATTCGGCCGCCAAAAAGGCCTTCAATTTGCAGTTCAAAACATAAAGCATGAACAGATCAATTAACAGTCAAACAGATAGAAATGCGTTTAACTAATACACTCAATCAATCAGTTCAGAATGTCAGTCAAATCAGTTATTTAATCATGTTCAGTCACAGTTTAGTAGTAATCAGTGATATTATCAGTAAACAGTGGTGAGGGTTGTCACAGAAATTGACTCATGAATTGAGACAGATAAGTGAACGGAATATGCATTGAAAGAAAATGGACTAAGACTTGAATTTGACATGTTATGAGTATATAAAGTTGTGAAAAGTGTTACTACAAGCATCGTTTATGCACTTTGTACTTATATCTCTGCTAAACTTCATATATTGTGTTAGATAATTCCTACTAGGTTGTTGCTCACCCTATTTGGGAAAAACATTTTCAGGTAATGATGGAATGCCTCCACCAAGGCAATAGCGTTGGAGAAATTTTCTGGAGCAAGAGCTTCTTATTTTGACTGTATATTTTTGTAAAGCCAAGGGCTTAAGATATATTGAGCAAAGCTCACTTTTGTTGTAATCAAGTCAAGGCTTGGAAAGATGTAAGCCAATATAGCATTTATTATGTTAAACACTTTTGTATCATTAACTTTATGGAATGGAAGGATTGCCTACTCTGAATTTTACAGTTATTGTACATGTTTTGGGTTGTATCTATTGTTTATTTTGAGGGCGTTACATATTGAGTAAAATATATTTGTAAAAAATTAAATTGATCGGATATTGATATCTCTTTTATCGAAATGCATTTGTATTCAGTTTTATAATTTAAATCACATTTATCATTATTTTTATATACAAATGCAATTCGATGAAATGTCAATTGATATCCGATCAATTTAATTTTTTTATAAGTATATTCTACTCAATTTATACTTAAAAATAAATAATTCTAATTATCAAAATATGCCCCAAAATAAGTAGACCGAGCCACGCAGAGTGACTGCAGTGCCCACCCAATTCCATGTGCTTTTGCGCCAAAATTAAAATTCTAAATACCCCTACCATGTTTGGTGAAAATTCAAAAGGAAAACTATGGCAACAAAGTGAATGTTGTGTTTAGCTCAACAACTTCTTGCAATTCCAAGTTCAGTTAAACTGTTGTTAGTTTTTTAATTGACTTTTAAAATAAATTTTTAATTTTTATAAAAAGATGTTTAAAAAAGCTGAGCGAATTAGTTGACTTTTTAATTTTTATATTTATTTTTTTGACTTTTTAACTATTTTAATCAATTACCAAACATATTATAAATGCTTCCTCTGTTCTGTAGTGATTTTTCTCAGGTACCATAGAAACAAAATAGTAACCCTTCTCATCATTTTTCCCCCTTTAAATATGTAGGCAGTTATAGAAAATGAAAATCGAATTTCAACTTGGATTTGCATTGTTTTATGTGAATATCTTATCAATAATGTTTGGCCAAATTACACTAGTTTTTTTTTTTTTTTTTGACATTTGAAAAAAATATAATAAAACTTAAAATTTGACATAATTAGTTCTCTTAAAATTTTAATTCATATAACACTTGACTCTCTTTTTATCAGAAATTCGTTAGTTATATAAATGAGAAAAGTGATCCTGTCATCTTTTTACATTGAAATATATATTTAATCTGTGTATGTTTGTGACTTCATATCATCTGTATTTGTTTTGATCTCTTTATTAAAAAGGACATTAATGTAATTATGTCAAAACTGTGATATTTATTGTATTTTTTTTTTTTTCAAATTATAAGAGAAGTTGATATAATTATTAACCCATAATATCTTGTTACAACATTTCACGAGTAGTAAAGTCCCAATACAACTAACGTATGTAAAGAAAATATGGATATTAGTAGAGGAACATCAGTAGGTCAAGTTCAAACTATAATTATTGGATTAGATAATTGTTTTTCCCTTATGATCTGCACATTTAGTCCTAAAAAATCAACTTATCTTATCACAAAATGAGCCTGTGATGAGCTCAAATGAGCTAACAATATAGTCAGATACAGTCTACTAGAGAGAAGATGTCTATTACAAAAACAATGTTGGAAAATTGGGTCAAGTTTTGGACTCAAGTTTGAGTGTCTATGGTGTCATAACTCAAGACTTATTTAGAGATTCAATTTATTTATTTATTATTATTATTATCATAGAGACTATCTCTTTTTAAAAAGAGATAGAAATGTCATTGATTACATTTTTCTGATATAATATATTATATAAAATAGATTTTATTTTCATTACTTTTTATCCTATACCATATTTTAACATACAATTACAACAATCATTCCATTATAGATGTTCTGAGGACAATTTAATGTCTTGAAAGGCAGCCTACCACTTGCTTATGCAATTTCATATCAGAAATCCAAAAAAAAAAAAAAAATACCCACACAAGTAGACCTGAAGGTCCTGAATTATTAATATTGTACTCGAGCTTAATCGATATGCCTTTATGAATCATTGAGTAATACTAGAGATTATTTGAAATTCCTAAATATACTTACAATAATATAGTAAGGAAGTAGAGCTCCACATGATTAACTGTGTGACAAATTAAAAGTTTACACCTATCATTTCACATCATTGTAGGTGAAAAGTTGTCACATACTCAGTTATGTGTGAGAATTTGCTTCCTCACCACATTATTACAGGTGTCTTTGGGGATCTCAACATGCATCTAAATTTTATCCTAAAAAGTGAATTCAATATAACCTCACCTTGAATGAATTCCTCACAAAAAATAAATCACTATTTTGAGTTTTCAAAAATGATTTTTGGAACTTTCAATTCGTAGTTTTGTATTTTTAATAATTTTTAAAAATATTTTAATCATTTTTTTTTATTTTTTAGACCCACTTAATCTTAATATATTTAAAAAGTAAAAAAATTGTACAAAAAATTTTAAAAAATTCATTGAATACAACAAAATACGAAAATATATTGAATTTTCATTTATATATATACATATATTTGTATTTGGTGAATTTTTTTAAAAAAATTTACAAATATTATACTTTTTAAGCATGTTTACAATAGGTGTATCTAAAAAATAAAAAATTTGTGTAAAATATTATAAAAAAATTATTAAAAACAAAAAAATACGAAAAATAAAAAGCCCAATTTTCTAGAATTATGGTGAATAATGCTCACTCAGTAATTAATCATCTTGTTTGGTTGAATCATCTTTTCTGAAAATTGAGTTTTTTGCTTTTTGTATTTTTTTATTTTTATTGAATTTTTTTAATATTTTAATATTTTTTTTTTGATACACCTAATATAAATATACTTAAAAAGAATAATATTTGTGAAAACAAATCGTGTAAAAATTCACTAAATACCAAAAATATAAAATAAAAAAAATAGTGTATTTTGTATTTTTATGTATTCATTGATTTTTATTTTTTTTATAAATATTTTATCTTTTAAGAACATTTAGGTGAGGTGTGTCTAAAAAGTGAAAAAAAAAATTATTTAAAATATTAAAAAAAATTCACTAAAAATAAAAAATAATAATAATAAAATAAAAAATAAAAACTCAATTTTTAAAAAATTTGAGTTCAAAAATTAGAACCAAACAACGCGATTGTTACACTCAGCAATTATTGTACTATATATTCTATCACAACTGTCCACTGGAAATATATTGCTATAATTAAGTTCTTTGTTGTTTTGCACAAAATGATTCAAGAACTTTGCCAAGTCAAATCCCATAGAGTGATTTTTTTAGAGTGATTGTGGAGTGATGAGGTTAGCCTTTGAAAATAGAAAGGTGAAATGATTATTATATTAATTTTGATAGAATTAAATCATAGTCATCTAAAAAATCACTCTAAAAAAATTTCTAGAGGATCCTTACTCGAATTTCCCTCATAATTTTCCCTTCTTAGAAATCCCTTTGGTACATCTTATTATGTATTTTTTTTTTTTTTTTGACATATTACTATTTTTTGTAGTAACTATTACATAATATAATATTTTGGTAAAATTTTGATATTTTATAATGGGGGATTTATTTATAAATTGCTTTTAGAGGTGTTCTATTCCAATAAGTCTTCAAAGTATTTTTGTAGTCTAGTTAGTCTCATATATTTATACTTTTGTTCCATGAGATTTTTTTTTTCCTAATTTAGATTTTTTGTTAGACTATTATACTTTTATTTCTTTGTTGATACGTATTACACAGAAAAATAGATATATACATTTCCTTTTTGTTGCTCTCCGATTTTGGTAGTGTTCGTTATTCACGATTTTGATTGTGATTCAATTTGATACGTTTCATTAGAGGTTCGATTGTGGTAGGTTTTCGTTGTGGTAGGGTTTTGTTCGTATGGAAGAGAAGACGATGACTCAGAGCTCTGATTTCTTCCATAGTTGTTGTTCGAAGTTCTTGTTTGTTACGTGCGAAATCAGTCGAAAATCAAAGATTGTCTTCTTTTTTGTTGCGGTTTGAAGCTCTGTCTTCTACCATGGTTGTAATTTCAGTTGGAGATTGAACGGAGAAAAAAGGATTTGAATCGAAGGGAGAGAGAAGGATTCGAAGCTCGATTTTGCATGTAGTTGATTTTGTTACAAACTTGTCCTTCGAAGGTGGGTTTGGTTTGATTTGGATTGGTGTAATGGCGGAATTGCACGAGTTGTTAATGATAGTAATAACGATGAAGATGATGATGAAGATGATAATGTTGGTGATGGTTTTTGTTTTTGAAAAGATTGAGATTTTTTGGATTTCTAGTTCTATTACTGCCATTGTTTCTGATTTTTTTGTTAATTTCAACATATTATTAATCAATGTTAATATTCATATTAGTTTGTAATGAAAATTTATCATTTATGTTGTCAATTAGTGTTAATATTCACATACCCATATAATATAATGGTGCATTCAGTCCTAGAACCATAAACCACAATGGTTATTTGGACACAAACATGATGTGAATATTCACAATACAACAAATAGATGTGAAGATTCATATTAATTCTGGTATGTGAATTAATGTTCACAATTTATATTGTTTGGAACATTATTTGGTCAACTGTCATTGTGTGTA
The DNA here is from genome assembly GCA_030407325.1 of Camellia japonica. NCBI lineage: Eukaryota > Viridiplantae > Streptophyta > Magnoliopsida > Ericales > Theaceae > Camellia > Camellia japonica. Next base: position 52,905,837 of record JAPPVO010000059.1, on the reverse strand, counting down.
TTCAATATTCTTTTTTTTTTTTTTTTGAGTGAATAAGTCATAAATTAAAAACAAAAGGATACACTAATACAAGGGGCATGTCCCAAGCCCTAACAGAAGCTATACATAACCTGCCAACACAGCAATGAAGCAAAACTAGAACCACCTGACAAGACTAACACAACCACTAAAATACTAGACTATGAATAAAAATTACGTAGAATAAACTACTCGATGGAGGTGGAGATGATCCTTCAACCTACTACGCCTTACAAACTGCCTTGGCAATCAACACAAAAATATCCACCTGTTCAGATTTAAGGATTTTAATATGTTCAGGAACCTCATACATATTATAAGTTGAGCATGAACACATTTAACGTTCTCAACCACCCAAATCAAAAAAAAAAAAAAAACACATCAAAAGAGCAGACCCTAGCACAGCTCGCACGGGTAGGCCAAAGAAGGTCCTATCTAGATAGAAACAAGCACTAGACAAAACTTTCTTCACACTTTAGGTGCTCCCAGCAACCATCTATACTTTCACTTCCTTCCAGCAGAGTGTACCCAGCTGCCTTAGATTCCAATAGCCCCAGTGCCCAGCTTTCTTCCACTATATGTTAATAAAACCTGTCCAATATAGGACATTACAAAAGGACACCCTAAGTAGACAAGGTTGTAAATTGTTCACACTGCAAATTGTTTGGCACACGCAACATATCAACACCAAATATACATAGTAGTGTCACTTGTGTGTTGCCTCTTGATTGTTTTGTTGGGGTTGGCGGAATGGTGGTGTAAATATATGTGTATGATTGTTTTGTCAATTGACATTGTGTGTATTAATACATTACATAAATGTACAATGTGAATATTCCCATTTGCAGTCAACCACAATAAACATAGGACAAAATGTGAACATTTACATTCATTGGAATGGGTTGTAACGTAAGTTATGATGTTAATATTCACACCAACATCAACATAAGAGAACAAATGTAGATGTTCACACTCCATAATATTTGACAAACGCAACGTATCAATACCAAATATACCATCAAAACGCATAGGTGTGTGTGAAATAGATCATTGATTTATACATACGTTTCCCGTGTTTTCAACAAGAAGTTGTCAAAGTTCTAAAAAAAACAAAAACTAGTTTATAGTGGACATTCCCCAACCATAGGATTAAAATTGAGAACATGTTTCATTTTTTTTACAAGATTATCATGGACTGTTTTGTCTATCATTCAGAAAAAAATTAACTAATGAGGAACGTAGTTTGCATCCGTCAGCATGGCACAATTTTAGCTCTATCAGATCATGATAGACATGCTATCTTGTAATCTAACAAACAACCAACACACAATCAACCCTATAAGGTAGATAAATGCAATTAATAATTTAAATAATTTGTATTATGTTTGTGGCAATGTGAAGATGCTATTATGAAGTGATTTACGAGTTTGGGGCTTGTTGGGGACAATTGCCGACTGAGATGATAGGCTTTTTGGGGACAATTGCCGAGTTTCCCTGTCCTATTTTGTCAGGAGCTAGGGTTTCACTACGCACGCAGCGGTCTCAAACAACCTATAATCGGGTAAGCAACATGTCCTAGTTTTGGAATGGTCACTATGGATTCCGAATATGCACTAGGCCCGATTGGTCGAAAAGGGTCCCCGGTAAAACCGGGGTTTTGCGTTCCCATACTGGCAGAGCCAGCAACCGGTCAGCCTTATGGCATGCTTTGACAAAGTCAAGCCTCCGGCAGACCGCTCAGGAATAGTAGATGGCCAACACGGTGTCCTAGGCGTACCAATGCACATGCAATGCAAAGAGACACATAAGCGAAATCAAAACAAGATATCACGAGTTCGAGTCAAGCTCTCTAACTCCCCAGTGGAGTCGCCAGAAACTGTGGACGCGCCCCGAGGGACTTATGCTACCACAGTTCGGACTCGTTTTAGTTACGGTTCTAAATCTGAACCAAAGAGTCCAAATCCGGCAAATCGTTTTGAGAAACAGATTTTTTTTTGAAAGAAGTGCCAAACATGGACTACTTTGCCAGATACAGAGTCGGCCACCTAAATATTTTTTATGGGGGAATTTAGGAAACCTGACTCGGTGCCAAAGGCACGTGTCCGTCATCACAAAGTTGCCTCAGCTCGGGAACTTGGGTACGATTGGGGAAGGTCAGCTATGAGCACCCCCTCTCGCCCGATCCAAAGATCGGCCTCTACTAACATGATATCCTATTTTGAAAACGTTATGTGTTCTTGTTCCAGTTAATTAGCTAGAATTACTATGTAATGCGCACAACACAAAAGTATAGACTAGATCGTCTAACTTGGAACGAAACATTGCATATCCATTTGTTTGGAAAATGTTTTGGAATTTGCTACTCGCAAGTAGGCTAAAATACGGATTTCAATGAGTTGTTCCAACTCAAACGATCCAACCTTCACCCACAGGCATTCAGGCAGTTTATATCACATAAGCATCTAGCCACATGGTAAGCATGCTGTCATGTTAACAGTTACACTCATGCGAGAAGCTAAAGCATAAATACTTACAGTGTACTCCGTGCCAAAACAGTAAACTATTTAGCAAACATGCGTGACCCTAGTTCATGTTAAAATGGCTAATGCAACGCATACAGAAAGTCCCTAGAATAGGCTCGGCTATCCTAAGATGGCATGTGAAGTACACGGATAGCATGTATTCGAGTTAGATTTGAAATATAATGCAGTTAGCATGATGCACCCGAGCCCGGTGCGTGCAAGACAAATGTATGGATGCACGCATGCATAGCATAAGGTATGCTAATTTAAATATGCCCTAATACTAACCATCAAAAGCAGGTAAGTAAAAGGGAGAAAGAAGTGGGGGTTGGAAGACATGCACACACGCACCCACACTTATTACAAACTTGCCCTCGCTCGGAGAGGCCGAAAGAATATACAATTTAATTAACCCACAAGCTAATTAATTATTACAGACCACCTAATTAATTGACAAATCAATTGAATATAATTAAGCAGTAAACAGCAGCCTCGGGAAGAGGGTCCAATGCATGCGCACTTGGTTCCGCTCGGAAGTCACTGCCAATGCACAAGATGCCTCTGCTTTGGCTGTTATCCTCCTCTGAAGACTGCACAAGTCCCAGGGTTGCTTCTCTGAGTGCTGTAGAACACCACCGGCTAAAGGGATTGGTCACCGGCCATGTATAATGGTCACCGGCCACAAAATACTCCATGGCCAACAATGGATGCCGGTCGGCACTGAAGATGGCCGGCCGGCCAAATCTCCTGCAGACAGATTTCAGCAGCAGAGGATAATACTTGGCATGGCAATGCACTTCAAGCAATGTATGCACCAACCACTCCTTTATCATGTGTATGACTCAAAGGAGGATGGGCCTCGATTCTCGGACCACCAATCACGCATTTCCATGCATGATGGCCAAAGAATCAGTGTGCATTTTGATATGGGATGCAATGCACATAACACACAAGGAGGCCCAACCTCTATCATACTCACTTCAAGAGGTCAAGCATGCGTGCTCATGCAATGCAATCCTAAGCATGTGAGCTAGCATGCAACCATGGAAATGCAAAGAAGCATACAGGGTGAGCATGCAAACAAGCAAAGGGATGGACTTAAACTAAATTAGGCAGCCCTCAAACAAGCCTAAAACAGTGGCCAACAACTAAGGAAATGAGGCCAAATGCACATATAAGCATGCATGCAAATAAGGTCCAACACCTAGGCACATAAAGGCAACTTCCAAGCACACTTGAAAGAGATTAAACATGGACAATTAGCATGCACATTAAGCTCTGAAATCATGTCAAAATGGTGCCAAACCAAGCAAACAAGACAAGCATGCATGTAATTGGTCCAAATACTTGAGGCAAGCCAAGGAGACTTAAACATGACTAAGTCAACCAAGCCTCACAAGGCCAAGAGGACTTAAAACGGGTTCAAGGCAAACCTAGACAATGCTAAGGGAACACCAAGATGGCATCTAAGTGGTTTAAACATGCAAGCACTCAAAGGCCTAAACAAGATGCATAAGACAACAACCTTCTAAAGCAACAAAGGAGTATCAAATGCAAATATGCAAGCATGTTATAAGGATTGAAATAACATGGTAAGTGGTTCCAAACCACTGAAATGATGCAAGGATGGCATGCTCATGGTCAATGCATCAAGGCATGCAAAGGGGGATTACATGGTAGCTATGCAAAGCAAAACATGAATGACCCGAATGACCAAAAACAGACCTTGGACACATTAAAATAAGCATATAAGCTTCACAAAGCTTGGCCAAAACACATGAGCATGGTAGTCTAAATGCTATGCATGTATTGAGGCAAATCATGGCATTACAAGGCATATATGCTAAGCAAGCATGGTGTACCAAAACCAAGCAAAAACTGAGGTAATACATGGCAAAATACTACCAAATAACATTTAAGAGATGGCCAACATGCATTTAAATTAGATGCTCAAACATGAGGCAAAAAAGGCCCTTTTCAAGGACAAAAAGGAGAGGGGGTGGCCCTCTCCTTCCTAGGACCTCAAGGCACCATCCTCACCTCTGAAATCCCTCAAGATTTCAGTGGTGAGGAGGCCCAAACACAATGGTCCTGGAGCTCAACCAAAGTGGCACAAAATGGAGCCTAGCAAGGCTTAAGAGGGGTCAAACAACCCCAAAGCTTAAAGCAACCTTAACCAACTATTTAGAGCACCCAAAAACAAAACTTTTATATGTTATACACAAATCTCAAAAATAGTTTCAAGATAAGCAAAAAGAGTATGCAAAATGGGGTAAAAAGGGACAAAAGTCTTACCCTTGTAGACCCTCTTCAAAAATGATGGACCAGCTGGTTCTTTAGGTTCAAATCAGTCCAAAACCTCCAAGAACAAGCCTCAAGGACCTCAGCTCCAAAAAAGGTGATGGTGGGTGTTTGTGTGCAAAACTTAGGCTAAACACACACAAAACACAAAGAGAGGGAGGTATAGATATAGGATAGATACAAATCCTAACCCTAAAAACCAGAGCTCTCCTCTGAAATTTTGTAACCCTAAAAAGGGAGAGAAGGCCTCCTCTTATAGAGCTCAATCTTGTAAGCTTACAAGACAAGCTTGCTAAGAGGGAGATCCCTCCATACACGTGTATGGAGGGGAGCCAAGTGCATGCCAGCTACACAAAAATATCTGCAAAAGCAGATGCACAGTAGTCAGCCGGCAAAAAATGCAATGGACCAAAAAAAGATAGCCGGCCGGCGATCTATAGTGCCGGCCGGCCAAACATTTGGTCGGTGGCAACAAAACACAGCCGGTGGCCTCAAGCCATGGCCGGTGGAGTGTGGGGATGGCCCACAAGCCATTCTCTGCCCCTCCAAGGCAGAGCACAAGTGTTTGGTGCAAAACCAAACACAAAACAGTCGAGTCGAGAGATCCTAAGGCAAGGCGCGTAGCCGAGACCTCTGGGAACTCAAGACGAACACAAACATGGATGATCACCGAGTGTTCAAGCGGTGACGTCCAAGTCTTGAGGACGGTCAAAAATGGGGTGTCTACAATCTGCTTGGTGACCTCTTCTTTAATCTTCAGTGCCCAATCTGAATGGATTCTGCGGAGCTTCTACTTGACAGGTAAGGCCTCGAAGTCAAGAGGGATCCGATGCCATACAATCTTAGGATCGATTCCAAGCATGTCTTCATAGGACCACGCAAAAACATCTTTGAAATCTTTTAACAAAGCAATTAAATGCTCGCATTCCTCCGAAGACAACGTGGACTCGATCTGGACTAAACGAGGATCCTTCTTAGTATCCACATTAATTGCAATGATTTCATCTATGCAGGGCTTAGCACGCCTCTCCTCCTCTCAGTCAATCAAGTTTTTCAAGGCCTGAGGAATTTTTTCGTCTTCGTTTTCATTAAAATTTTGAAAATCTTAATCAATGCAATAAATTAATGGCACAAAGAAGTAAACAGAATCTACAACATTCTCATTCAAAAGTTCTGGCTCCTCTGTTACAACTGACTCAAAAAAAAATACAAAAGACGACCAAGACAAGAGCTTGGCATCTAGGTTACCACTCCCGGAAGTGCCAGACTCAAACTCCTTAAAAGGACTCGAATCTTATTTTGACTCAACAAACTCGGTGGAATTAGATTCAAGCTCATCATCCAATTCAGAATTGTTAATTGAGCCCCTTTCAAGGTGCCAAACTAGACGTGTAGCCTCGACTGTGTCCATGATGAGATCAGAGTAATCTGCCACTGGTTGATCCCTAATCATAAAGACAGTAACACTATCTCCCAAGTTAATGGACTTGGCCCTGGCGTTGGAGTTTATCAATAGGTCAGCCAGTGCCATCCCTAACGGCTTTTCTTCACCGCTATCTGAGTTGACTTTTTGTCTTGCCCTGTACCGACACTCGAGTTAATCCGCCCCACCTCTTCTTCATTGTCTGACAACCGGTGATGAAAAAGATCTCAAATCCCGGGTATCTCATCTTGGTTTCCCATTCGATCCATGGCTCTGGAAATCCACAGAAAGGGAAATCCTCCCATTGGAGGAAAAGGGTCCATATAGGGTCCCCTTGATCGGCTTGTGGACTAGTTCATATTGCCTCCCCCCCTTTTTTACTTTAGCTCTCTCCCTCAATCCCCTTCCTCTTCAAGTCTTCTGTGGTTGGCTTATACCCTAACCCAAAAGCATGGGGGTTATGGTTTATCTCTTCGGAACAATATTTCCTTGCCTCCCACTTCTACCTAGTCCGATCTAGGAATGTGTCCATGCTTATTCATTATATAGATGGATTGGGTGCTCACATAGTTCCCGTCATCCTTAGCCATGATAGACTATACCAGCGGAGCCTCTGCCAAGGAGAAGCCAGAGAGGAAAACATCTTCTTCCCTATGTAGTATTTCTAACAAGGGCGTGGTGGTTCCCAGGGGAGAGTGGATCGAAGAATTGCCATAAACAATAGCAATCCCTCCCTTGAACAGATATTTCACCAGCTGGTGAACTGTTGATGAAATTGCCCTTATTTGGTGCAACCAAGGCCTTCCTAAGAGCAGATTGAAGGTTGCTGCCACTTCCATCACATGGACTTCAACCTCATGTTCGGATGGGCCAATCAGTATTTGGCTCTTGAAGGTCACCATAACATCACAACTGGTATTGTCGTAAGCTCGAATAGTTTGCGTCGTAGGTGTGAAGTCATCTGGCTTCAAGCCTATGGCGTAAGCGGTGCTTGTTGGACATACATTAATTGCCGAACCAGTGTCCACTAGCACTACAAAGATCCACTTCTTCTGGCTCTCTAAAGTCATGTATAGGGATTTGTTGTGGTTGGCCCCTTCAGGTGGTAGCTCTTTGTCCGTAAAAGACAACACTGGAGTAACTTCCCCAGGCGTGACCAAAGACACCAACTGGTCAGTGGTGGTGTCTATAGGTAGCTTAGTCTTGTTCAATGCCTCTAGCAACGCTTGTCTATGCTCCTAGTAAGCCATCAGTAGCCCCCAAATTGATATATCTGCCTAGATCTTCTTAAGTTGCTTCAAGATCAGGTCTTCTTTTATGTCTTTCTCTTTCGATTTCTCAGCCTCTTTCCCAGAGGGTTCTGCTTGATCTAGGGATGGGGGTTTGAAATAACGACCACTTCTGGTCATGTGGTTAATTTCATCCACGTACCATGTATTATTAGGGGTACCGGTTTTTCACCCTTCATCAGTGTATGCAAGGCTCAAATCACTGTCCTCTCCCCATTCCCTTGCAGTCATTGTTGGGTCATTATCGGACTCCACCTGAATCATATTCACATTGTGCCCTCCATCAACACACCACTCCTCTTCTACAGCTGATTCAATCTCTGCATCTTGGTACTGCCTGAGCTTCCTTGGCATCCTTTTCCTGTCACCGAATTCCCATTCGGGCTTTTCCGTGGTTTGGAGATCTTCCGCTTTTGACTCGACCTCTTTTTTTCTCTTCTCTTTCTCATGCTCCCGGGCTATCTTTCTCTAAATTTCCTCTATCTTCTCTCTTTGGAATTGCTCCAACGCTTGCTCATTCTCAGTTATAGGCATGGCCTCAGCCTTGCTATTCTCACCAACTTCCTCTCATTTTGGATTCTTCTTCATCTGCTCCTCCATATCGGATTCCTCTTCATTACTCAACCACCCATGGCTGGATTCAGGCTGGCTTGGATCCCATCGCCCGATCTGAACACTACCCACATCCTCTTCTTTGAAGAAGTAGAGGTTCTCCAGGTCTTCCTCTATTTCTGCCAAGTCATCAAGACCTTGTTCAAGCCAGTCATTCAGATTTTGCCCAGGCTCATTTTCTCCAAAGGTGTTGATGCTGAACAAGTCTGACAATTTGATTGTGGGCTTTGGTTGATTTGAAGCCACAATATACCGGCTGGGGTCATACTCTTCCGTGAGTGAGGGTCTCTTCTCCAAAACATGGGCGTTAGGCATCCCTGCTTCTGGTGAATTACTTTTCTCTTCCACTTCCGCCACCACAAGCCCTGATTGGGTTTTAGGTGTTATATCCATCATGTACATATTCGTGCTGTCAGGAATAACCACCTCAGGCTTAGGCAGATGGGATGGGGTGATGTATGCTCTGGGGTTAAAGATGGGCGGTAGTGTATGGATAAGGTTGATATTTTTGGGTGGGGCTATGATTTTATTGTCGATGAGATCCTGGATCTCATGACGAAGGCAATAACAACGATCAGTAGGGTGACCGTGCTGTTAGTAGAAAATGTAGTATTGGATGGGATCGTGTTTGGCTGGAAGTGGGTCAGGGAGAGGTCGAGGTTCAAGGGGCTTAAGGTGCCCCTTTTCCATTAGCGGTTTAAGAGCACAGGCTAGGCTCATGTGAAGGGGGTAAAGGTTCTATATTGGTTTCGAGCTGGACCGGTGGGTTGTGCAGTTGCACCAACGAAAGGATTGGCTATTTGGACGTTGTGGCGATAGTACTAATCTTAGCAGGCCTAGGAATAGTGCTATTGCAAGCATTGCTACTCTTACTAAAAGGCCTCTTTGCTGGCTCACTTGTTCTCTGAATGATGTCTTTCTTAAACGCGCTCTCAATTTGAACCACCAACTCTGCAAAGCAGCAAATGTAGACAATGGCACTACTATCATTCTAACATATCCGGTTCGAGATTTTGGACTACCAACCGGACTTGTTCCCTTTCTGAGGGCCTATTCGTCATTATGGCTGCCTTTGCCCTCCATCTTGCAACAAAGTCAATAAAGGGTTCCTTGGGATTCTGAGTGGTCGCTTCCAGCTCACTGATTGTTACTTCCATTTGAGTATTGTATGAGTATTGATTAACAAACCCCTCTGATAGTTCTTCCCCGTTTTGTTTAGTTGAATCCTCCAGTTTGGCGTACCAGATAGCTGCCACATCTAATAGAGTTCTTCCGAACAATGATAGTTTCTGAACTCGAGTCAGGCCCATTGGTCTCAGAACATCCGAGAAAAGACACACATGAACAATAGGATTTCCGCTACCATCAAATCTATCAATGTGAGGCATCTTGAACTTTTTTGGCAATCTTACAGAGGCCTCAGTATAATCGTCTTCAACATCTAGAATGGAATTGAAGCCTTGAGATTTTTTGAGCGCCTTCTCTAGCCTAGCAATTTTTATCATAGCCGGATCAATATCATTGATATCGAAGGGAAGGAGTCCCCCGTGGGACTATACCAGAGGCCTGAAAGATTGAGTTAGTGCTAACATTTCTTGGGGATCCAAGACTTGAGGATTTTCAATTGGTGGAGGTGGATCAGGATTCGACTGGCCAACAAGTATTGGATCACTACAACAAAATACTATTTACAGCATCATGTTTACTGCATGCATTAAATGCATGTCGTAGTTAGTACATTCTATGACATTTTTTATTTTTTTGCAAGCCGTTAATGTTTTGTCAATAACATCATACATGCCATGTAAGTCGTTAATTCATATATTTATGGCATGCAAAAGTATGCCGTAAAAAATTTATGTTTTCACAACTTACAAAAATATGTCGTAAAATATTTGCGCTTAAGACGACATACATTTCATGTTGTAAAATATTATAACTTTACACGACATGCTAATGAATGTCGTGAAAACTTCTTTTAAAAAAAAAAATCAATTCGATTTTTTTATGACATGCAAAAGTATGCCGTAAAAAATGTATATTTTCACGGCATACAAAATATGTTATAAAATATTTACACTTAAGACAACATGCATTTCATGTCGTAAAATATTAAATTTTATATTTTTTTGAATTTAGTGATTTTTTTAGAAAATTAAAAAATATTTTCCTTCTAGGTATATGAAAATTATTTGAATTTAAAAAGGAAAAAAAAAATTTATTTAAAAACTTACATCACACTCTCTCACATTTTAGATCTATACATGTTTTTGTCCCAAACCCTCTCATTCTCTAGAGAAATTATATTTTAATTATAAATAATCAAAATAAAATTCTAGATGTTCTTAAATATTTATAAATTTCTAGTAAATATGAGAAATTTTTATTTTTATTTCCATTAAACTAGAAATTCTAGTTATAATCTAGATTTTTTTTTAATACAAAAATAATTTACAAACTTATATCACTATTTACATCATTCTCATCCAATCTCCACTCACTCTCTCTCTCTCTCTCTCTCTCTCTCTCTCTCTCTCTCGGCGTCTCACACAAACACACGAGCACCACCATTGACCACCACCAGCCATTGTTCCTCCGATTCAGAAACACGAACGCATCTCCGACGATGATTCCCCTTGGAGTTTTATTCCCCTCCATAAATCCACCGCCACCGCCATCGCTGTCGCCGTTGGCCTTGGCATCTCCAGTAGCAGATTTCTTCTACGGCGAGGTTGTTCGATTCTGATTTCTTTGTGAGTTCGATTCTTTGTCTCTCTCTCTCTCTTTATGCTCTCTTTCTCTACATATATAAATCAATCGTATATAATTTCAGATTTGTCTAATTATTTTCTTAACTGATTATTTTCTCCATAGATCATTTTCTAATTTCTGATTCTTTTCTTAACTGATCTGTAGTTTAAATTACATAAATCCAGATCTCTCCTCTCTCATTCACCAGGTAACTAATTCGTACTTCTAGAGAGAGAAATGAGATAGCAATGTCATATTTGATCGAACATTGGTTTGGAGAAAATCGAAAGCCTTAGATTTGTCTAAAATTGTTGTGTTTTGTTGTTTTGTTTCTGCATTGATTCACTGAACTGCATCATTCTCTCCTGTGGTTGAAGAAAACTCATTAACAAATTTTTAATTCTAATTTTTTTGTCTTTTCAAATTCATAAACATAAAGGGAAAATTATAAACATTAGAACAAGAGTTGAGTTTTTGAATGGGTTAATACCAGAAATAACACGTTGAACACTATTGAGGACCATGGTAATGGCAAGAAGGTAAACCAAATGAGCAACAGCTTTTTGCATGTCTTTGCTGTCTGTGAAAATGACAGCAAAATGGTTTCTAGTAGTCATTATAATTGACATGAACAATATCCTTATTAGAAGAGACTTTGTCACTGTTACAAAGACTGAGTATTTTGCTACCCTGGGATGTTTTGATCCTAGCTCATTTGAAACCCTAACACTGTGATGAAGAAAAAAAAAATAAATAAATTTTTCAAAAGAAACCAAGAATGAAAACTAGATCAATACCTTGCAATGGAATTTGATAAGGAAAGTAAATATGTGTCAAAAGAGAATCAATAAATGCGACATAAATTTTTTCACAAAAGTGCATAGAATGTGGCTAGGATATCCCACTATTGCATGCATTCTGAGTATTTTTTTGAAACTTTGCAATAGTACTTAAAAAAAATTCAAAAGATCGATACAACACAATGGAATTTGAAAGGGAAATAAAATATATATGCGAAGAGGAGAACAAAAAAATGCTAGCGAGGGATATGGAATTATTTTTTTTTTAAAGTGTACATGTAGTCAGGATGAATGTAGTGTTTTAATCCAAGCTCGTTTGAAACCCTAACACTGTCATGGAGAAAAGAAAAAAAAAATCATTGAAAAGAAATCAAGAAAAAAAATTAGATCAATGCCACACAATTTTACACATAAAAATTTTCAAGAAAGTGAACAGAATGTAACTAAAATTCCAGGGAGTTTACCTATTTCAAGAGAGCAATGTAACGCAGAATGAATGATCCTTTGCCTTCTGAGAAACAAATGTGAGTTGGTTTGAGTTTCAATCAAGATTGGAAACAATCACTGACCTTTTTTCTCAGTCTTCTTAATTTTTGACCAATTCGTTGTTTCATCTCTTAGTAGCTCATTAACTACATGGTCTTAAATGTTGGAATCATGTACACTTTTGGATGTTCTGCCACTGCCTTGGAGATCTATTTTTGCTTATTAATCTTCTGAACACTTTTGTTGAAACAATTGATCTTGTAGCTTTGACATCTTAGATACCTATCATTGCATATTCCAGAAAGTGATGCACTTGTTATTGTTTTAGTTTTCCTTTTCTGTACTTCTTTATTTACACGTTCACAATTACAAATGCAAACTATTGACTCATTTCAATCATTTCAGATGAGTGTTGTATGTCTGTGTTCTATTAAATTAAAAACAGTAGAGTCTTACTTGGATCAAGATGTAAGTAATAACACCAATTGAGCAGTATATATGTACATGATCAAGCTTTGTTTGGCAGATGACTACAGCTATATCCATTGAAGATGTTCATAAAGAAGTAAAAATATTGAAAGCTCTATCGGGGCATATACATCTAGTCAGATTCTATGATGCTTGTGAGGATACCAACAACGTGTACATAGTCATGGAGTATATCCTTTCTTGCCTCTATTCATTATCTTATGGAACTTATTTCTTGAACTAATTCATTTTCTTTTGCTCTATGTTTATATTGTGTAAATTTTAAAATATATATATATCTATATATTATTACTGAAAAGGTACTAAAAAGGTTTAAACCTTTGTACAAAAAAAAAAGAGTTTGTAATGTATATGTATTGACAATTTATCAAATCTTTCTTTTTTTCTGTGTTAAAAAAAATGCTTTTGAATAAGCATGAGTAACTAATCGAAATTAAGCAGTCCCATAAGACCTCAAACGTTTTAGGATATTCCTTTTCTTTATTCTCTTCTTCCATGTATTCCATTAATAATCAATGATTTATTATTGATAGATGTCTGTTTCACTCTGCCTGAAAATATTGAAATTACTTGTTACCATTACTTATGTTGATGTTTGTCTATGAATTAGTGCTCAAAAGTTTTTAATTAGAGTTCCACATCAATTTTTTGACTTCATTCTTGGATATTTTTTGGGGGGTCTGACAAAGCTTTTGTTTGGTTATCAGATTGTGTGAAGGTGGAGAACTACTTGATAGAATATTGTTAAGGTAATAAGGAACATTGTTTTGATAATTATTTTATTCTTGGTAGGTCTGATTTGAACTTATTATATACTTTTCCTTCGCTACAGAGGTGGTAGATACACAGAAGAGGATGCAAAATTCATTATTGTGCTAATTTTAAGTGTTGTAGCATTTTGTCATCTTCAAGGTGTTGTGCATCGTGACTTAAAGCCTGAGGTTATTGCTTCTTGAACTTGACATCTTTGTATTTTACATTATTGGGACACATAATTTTATTTATTTATTTATTTATTTTTAGCTTTCCAAGTAAAAAAACTTATTTGCTGTTGCATTTAGTAAGCATTCCTTATTGTCGATATATTTTTATATAAAAAATGCCTTTCTAATTGCTTGCATTACAGAATTTCCTTTTCTCCTTTAGAAACGAAGATGCTAATATGAAGCTTATTGGTTTTGGCCTTTCTGATTTCATGAGACCAGGTAATAGACACAGTTCATTCTAAGTTTGTTCATTATCTTAATAGATATCCGTATGAATTTTCAGTTATCACTCCTATGCTAATGTAATTTTAACCTCATTACATATGGGTTACATAGACTCGGGTATGAGTTTTGAGTGCAGGTACTTGTCCAATTGTTTGACCTCCTTAAACCCTAAGTGTTGGAACATATATACAAAAATTGGGTACAAGTATAGGTACTTGGACACGTCTTAATGATTTTTATATATTGCATACTGTATAATATAATAATACTAATATAAGATGTTGTAAATTATTTAGGTATGTATTTGAAATTAAATGGATTTAGGGGAAAAGGGGGATTTATGTAGTGTCGGTGTTTTATTTCCATCCAATACTACTTTACAATAAAGTTATTGTGCCTAACATTCACTGGCTTAATCAAGTTCCTAATCAAGTTAAGTTTGATATTTCTCGTGTCGTGGTTGCCTTGTTTAGCCAGCTTATGTGATTATCTGGCTTGTTTATGAACTATTCCTAAGCCTATCTAGCTTGTTTATGAACATGGGGTTTTAGATCAACTTACCTTCTTCTTTTTCTTTTTTATGCAAACTTCCATGTTTTTTGCTAGAAGTGTTCCCATGGACTTGTGTCATGCAATGGTTATATTTTCATTGGACCGAACACTTAAAAACAAAAGTTGTGATGTATGATGCTTTAAAGAATAGTTAATATCAGCAGAGTTTAGCATTGAATTCAAGTAAATTTTGATTCAAATCATTTGTTATTTTATATTTAAATCACTTGCATGTTTGTCTTTGAGTGTAGGATACCAATTCCTCCCAAAGAAGCTCCGATCTACTGCAATCTACTCCTCGTGACAACCTTCCAACTTCAGTGAGTGAAAATAGTATTTTCAAAACATTTTTATCTACTCTTCATGTCTTTAATTGTTGGAATTATGTGGTAGCTATATGCTTAATTAAGTGTTTTTATGATTTTTTAGGTGAATGAAGTTGGTTATGTTACTGAAAGCATTGAAGCTATGAAAATATCTAAACATGCTAGTTCTTCAATGGCAAACCTACCAACTGGTTTAGATACGGTAAGTTATGCTCTTTTCAGAAGTTCTAATTGTTATGATATGGTAATTAGTTATGACATGGTAATTGGTTTAGAGACGTCTCAACCTCTTAAATTAATATCTTTATGTATTATGGATGTAATAATTATTGAAAGAGGAAAGCAAGAAATGGTAAATACCATGATAACACATTCAATTTCAGAAAATAATGATGTTCCCCTATGCCTAAAATAACTAAAATGTGTTGGGGATATGATCCATAAAATCATAAAACTAAAATAACTTTCGGAAATGCTTGGGCTGGGGGAAATAGTAGTCCATAGCAACAAGGAACGTGAACCACGCAATGAACAACACCATCTTTAGTTTTTCATAAATTTTCTAGCTTCTCGAGATAAGTAGCAAAATTTTTAATTGCCTAAACATGACTTAGAAATTATGAGTTAGTTTCTTTACCAAATGTGGTATGATAGTTCTAGTTTATTCACTCTCCTATTTTCTTTATACTGATTGTTTCAAAAATATCTATATACTATATAATAAGGCAATTTAGGCCATTTGAACAGTGAACAATGACCTAAATGGTTTGTTTTCTTTTTGGTATGGAATGGATAGCCATGAACAATATTACAAAGAAAATATTATACAAATTAACAATATATATATATTATAAAGCCTTCATCATTTATATGGCCATTTAATTCCAAGAAATACAGTCTTTGTAAAACACTACATGCTGGTATGATACCTAGCTTTTACGTTATTGTCATGTTGTATTTTGGCATTGTTAATGTTCTAATATGGGATGAATATTATGCAGTATACTTATATACTCTTAATTTTTGTAGGATCAAAGTAATGGTTTGTCAAACTTAGAAAATGTCAGATGCAAGTTGTTGCATTGGTAGGGAACAAACTTCGTGGTTGCAGAAGGCCAAATTACATCATGGATCCCAAGTCAAAGGTACATCATGTGACCCTTGGACCTATGTGTTGGAAAGTATGGGTGAACCACGTAACAGTCAACATGTCGTTGTTTCGTTCTACTCATGAAATGTATGACCTTCAAGATGCAATAGGAACTACAGTTGCATGGCCTAGTCAATTCATTCTTTTGGACTAAATATTAGACTAATTGATTTACGATTTGTAGTTATGCTTTTTGGATGTTTAAAGTTGTATTTTAGAGATTAGTGAACCTTATGATTTGGATACTTTTCTTGGTTTGTATGTTTGAGGTTGTTATCAACTTGATATGATAGAAGTTGAGGATGGTAGTTAGTATGTAGGTTGTTTGGTGTATGGATATTAGATTTTTTTGCTTACTTCATAGTTGTTGCTTCTGCTTGGTTTATTCACAGGTTGCATTTATAAGCTAATGTGCATACTGTTAGGCAAGGTTAATATTCCTTATATATATTATATTTTAAAAAATAACCTTCTAACGGCATATAAAATTATGTCATAAAAAGTGTAATGATTTATGACATACAAAAATGCTGTAAAAGATTATATATGGCATACAAAGTATGTCGTAAATATATTAAAAATGACATTCCATGGCATAAAAAATTATGTCATGAAAAGTGTGATGATTTATGACATGCAAGAAAATGCAGTAAAATATGCGTAAGAATCCTCTAGAGTTAAGCCCCTAGAGTGATCTCCTAAAGTGTAAGGATTCGACGGCTGAGAATAAAACTCACCAAAACGACGTCGTTTTGGTGAGTATTTTGAAAAAAAATAAATAAAAATAAATTCAGATTCAGGGGATTTCAAAATGAAACAAGATTTGAAAGTTTTTTCTCAGCTGATTTTCCTCCATTTTTCCAGCAAGCAAACAGAGGTTACCGATGGATAAATTCAATTCAAATCATCACAAACAAAACAAATACTACAGATCAAACTGCAAAAATGTGTTTAACTTTCAAAAATTGCATAACAGAATCACTAAAATCATAAAAAAAAAAAAAAAAAAACTCAAATCTAAGCAATAATTTACAAAATTTTCATCAATCACAATCGAATCTCAACAAATTCACTTATCAATCGATCCAAATACGGAAAGACATATCCCACACACACACACATACATATGTAAATGAACAAGAGAGAGAAAGTAGAGAGAGAGAGAGAGTATACGAGATGAATAGGGCCCTTGATGTGCTTGACGGGAGCCGAACTGCATTGATTGTCGACAGTCTGCTGCTTGTGGTGCTTCCGAATGTACTCCGTCTCCATACAACTAAATCCATTAGCGTTATTCATAGCTTTCTCCTACAACACACTCTCTCTCTCTCTCTCTCTCTCTCTCTCTCTCTCTCTAACACCTCCGATCAATGAAGAACTAGAACAAACTCCGACGAACTCGTTCGATTCGTTTATTGGAGTCAAGAGTTGACTCAGAAGCCTTGGAAACTCACCGCCATAGCTATAATAGTAGCAGTAGTCATTACCAGAAGCAACCTGGGCCTTTGTTGAGAGTGAGAGAGGTTTTTTTTTTTTTTTTTTTTTTTTTTTTTTTCAAAATACTCACCAAAACGACGTCGTTTTGGTGAGTTTTATTCTCAGCCGTCGGATTAAGCACTTTAGGAGATCACTCTAGGGGCTTAACTCTAGAGGATCCTTACGCGTAAAATATTATATACGGCATACAAAGTATGCCATAAATATATTCAAAAAACCTTCTACTGCATGCAAAATTATGTCATGGAAAGTATGATGATATAGGCATGACAAAAAAGTCATAAAAAATTATATACGACATACAAAAGTATGTCATTAATGTTTAATTTATTACTTTTTATACCTTTACCTGCATATTGTAAATGATGCTAAACTTTCCACGGCATGTCATATAACGGCATTTTGTACATGCCATGAGCGATTTTTTATGGCATGCATTGCAAGCCATAAAAATTCAATTTTATTGTAGTGAATATACAATAGATGCCGATGCCCTAGATGAGCGTCGCATTTCAGCAATAGTTTCATTCTGAGCAGCAATTCTTTGATTCAGTGTATCCATGGTTCTTTGAAAAGCTGCCATCATAGTAGCTACCTCTTCTGGACTGTTGTGTGCCATTGCGGGTCTGGGGGAGTTAGCTATTGGTAAGATGAGTGGGTGAGAATGGCCAGGCGACTGCTGAGTGAGGGTGATGGCGAAAACTGACTGGTTCTTTCCTCCGGTAATGGTGGAAGAGAGACTAATGCTAGCTAACCGTCAACTAGATTGGATTTTGAAAAGCCTACCAGAGCGAGTCCGCAAAACATGTTGGATATCGGATCTTTTTGAAGCTATGATTGCAAAACTACCTAGCAAAAAGAAATAGAAAGGAAACAATAATAAAAAATCAGACAGCACTTCGGCCCAATTTGCAACAGTTATGATCACAATTGAAGATCTGTATTTCCCACTGAATTTTGCCCCCATAAACTGATATGAACTTGTACAACTAGTATGGTGTGTTCCTATATAGTTTCACTATAAAGCACATACCAGGTAAAGAGAGCCAAAACACCCCTATGAGGGGGTAGGGTTACCCTGTCCTAGATTTTGACATGATTTACGAATTTACTACTTTAAGCAAGTAGTTTCACAAAATCCTGTCTATGTGTGAGCATCCTGTCCTGAGTTGGAACAGTCATTATGGCTTTACTATATGCAGCTAGGCCAAATGGTCCAAAAGGGGTACCTCGGCAAGATTACCTAATATACCTCTCACACCTAACATCAAGAAGTGAAAGGAGGATCAAACGGTATGGTAATAATTCGGATCCAAGGGTTGTGTTTCCAACATGGCAGAGCCCACGACCGGCCAGCCTTTTGGCAAGCTTTTTAGGCAAGCCTCCAGCAAGCTGTCCAGGAATAGGAGATGGAAAACACAATGACTTAAAGCACCAATGCAAATGCAATGTAAAGAACATATATCTGTAAATAAAATTTCATATCATGAAGTTCAAGTCAAGTTCTATAATTTCCCCAGCAGAGTCGCCAAAAACTCTAGCTTGCTTTTCGTGCTCCTCGGAGGGATTAGTGTCCTTGGATACAATAGCCCTAAGTTCGGACTCCCGTGGTTCTGAATCCGGTTTCACAAGCACAATGTGAAACAGGTAAAAACACAAATGAGAGTCCAAATCTGAAAAATCTTTAGAAAATCCATTTATCATCAGAGGTACTAGAAATGGACTATATTGCCAGATTTCAAAGTCGCCACCTAAATGGTTTTGGAAAATTTAGGAAACTCATGACTCGTGCCAAAGGCCACTTGTCTGTCATAACCAAAGTGTCTCGGCTCGGGAACTTAGGTATGAGAGGGGAAGGTCATGAATTGGCCTCTACTAATCATGATGTGATTTTCATGTACAATATATGCTCTTGTTCTGATTATTAATGCTAACTTACTATGTGAGGCACACAAGTATAGGCTAAGTCACCTACTTTGGAATATTTTGATTTCATGTTTGTTTGAAAAGTGTTTTTGAATATGTGCCACTTGAAAAAAAGAGCTCATACATACATTAATCAAATGTATTCTAATTTAAGCAAATTAATCTTCATCCACAGGCATTCAAACAGGCATATCAAATAAGCACTTAGCCTCATGATAATATGCTTGATATGGAAACACAAACATACATACAATATGCTAAAGCAATAAATGCTCACCTAGTACTTAACCAAGCCAAAATAGAAGAAATAGTTAGAAAAAATGCATGCTCTAATATGCAAGTGACTAATGCAACACATACAAAATGAAACTAATAAGTTCAGTTTATTAACATGACATATGGCTCAACTCAAAGCATGCGATAGCTCATGTATTCAATTAAGTAAGAAATAACAAGATGTTTAGAATGATGAACTGAACCCTAATGAATGCAAAAATGGATACAAGGCATGGCAATGATATGAAAATGTAAAACATGATGTTACCATTATAAGCATTTAAATAAAAGGGAGACACAAATGGGGGTTGGAAGACATACATAATATTACAAGTGTGCCCTCATACAAGAGGGTCCGAAAAAATATCTTAATTAAACTAATTATTACAACACCAAATAAATGAACTAATGCTAATTTAACTAGCTATTACAAGTTTTTGAATGAGGCTACTAATTAAGCACAACATATTACTATTAAAGTATTAATTTAAAGGACTATGGGAATCGAAGAGTCATATGCGCGCGAATGAGAACATCCTCCTGGAAACCTCTCTGTTTTGCTACCAGAAACTGTTTTGTTTGCAGTCAAAAAATTTGCCTCAGCTTCTGCTCTGTTCTGCCATGAAACTGACACTGTTTGCACAAAATAGGGTGGTTGGCCGGCCTTGGAAAGTGGTCGGCCGTACTAGGAGGTGGCCGGCCGGCCATTGTTTCAGATACTGCCCTGCTGCCACAGAATTAAAACAGAGCAAAAACAGAGTGTTTCCAGGAGATGTTTATCCTTTCTACCTCTCCCTATCATGAAACTGATCAAGGGAGGAGTAGACTCGATTCGCAAACCATCAATTATCGCAAAGTTGTTGCATGATGATCTATGAACCGTATAGTGACTCCAATTTTGATCCGACCCTTGTTGTAATCTGGAACACGATTTTCTTGGTTTGGTACAGTTGAACATGTCTTGCTTACCTTCTTTTCCCTTAAACTTGGCTTTGGGATTGTTTTGGTTGTGATTGGAATAGGTTGGTTGCTTAGTTTCCAAACTCTTGTTGTCCAGATTTTTGGTCTTCTGCTCAAGCGGCACTTCTTGCGCACGAGTGGGCTTTGTGAACTCTCAATACTTTACAGGTCTACAAAACTACTGAGAGAGTGTTTTCTACACTCGAGCTGCATTTCCTACACTCGAGCGGTGTGAAAGCTCGAGTGGCCTTATTTGCGCCGAGTGTTGGTCTGTTGTCTGCAAAACTACTAGATGTGTATTTTCTACGCGTGAGTGTCACTTCTTACGCTCGAGCAATGAGCGTCCTTTTCTTTGTGTCTTGGCACTCGAGCAGCACTTCTTGCGCTCGAGCGGAATAACTTAATGTATCTAACGCTCAAGCATCACTTCTTGTGCTCGAGCGGACTGTGCGTATATCAGATCGCAAAAATGACTTTTTACATCACTTTTTCATATCTATTTCTCTCCAAAACCCTAGATCTTGAGTTTCTCTCTCTAAAACCTACCTTTTCTCTACTTTTTCATCTAGATCTAGTGATTTCTCCGCCCTTGTGCCTTTGAGGAAAAGGTAGAGCATGTCGTGGGCTCTCTTTTCTTCCAAACAAAAGTGGGTTTCGAAGTCTTTGGAGTTTCAACCTTGCTTTGCTCGTCTTCTCTTCTTGAGATAGGAATTTTCTACACTTTCATATGGTTTTTAACTTAGTTATTTGGTGATTGTGTAACAATGGTGGGCTTTGGGTGTATTATGGACAAACCTAGGGTTGTAAAATCAAAAGAGGGGTTTCTAAGTGAATGTGACATAGATGGTTGTGGGGTTTGAATATGAGGTTATCTTGTGGCAAAATAGTTGATTTTGGTCTTTGGTTGATATTTGAAAAGAGGGAGTTTGCCCTAAAATTATTTAAATATTTATTTTGTATAAATAAATGAAATGGTGTTGTAAATATGAAATTAGACGAATATTGAAATAAATGGTGGAGTTGGATATGTATTACCTCACATCTTTGGAAATTTTGAATAAAGTCTAGAGATTGAATATCTGTTTACAAATAACTGTATTGGGCTATTGGTGGAGCATAGCTATGATTGTTGTAGAAATTGCATGAAGATTATGTGAATTAAAACTAACCCATTGTTGGTTGTCATTGAATATGACTATATTTTAAATACATCGTATGATGTTTTAGAGGAGAAAGGGGATGTACTCCACGTTTGGAAAGAGATAGGGGATGGACTCCATTGAAATTAAGTTGGCTGGAGTGTCAAGGGTGAAAGTCCCGAAACCGCACACATACATAGGTACCGATCCCGCGAACGAAATTTTCGTAAAATGGCAGATTGAAATGTTTATGTGGTAATTGTGTTGATTGGAGAACCACTGAGTTGTAGTCTCAGTTGGGTTGTTGAAAGATAATGAAATTGGCTCAAGAATTGAATTGAATTGAAGGAAAGTGGATTAAGATATGAACTTGGTACTTTATGATTATATAAAATATGAATGTTTTGTCACATGCATTGTATATGCACATTATACTTATATCTTTGTTAAATCTTATATTTTGTGTTAGATTGTTCCTACTGGGCTTCGGCTCACCCTATTTGGAAAAATCATTTTCAGGTGTTGGTGATGTGCCTCCACCAAGGCAATAGCTTGGAGGGACTTTTGGGAGCAAGAGCTTCTTTCTTTTGTTGTATTCTTTTGTGTATAGCCAAGAGTTTTAATTGTATTGAGCTAGGCTCACTTTTGTTGTCACCAAGCAATGACTTGGATAGATGTAAGCCCATAGGGCGTATGATTATCTGTTTAGTTTTCAGTTCTTATATCATTCCAACACATGTTGTAGATTCATGATGAACAGTTTGTGAATGTGTATCGCATGTGTTATCTTTTGTATACGGACTCTGATGAATGAAAGTATATTATTTCTATTATCTTTCCACTTATGGGTTGAATTCATTGTATTCTTTTCAGGGCATTACAAACCAATAGTCTAAAAGATCAATAAATTGAAATAAAAGACCAACAACACCTCCTCCCTATCATGGAGTTACCTTAAGGGAAGTGGTAGACGTTGCTTCTTGAATCATTGACATCACTAAAGAGTATGTAATGATTCAAGACTCAACAGGTTCAATATAACATCTGATTGAACCCAACTCAATTTTATTTACTCATTTTAACAACTTTTACTCCAATTTTAACCTCTTTTACACTACCTTGCCATTCTTTATTCATCTTTGTCCGAAAAGTGATAACTACATCCACTAAGTGCACAAAACGATAAAGGGAAGTGTCAAACAAAAGGTTGTGCTTAGCATGAGAGAGATGTAATGCCTTGGTAATGAACCTCTGAAGAGATTAAACCATTAAGCATGGAAAGTCTCTTTCTCATTCTTTGAACAACAACCAAGTGCTTGAGACAACTCTTAATCAAGGGGAAAAAAAAAGGAAAGGAGGAAGGTTGCAGAGATGATTATGCGAAGGTGATTATTAAAGTGAGACTCTTTACATGAAAAATAAGGAATGAAAAGTTATCAACTCAAATGAATTGGTGTCTATGGCCTAAACCCCTAAATCCATGAGGACTTACAACAACACAAACATAGTATTCAAAGCATAAATTAAATAAACACCTAAAACAGCCCCCCCTCCCAAAAAAAAAAAAAACAGTGCTGGAATCTAGTTTAAAAAGCTAGAAAAAAAACAAGTAAAAGAAGAGGAGAACAAAGCTAATAAGCAAGCCTAAGGAAGGGTGGCTAATCACATGTTTTAGCCTCTGAAAACTCTAAAAAATTGTAGCTAAAAGCAATGAAAAAAGTGGGAAACACAAGGATATAAGCTATAGGATAAGGTTCAAGAAAGGGTGTTTAACCTCTCTACCTTTGGTAGCTTTTTAATCACAAGTTTCAGCACTTTTTTTAGTCCAAAACAGAGTATAAACACTAAGAAAAAGATCAGACAAGAGTAGTTTAAACAAGGCAAAAGTTCTACCTTTGAGGAGAAGATACTCTTTGGTTCACAAACCACAAAGTGTTCACCCTCAAGAGCTGAAATTTTGGCTCAATAATCTCAGCAATAAGCCTCAAATTTTCGGTTTAGGAAATGTATGTATAGTGTATGTATATTGCAAGAGAGAGAGAGAGAGAGTGTGTGTGTGTGTGTGTGTTTGGCAAGTTTTGACTCTTGGCAAAATTTTCTAACCTAAAACCAAGAGGGGTGGTCATCTATTTATTGAAAAATAGGTTCCTCTGTCGGAAATATCTGTATTGAACCAGCTGGTGCAAGACATGCACATGGAGGGGATAGCTGGCAGCAAATATCTGCCTGTCGCTAGAAATGGCCGACCATCCATGAAGGGGGACAGCTAGCCAATAAAATTTGGCCTACCGACCACTTGTTGGCCAGCGGGTCTCTAAGTGGTCTGGCTAGAAAAAAATTAGGTTTTGGTTCAAAGGGCTACAAGGTTTGGGCTCCGAAGTTGGAAAATCGAAGCCTTTTGCTGAAGAAAATGAACGATTGTATAGCATACTAATTCATCATTGAGTGTTCACCATTATGCGCCCAAGTCTTAAGGGCAGTCAAAAATGGGGTGTCTACACCAATGCAAAAGATTTCACGTGATGAACAAGAAATAACTCCCATGAAAGAAGATAAGACAACCTAATGATATAAGGGGAAGAACAATTCCCAATGAAATTACGATCACCACTCTAGAATCTAGTTCAAAATCTAAGGTTAACTCTCAAATTTTCAAGTTCCACATTAATATTCAGACCTACACCATATGATACGAATAACAACACTCAAGTGGTGAGTCTTTCCTTTAACTCAATCACAAGGATTATCAAGGCCCACTCAACCCAGGCAGGCGACTCTCATTACGTACGAGTCCCCATTTAGCAGGATTAAACAAAATGGTCACGCGCGCCTCTAACAAGCCACTAGAACCTATCGATTCCACAAAACTAAAGGTCAAAGGTAAAGGTCTCACTAACATAACCTACAATACTCTTGCCTCAAACAGACTCAATTTCCAGAGAATGACTCTCGGTTGTCTAACAACCTAGAACTTTAGAAAAATCGTTCTCACATCACATTCACACCCCAAGAAATAACTATCAGCCGCTCGACAACCAAAATTTTCAAACGATTACCTCACACTGCTACACAAGTTCTCATTCCCTTTTCATGAGAAGAAAAGATTCTATTAAGAGTTCCATCCGCCAATCATGGCCTTCGACAAACATAACCCAATAAAACCATAATACCACGAACTACATTCTTACAACATAGCTAGTATTCCATGCCCACACATTTTTCAATTGTGTTTTTGAAATACTTACGAACCAAAAACAATCAAAATAATATTTCCCAACTTTTGAAATTAAAAGACATTATTCTTGGTAGAAAACTTCATATAAAATATATATATGTTTTAGACACGTACAAGTGATTTGTAAAGGTGAAAAGTTTGAAAAGGAAATTTATTTATTTATCTATTTACATTGAAGTAGTTAAGGGTTATGCACATCATAGAACTCCATATGTCTCTTTTTATGACTATTTCTTCTTTACTCACAGGTTCATCCATGACGATGAATTCTCAATTTCAGCAAAAACAAGGTCATGCTTAATGGGAGAACTCCGTTCTCAACTCTTTTCTCAAACGTATTTCAACCGGTGACTCTCAAATGTCACCCAACCAATAATGCCATCACTATAGTAATGCCACAATCCATTTACAATTATTCAAGCAATAACCACACATAACAACCACTATAATAAGGTTAAATAAAACAAACAAATAGACGAAACATCACAAGTTTGGGAAGTCACATCCCATTCATGACCACTAGTACAATCCGTTAATTGCTCATTATTTATCTTATGTTTGCATCATAATTTTCACAATTAACCCCATTTTTGGGATCACACACAATCAACTAGAAACTATTACCAAGCAATTTGCACGACTTGTCACTCCCTTGAGTGACACACACACACCCACCAAACAATCAATTCCCATTCACACACCTCATTTTTAGAATTCAGATAAGTTCTAAGGCGATTCCTTGTTGACCTCTTCTATTGCTATAACAATAATTAACACACTACCTACGGAAACCTCCTACACTTGCATTATCTACCTATACTCGCACAACACACTAACATTCCTTAGAATCAAAACCATGATACTAACTTTGAATCTGTAGCACAATTCCACACCACAGTGAGATCGTGATGTCCCACAAAATCAACCTGAATTCAATACCTTCTACAATGAACTTACTCAATGACAATTATTTACACCGATAATAAATAAATTAATCTCATATTACAAGAGAATCTCTCCAAATGAAATTCAATATACATCTTTCACCAAAATAATATTATGCCTCTATTACTAAATTCTAACAAAATCGTATTTTCAATGCTTCAATCCAATCACTACTAAAGCTGTTCCACCCTTGAAAAATAATTTAACTCAAAAAGTCTTTCACCACAACTTTTAAAAATGAAAATAAAATATAATTGTCACAACTGCTCAAGTCACAAAACAACGACACCAACTACCATATCAAACCCACCACAAAAGTCTACACAACTCAAGACACAAGGTTATACCCACAAATGCTCGTAGTGGTAGTTATTTTGAAATCTCCTTTGAAGTCTCTAATCAGTTCATCTATACTAAAACTCTAAAGATACTACCACAAGCTATAAGGCCACTTATTCACTCTAAGAGATTTTCTCTACCAAACAACGATTATTCCAAAAAAATCTCCAACCACATAACAAAAGTACTTTGTACCAATTTATTTCCTGATGAGGAGTCCGCCGAATAACTTCTTATAAGATGATACCATCACAAAATACCATGGAATAAAATTAAAATAATGAATCACCTTCTATTAAGCAAAACTAAATACCTTTAATTAGGAAAACCATTTACCACTCAAGGCCAAATATAACCAAATTAAACACAGTAATAATATTAGATCAACATACCAACAACACAAATTCTCACAACTCTTATAGCAAAATGAAGGATCGATATAAGGGGTTCACAACTCTCACGCCAAGGATACAAAACAATTTATAGCTAAAGGACAAAGGATACAAAATAAATCTCCATTTTAGTTCTCTGAACTGCACCATCACAACACACATCAAATTTAACCCAACACAATCATGTGTACTCCCAGTTTACATAAATTTTTTGACATATAGCTAAGGGTGACTACGAAAATTAACATTAATCTCTCATGGTGGATCAAGCATAAATTCCTACAAAAATACTCAAATCATAGTCATATTAACCATCTCAAGCACCTAATCATAATCTCCATAAAATCACAACATCCTCACAAGATCATTTCAAAAATTTCTCTAAAGACATTTGTTTGCTAATACAATTCCCCAGACACCAATCACATCATATCCCCAAACATTCGTATATTGCACTTAAGTACATCAACACGTAACTCTGAGAAAATTGACTCCACCAAACTTGAAAGCATTCAAAACTTGGCTATACATCCCAAAATGTCTACTCGCAAGTCATCATTTTCACTACTAAAAATTCCACCAAATGGGCACAATCCCATTCAAATTTAATCTCATCCCAATCTATTCCAAAATTCTTTACCTAATTCGTTCACTTATGATTTACAACAAAATTCTAAATAAAACGAACTCTCTAAGAAACACATCCCTTACTACACTGTACAATTTCTAACATGCCAAGACCACGTTTATTTCCCAAATATGTACCAAAATAATTGGCGTAAGGCCCAACATTAACCTCACAAGTAATCAATTAAGCAAATGAATTAACCTGACTATGAGCAACTTCGGCCATTCCAAGAAAATTTGCACTTTAAAATATTTCCCATTTTTTTTGTCGACACTCTTACAATTTCTTTCATGTTAAGACCACACATATTTCTAAATACATATCAAGATAATTGGCCTAAGACCCACACAATCCTCATAAATAGTCAATCGAGCAATTAGACCAATCCAACCACAATTAACTTAGTCCATCCCAAAGAAATTTAGAACTAGCTTTACTTATTTTGACATCATCACTCTAGGGGATTTTACTTTAAGTCACTCCACTTATCATTAAAGCCTCAACAATGTACTACTTACTACAACTCATCTAATTTCTAGCCCGTTCTTCCTCTAAAACCCTTTATATAGCTCATTTCCACAATTTGATATAAGACTTCAGAAAGAGTCACTCCTCATACTGACAAACCATTTACTAGGCATCATAGTCTTTACCATTTGAAGATTACACTTACTTCCATAATTCTACCAAATCATTTAGCTTATGATTCAACACCAATTCTAAAACCTCTTGACCCATCTGTCTATCCCCATTAGTCTATCATACCATTTTTCCTAGAGAGAAACATTTCAAGGTAGAGACAAGATTAACTCACAGTTTAATACTCCACACAAGTTCTCATACATCGCACGCGAGTTAAACATACACCTATACATGTATCTATACCACATAAGGCAAACCAAGTAAGCACATAGTCACATAAAGCACATACGGATCGCTCTTATAAGATGTTAACTTGTCCCTCGGCGCCCAAAGACTTCCAAGTGGAAAAAACATTGATCAGGTGCCTTTCCAAAAAGATTTCGATGAATGCATTAGGCGCAAGTTGTATCCTAGAAGCTTAACCCCATACCTACATAGCCACCTAAACACACAAAGCATGCAAAGCACATAAGTGCCCTATCCTAGCCTACTAAACTTATTGTGACCAATGTCACTTCCCACAAGCCCAAGGTATTCATACCTGACTAGCTCTGATACCACTCTATAACGCCCCCAAATTAATTAACTTAATACGCTTCTCATAACCTGATAAATCCAAAATCTCTCAAAGCCAAACAAAAACATTAATCTCAAAAGTCCTCTTTTCATTTGAACTACATATCAAATATTACAATTTTCATATTCTTGTCATAATAATAACATTTTCATGATTCAAGAAACTAGAGAACAAAAATAATAATGCCTTAATCGCGTACAAACATCAAGGCAAGGCCTTGTTACAACAAAATGGACATGCGGTCCCAAACATATACGCCTGAAGCTTCCACGTAATACATCCATGAGCCTTCGTGCTCCAACAAAACAAAGAAGTCATCATCTTTCTCAAAGGGGTGATTGCACATCATCAGTTCCTAAAATTGTTAGATAGGAATGAGCTAAATGCCCAGTAAAAGTACTTTTAACAAAGTATCTAATTATTTGAAAATCCATATGGCATCATCACAACCAAAACATTTTCTTGTTTAACTCATGTTAGGAGTTTAAGCAACAAAACTTAGATATTATAATTTCCATGAAAATCACATTTCAACACCGGAGGGTAAATTCACCATGAAATCCCTAAAGAGAGTCCCAAATCACATACACAAGTCACTTTCATTTAAAACCACCTCCACATTTATCGACTATTATACGGTAGGACGTGGGCACTCAAAATCATCTATTTTCCCACTTTTACCAATTACAATAAGGCTGGACCAGTGGACACCCAAAAACATTTTCCTACATTCGTCCAACGATAAGTTCAGATAGGGCAATTAGGCACCTTGACTCCCCGCATAGGTACCAACACAATACATAACTCAAACCAAACCAAACCAAACCCAACTCTCTACCCGGACTCCCATGCTATTTACCAATCCCTTACACAACCTTTCTAAGATTTCCACAAATTCCAATGATTTATACACCCATAAGAAAACGAAGGTAATATCACCATTCAAATAGTTAAACTATCATTGATGCATAACCTTCGTATTTCCTATGAAAAATCTTAAAAGCTTTCAATTTCATGAGCCTCAAGTCAAAATACATCTCATTCTCATAATTCAATCATAAATTTAAAGAATTGAAGGTTAATTCCATTTAAGCCTATCATGGTTCAATTTTAAAAAATTAGGGTTTTCATTAAATTTGGGGCTTTTGCTCTTCCATTATGTAAAATGCTATTTTTCAACTAAAGTCTTCATAATCCACAAACATTAATATAATTTTTGCGAAAATATAAGAGAAATTCCATTTTTGAAATCAAAACCCAATTTTGTAATCCCAAACATCAATCATAAAACCAATGTCACAATAATACCAATAAACATCCTCAAAGTAAAAAATACAAAGTTAAAAGTAATCCTACCTCCAAGATAAGAGTAGAGATGCTAGATCAAGAGGATGTTTTCGAAATTCCAAAATTCAATCAGTTAAAATGTTGATCTTCACTCGTTCTTCATCTTTATTGCAAGATCCATGGAGGATTGCTGGTGAAAAATGGATGAAATCAAGGTTTTGAGGGCTAGGGTTTCAGGTATGGAGCAGATGGTGAGAAGAGAAGAACAAAGAATAAAGATTTTGGGCCAAAATCTCATTTTATAGTGCCTGATATTGACCAGATCACTCGAGCGATCAAACCCGAGCTCGAGCAGTGAAAAAGAGCTCCCAGAATCTTCGAAATTCGCACAGATTGCTCGAGCGACGAAATGTTCGCTCGAGCGAACCTGCTTCCAACATAGATACTCAAATTTCAAATCGGCATAACTCTCTTGTTTAGACTCCGTTTTAGGTCGTTCTTGTGTCCAAGTCGAAGCCCCGGAAACAAGATTTCTAATGGTTCTAGCTTCACATCCAAATTCGAAGTGTGGAAAGAGAAAAGGGAAAAAGAGTGAAGCCTACTCATGGGACAATTATCCAAATCAGTGTTTTTGGTCCAATCTTACTTTACCATCATGATACCACTTCAATCAATATTCGAAAATAAACCAAAGAGACTCCAAGTACAATAAATGGAGTGTCAAAAGCAAACCCCACTAGTCCAATAAGTACTTACACATGATTGAACCATGCTTCAATGAGGGAAAGGTATGAGCACATGCCAGACTAAGCTTAACATGGAAAGGGTGCATGAGATAAAATGGTATGATGTAATGGGTGGTGCAGTAGATGCATGCGGTAGATGCTATATGCAATGTGATAGAGGTAATATATGATGATAGATATGATGTAGCAGCTAGGAAATGGAAGTACTTTACAGGGGCAATTAGCGATGACTCACCTCATGCTGCTAGGGATCTTCCTCTTCTTCTTGGTTCATCTTCACGTGCTTCCAAACCACGGGTACTACTTTTCTCCCTGGCTATGTTTGCAACTTTCCCTATTCTCTAACAGGGTGACAAACTAGATTGGTTCAGTATCCAAAATTGAGGCGCATACAAGCTACCTCAACCTATGGGGCTGCCATACAGATTTCAAGCCGAGGATACACTCCTGGGTATTTAAACTAGACTTTAGTCTTTGAAATTCTGAACCTTTGCATTCTAGGCATCGCCACTCAAACTCTAGTTTCCACCGTCTCAGTTGATCTCTTAGGAACTCACTACAAACACAGTCAGGTGGCTATACCAGACTGCTTGAAGTCATTCGGGCACGACAAACACCAAAAGAATTACACCTTTAGAGGATTTAAGGTCTCCTAGACCCAATGAGTGCACAAGACTATGCGTGTAAGGGTGAATGCACAAGATAGTATGAACTCAAGGTGCACAAGATAGTGCGATATAGGGCGCACAAGATAGTGCGATATGGAGTGCACAAGATAGTGCGATACAAAGTGCACAAGATAGTGCTATACGGGGTGCACAAGATAGTGCTATACGGGGTGCACAAGATAGTGCGATTCAAAGTGCACAAGATATTGCGATTCAAAATGCACAAGATAGTGCGATACAAATGCACAAGATAGTGCGATACAAATGCACAAGATAATGCGATACAAGGTGCACAAGACAGTGCGATACATGGTGCACAAGATAGTGCGATACAAAGTACACAAGATAATGCGATATGGGTACACAAGATAGTGTGATACAAAGTGCACAAGATAGTGCAATACAGGGTGCACAAAATAATGCGATACAAGGTGCACAAGATAGTGCGATATAAAGTGCACCAGATAGTGCGATACAAAGTGCACAAGATAGTGCGATAGATGCACGAAGTGATTATGTGATAGATGCACATAATGATTGATTGTGCGATAGATGCACGAAGTGAGATTGTGCAATAAATGCCGAGGTGAGATTATTGTGCGATAGATGCACGAAGTGAGATTGTGCAATAGATGCCCAAAGTGAGATTATTGTGCGATAGATGCACAATGTGGTATGTGTGACAAACAATGTAATGGATGATGTTGAGGAAATGTAGTAACCCAACAAAGCGGCGCTTTAGAAAGCACCTCATGGGGCGAGTGGCAAAGAACTGCTCTACTCTGACGGGGATCTCCTCCCTATGTTTTTCAAAATTCTTATCTTCAACTCATAGTTCAAAGGCCCTCAAATGCTGACAAGGGGTAACATCTGTATGTAGAAACCGCGAATGGTGCTTTGATCACCATTCTAACTTGAAGCAGGCTTGAACTCGAGGTCGAGGTACAGTCATACTCTAGAGAAATGGCGAGACCTGAGAAGGTGCACCTGGAATGCAATCTCGAAATTTGCTGAAGTTGAAACACACTAAGATGCCCCAAATTTTCCCTCTTTTCTTTTGCTTTGTAGTCCAGAATCTATGTAGCTTCAAATAGGTTCTAGTTCCGTTACTCTCACTCTTGACCTGGGTTGAACCCTACAGTTTATGAAAGAAAGAATCTTGTTGTGCACACATGCTGAGAATGGCATAGCACTCTGAGCACAAAACAATTTATTTCTTGAAATTGGAACTGAGAATGAGTTCTTAACCAAGTATTGAGCCTACGACTAACCACAGTCAAAACGCCTCAAAACAAAAGCAACAAATACAACACTTAGATGTTTGCTTTCCACCTACAGAAAATCTCTCGGTTCACGGGGAGCCCACTGCTTCTCCAGGTATTGTTTCCCACCCTTTTCTTATTTATGGCTCTCACATCACTTTGGCCCTTAATCTCTATTTCTCTGAAAAGCCCTTTCCTCACTTTTTCTCTTAGCGCACATCTCTCAATTCTTTAATCTCTCTTATTTTTTATCCCTCCCCTGGATGGTTGATCGATAAGCAAGAAGTTGTGGGCTCTTGCCCTTGGTATTTTGCTAGATTCTCCTTCTTTCGCTCACAACTAGTGTCATTCCCACAGAGGGGTTGTGGTGCGATTGGATGTGCAGCAGATCTACAACTGACATCGGTTGACGATGCCCTTGGCTTAACTTGACTAAGATGAGTTACAGCGTGTCCCATCGGTCAGGTAAACAATTGATTGGTCTCATATAGCGACCCTAGTTTTCCCTCCATTGATTAGTGTAATCCGGACTTGGTTCCGTGGATGTTGGTTGTTGTATATATCTTGTTTCCATCCTTCAATACATTTTATTTGAGTTATAGGATGTGTTGGGCAGGTTTGTTACAGGTTGGGTGTGATTGGGTGCAAGTGGTTGCTGCCCAGAATTTTGGTCCTTCGCTCGAGCGAGCCTTTTGTCGCTCGAGCGAGCTCTGTGTTTTAGATCCTTCGCTCGAGCTAGGGTTCCTTCGCTCAAGCGAGAGTTGAGTTTTGTATCTGGTGGCTCGAGCGAGAAGTCCTTCGCTCGGGCTTGCGTCTGCGTCTGGTTCTAGACTTGGGAGTTGCATTTCTTGGCTCGAGCGAGCTTTCCTTCGCTCGAGTGAGCGAGGTGTATGTCTTGAGTTTCTTCGCTCGAGCGAGCATTCTGTCGCTCGAGCGTGCTTCTGGATTGCAGACCTGAAGCTTCGCATTGTTGGCTCGAGCGAGGCATTCTACGCTCGAGCGAGAGTTCTTTGTGTCTGGTCGCTCGAGCGACCAATCCTTCGCTCGAGCGAGCCTGTGTTATATCAGTAGACAGCAGCGGGTAAACACTTCACTTTTTCATCTCTTTTGATTTCAAAACCCCAGATCCGAGCTCTCTCTCTCTCTCTACACACCTTCTCTCTAGGGTTTCATCTATTTTTAGTGTGTTCCTACCCTAAGTTCTTTGTAAGAAAGATAGAGGGTGTTGAGGGCTTCCTTTTAATCTGAAAAATCTTGGATTTAGAGCACTTTGGTTTTTCACCATCTGCTCCTTTGAGCTCTTCATTTCGAGGTAGGGATACCCTACTCCATCTTATGAGCTTTGTCTTTAATTTTTGGCATTTTGATATGTTGGGGCTATTGGGTAATTTTGGAAAAGTGAGGGATTGATTTGTAAATTATAGAAATGGGGTTTTCAAAGTATTAACTCCTATGGGTGTATGAGACTAACAAAAATGGAATTAATGTTGTTGCATTGGTGAAATCAAACCTTAGGGTTGATATGTGAAATATGGGAAAATGCCCTAATTATTATGATAAATTAATTTGTATAATTAATTTTGGGAAATGATAAATTGAGTTGAGAATATTGAAATTTGAAAATTATGGGATTAAATGGTGTAGTTGGATTAATTTATCACTCACTTATGAAAATGTTGATATTATATCCATTTGATACATTTTATTTCTGCTTAGAAATAACTACTTTGGGCTATCGGTGGAGGATAGTCTTGAATGTTGTAGACAAGGCATGATGATTAGGCGAACTAAAACTAATCAATTGAATATGTCATCGAAAATGACGGTTGGAATAATACATCAAATTTATGTATTGATTGACCTTGTATATGATATGTGTTTATATACATTGTCTTGTGTGTGAGGAGATAGGGGATGTACTCCACGGTTTAAGGGAAGATAGGGGATGGACTCCTAAACCGAATATTGTTTGGGAGGAGATAGGGGATGTACTCCATTGATACAGCAAATATGTGTATCTATTGAAGTATTGATATAGCAAATCTGTATATCATATATGAAGTATGGAAGCGTTTTGTTTGAGATTGATACAGCAATTATGTGTATCTATTGTGAAGTAAGAAGTGTTTAATATGAGTTGTTATCCCAATTGAATTGGATGTACAATTAATATGAGATGTAATCTCATTTAAATTATCCGGCCAGGTTCTGAGCCACGTTTATGAAATGAGTTGATAAGTAAAGTAAAGTGAAATGTAACATGGACATGATTGTCATGGAACTGTAATATGATATAGATTGGTTTATAAGTGTTGACCATCCATCAAATGCTATAATTTTAGTCATTGCTTATAGTTGGTTTAGTATATCTCTACTGGGCTGTGGCTCACCCTATATGGGACATCATTTTCAGGTACAGATGGTATGCCACCTCCAAGGACGTAGCTTGGGAGGCTAGAGGCTGACAGACTTTTTGTGTTATGTTTTGTTGTATTACATGTAATTTCAAGCCGAGGGCTTAAAGTGTAATTGAGTTAGTACTCTATTTTGTGACCAAGTGTTGGTTTGGAAAGTTGTAAGCCCTTGGGGCATTTACTTTTGTTGTCAACATGTAATACTTTTGTACTTAATTACTCTGATGAATGGAAAGATGTTTATTTCTCTTATATCAATGCATGTCAGGAATGGTGGGTTTTATGTATTATTTTGAGGGCATTACATCTCAAACATTGCGTTTTCTACGTCCCCATTCTGGTTCAAACGCCAATTTGGGTGTGATGAAACCCGTCCAGATGAAGGGGTCGAATATCCAACTCCATTTCCAGTTCGTGCTTCACACTTAGATTGATACCTCACTACTGAGAAAGCCTTTGGCCCCTACTACTAGCTTTAGTTGTGCTATTCCTGGCGAGTGCACTGACAACAGGGAAAAGACAGAAAACCTGACTCAACTATGCCCCTTAGTTCATCATTTTGACCATTTTTAATTTTTGGCTTTCTACTAAAACAATTTTGACCAATATGAGAGTTAGATTAGCATGCTTGTTCGACTTTCTGCTTTGAAATTGTATAAGTCAAGCTGGAAGCACTAAAAAGTTTCCCTTTTTAGGTCCAAGAAATGGTTCGGGTTTGGAAAAATTAGTCAACTTCACTAAAAATCTTCAAAATTGTTTGCAGATGGCCACTGCTCAACCAACATGGAATTAACTCTTGAGATGCACAACCTCAGATCTGAACTTGATTTGTCTTGCAGCTGAATCTTCTAACGGAATAGGATAACCAATTTTAAACGAAGATGAGTCAATTGGACATGGATAAGATAGCCGATTTGAGTAAGGATAAGCCAATCAACTTGGATGAGACAAGCAGGCTGAAAATGGTTGGGGCCGAACTTCGGGAAGAAGTTTCCTATGTATCCCAAAGATAGGAATCAAGCCGTACATAGTTCCGGGTTCAGGTGCACTTGGGTATTAACTCTCTCCTTTTGCGCTCTAACTTTTGCCAAAGCCACCTTTCCGAGTTCTCAACCTTGCGAGCTATTTTTCTTTTCTTTTCATTTTTCTCTATTCTCTTTTTCTTTTCTTTTTTCTTTGTTTCCAATTTTTTCATTTTTGTTCTTTTTCTTTTTTTCTTGCTCTAACTTTTGCCTGGGTCGCCCTTCCGGGCTTTCGGCCTAACGAGCCTCTCAATGATAGAAAAGTTAACTTGTCCATATTGATTGGCCATAGGATCTCTAAGCCATCTAAATCCACGAGAATGGCTGCTGTTCTTGACTAAATAGTCTTGATGCTGTAAGAGCCCATCCAATTGGGTTTGAATTTGCCCCTAGTGTCACGAATAGGAACTTGACTATCCTTCAGCAATAAATTTTCTTCTCTCCATTTATAGGATCCGGCTTTCTTGCTGGTCTTCATTAGCTTGAGAACTGACTCATCTTTTGAATCTTTAAGCACATCTGACCTTTTTACCCCTAGTTCAAGGGCTACTTTTCATCTAGCTTTGCAAGCTTCCTTTGATAACATCTGAACTTCTTGCCCCTAGTTCAAGAGTTGCTTCCAATCTGACCATGCAAACCTCATATTTTGGTTGATTGTTGAACATTCTAAAAGGTTCAAAGTTTGAAAGCAAAGGGGTCGAGTCTCGAGGCCGAGAGTGATCATATGCTGTACAATCTCAAGATTAATTCCAGGTATATCTTCGTAGGACTACGCAAAACATTTTTTGAAATTTTTTAATAAAACGACTAGTCGCTCGTGCTCTTCAGAAGACAATGTAGAACCACTCTGGATCAAGCCAAGATCCTTCTCAATACTCACATTAACAGACATGATTTCATTCATTAAGGGCTTTAGCACGCCTCTCTTCCTCTCAGTCGATCAAATTTTACAAATCCTGAGGAATTCCTTCCTTTTTGTTTTCATCACGTTGTTAGAAAAGTTTTTCAAAACTTTGGTCAATGCAATGATTTAAAGGCACAGTAGAAGTAGGTGAAAATAACTGCAATTCATTCAGATCTGCTGGCTCAACTGGCTCCATGATAGAAACAGACTCAAAAGAAAGAGGGAAAAGACAAATAAAAACAAATAGGGAAGTGATGTCTGAGTTAACACCCCTGAAATCACCTAACCCTAACACAACAAGACTGACTCAATGCAAAAAGACTGACTCAATACCTAATTTCGAAAGCACAATAAACAATAATTTGAAAGTGCTAAAACGATGCGTGTCATCCACCACATCTGGAGTAAAATGGGTGCTGTCAGCAGGTGGTTCCTCCCTGATCACATAGTCACAATATTCCCCCAAGTTCATTGATCCAGTGCCGATAGACTTTGTAGGACTCAATGGAGTGATGACCTTATTGTCAATCAAGTCTTGAACTGCATGGCGAAGACGAAAACAACCGTCAGTGTCATGGCTGGTTTGTTGATGGAAGGCACAGTACTTGGCAACATTATACCTGGATGGAAGGGGATCAGGGAGAGGCCGAGGGTCAAGCGGTTGGAGATAGCCTTGTCCTATAAGGATTTGGAGAGCTTTGGATAAGGTCATGAAAAGGGGATTATAGGTGCGGTTACCAGTCCTGCAAGGATTTGAGGGTGTTGATTGGGTTTGATGATCTCTTACGAGTGTAGGATTGGAGCTGAAATAGGTGTTTCTGGTACGACATCCCTTTTCCTAGCTTACCTCTTGATTCAGAATGCTTCCAACCTGAGCAACAAAAGTGTCATCCACAGTTTTTGCAACAACTGCAAGCACTTGTTATTTGTTCAGCCCTTTGACCTTCAAAGCCTCAATAGCCCACTGAAGATGTTCATAGGGATCAATACTTGGCTCGGCCTTGTTCTTGCCACTTGCCTTCACTTTGCCAAGGGATTGGGGCACTGCATCGAGATGAGGCCCAGTTGTTATTGACATACCACCATCCAGACCTGAGATAGCTTTAGGTTGGCCCTTTTCAATTACAGATCGCCCCAAGATTAAGGAGCCTTTTGGCGTGAAATTTATGGCCTGTGATGTGGTCGATGATGGAGCCAAAATCCCAAAGGCTAAATTTGCCACAATTCTCTACAAATCTTCAATCATGCTCATTAGCTCAAAAGTAGTGGGTTCATGGGAATGGGGTTCGAGCGCATCCATCATGCACAAGTCCGTGCTTTTTGGAATGAACACCTCAAGCTTGGGTAAATGGGCTAGGGTGATGTATTTACTAGGGTTGTAGGTGGACGGCAGTATATGGATTAGGTTGAGATATGGAGGTAATAGGTTAGGGGTGGCCTGAGGTCCTTTTGGTGAAGCTATGATCTCTTCGTCAATAAGATCCTGAATCTTATGACAAAGACGGATGCAATGGTTTGCATCATGACCCAGTTGTTGATAATAAGCACAGTACTTAATCGGGTCATGTCTTGATGGAAGAAGATTTGGAAGGGGTAGGGGTCGGGGTTCTAGGAGCTATAGAAACCCTTTTTCTAGCAGCATTTTCAAGGCTTGAGAGAGACTCATGTAAAGAGGATGGAAATTTCAGGCTTAGGGCCGACTTGAAGTGGTTGGTTTTTGGCTATTAATGGGAGTGGTGACAGTGTTTACTTCTGAGCATTTCACAGTTGTGCTACTGCTGGTAGTAGCATTGGAACTGCGAACAACATTCTTCTTCAAAGGTTGATTATCTTCCACAATGATCCCTTGTCTGATGGCATCCTCGATTTGAACCCCAATTTCATAGAGGTCTTTAAAATTGAATACCATTTTCTGTAATATCTCAGCTTGCCTATCTATAGCCTGCTGCAACGAACCTACTGATTGCCGATGACTGATCAGTAAATCCTCTAGATTTGTCGGAGGCTGAGCCATGATAGGGGTAGATGGTCGTGCTCTGAACAAAGGTGATCTAGCTGGTAAATGCCAGAACAGTGGAATCGGTGAGCCCTGTCTGGCCCTTTTTTGCCTTGCCACCGGTGAAGGAAACACTGGTTGCCCTTGAACTAAATTTTCGTCCTAACAAAGTCTATCGACACGAGTCCAAAGTACCTGGGGGATACCAGAGCCTTCTGAAGCTATGGTTCTAGGACTACCTAGCAAAAGAGAAAACAGATGGCACCTCAGCCCAATTTCACTAGAATAGATACGATCATAGCTGAATGAATGTACACCCTTGTTATTTTTTCCCCACAAACTAATACCAACTGTACCACTGATATGAAGCACCCCTGTACAGTTTCACTGCAAAGCACATACCAGGTAAAGACAGACAAAACACCCCTATGAGGGGGGTAGGGTTACCCTGTCCTAGCTTTGGCATGATCTAAGGTTTCACTACTTCAATCAAGCGGTTTCACACAATCCTGCATTCAAGTAAGCATCTTATCCTAGTTTGGAACAATCACTATGGCTTTCCTATATGAAGCTAGGCCAAATGGTCAAAGGGAAACCTCAGCAAGACTACCTAATATACCTCTCACACCTAACACACCTAACATCGAGAAGTGAAAAGAGGATCAAGTGGTACAGCGGTAGTCCAGATCCAAGGGTTGTGTTCCCAACATGGCAGAGCCCACAACCGGTAAGCCTTTTGGCAAGCTTTTGGGCAAGCCTCCAGCAAACCATCCAGGAATAGCATATGGCAAACACAGTGACTTAAAGAACCAATGCAAATACAATGCAAAGAACATAAGTGTAGATAAAATTTCACATCATGAAGTTTGAGTTAAGTTCTCTAAATCCCCAACGGAGTCGCTAGAAACTGTAGCTCAACTTTTCATGCTCCTTCGGAAGACAAATAAGCGTTATAGTATCGGACTCCCATGGTTCTGAATCTGATAAACACCAAAGAGTCCAAAGAGTCCAAAGAATTTGATAAACACCAAAGAATCTGATAAACAACAAAGAGTCCAAGTGCAATGTGAAATAGATAAACACCAAAGAGTCCAAATTTGGCAAATCTTTTGAAAAATCAATTTTGAATCAAAATGCCAAAAATGAACTGCTTTGCCAGATACAGAGTCGCCACCTAAATATTTTTCAAAAATTTAGGAAACCCATGACTCGTGCCAAAGGCCACATGTCCGTCATCACCAAGATTGTCTCAGCTCAGGAACTTAGGTACAAGAGGGGAAGGTCATGAATTGAGCACCCCCGCTTGCCTAATCAAAGATCGGCCTCTACTAATCATGATGTGAATCTTATTTACATTATATGCTCTTGTTCCGAGTTATTAGGCGAACTTACTATGTGATGTGCACACAAGGTATAGACTAATTTGCAAAACTTGGAACACTTTGATTCATGTTTGTTTTGAAAATTATTTCGAATATGTACCACTTAAAAAAGTGATCGCATATGTACATTACTCAAATTATTCCAATTTAAGCAATTAGCCTTCATCCATAGGCATTCAAACAGTTTATCACTTAAGCACTTAGCCTCATGGTGAACATGCTTTAGTATGGCAACACTAGCATACAAATGCAATATGCTAAAACAAAGAAAAGCTCACCTAGTACTCCAAGCCAAAAAAGATGACAAAGTTAGAATAATGCATGATCCTAACTATGTGATATGACTAATGCAACACATGCAATATGCAATTTAGTAGGCTTGGCTACTAATATGGCATATGAATCGATTTGATAGCATGTGGTGTAAGCACGTATTCAAAGAATGTTAAACTACAACACAAGTTAGAATGATGCGCTGAGCCCAATGCATGCAAGACAATGGATGCAAGGCATGGAAGATGCTAAACGAAGCATGAAGCCCTAAATTATCCATCATAAGCAGTTAAATAAAAGGGAGAAAGATGTGGGGTTGGAAGACATACACATTATTACAACTGCACACCCTAACGTAGGAGGGTTCGAATAAACTAACTAGCTAAGCTAATTAATACGAATTAACTAACTATTACAAAACAAATTTAAACTATGCTAGCTTAATTATTACAACAACAAATTAAATAACTAGTCTAGGAATAATTAGAACACAAAAATAACTAAATATTCATAAGACAAAATTAACTAGCTACAACTAATTAATTACAACAAATAACTAAACTAAGTAATTAGATTAAACAGCCCCGGGAAGCGAGGAGTGCTCATGCATGCGCGCATATTTCCACCCGAAAAAGCCACTGTTCTACTGCCAGAAAGCCTCTGTTGCACAGTTAGAACACTTGCACTATTTTTCACCTCAAAACCAGCTTTGTTCTATTTCAAAAGTCCACTGCTCCATTTCACAAAAGTTGCCGGCAGGCCAGAAGTGGTGGTCTACCGGCCACAAATGATAGCATGCCGACCAAAAAATCCTAGTTCCCCTGCTGTAACAGAGATCAAACAGAGTACAACCAAGGTATTCTCAAGGGTTGTTTGCACAACTTACCGCTCATTATCATTAAACAGCTCAAAGGAGTGGTAAGTTTGATTTACAAACCATCAATCGATGCAATTTCATTGCATGATGGCCTATAAAGGGGTACAATTTCAAAAAATGCAACATAAAAGACTCTCAAACCTCCTCCCTATCATAGATTAATCAAGGGAAGTGGTTGACCTTGGAAGCTTGAACCATTTCATCACTAGCAAGTATGAAATGCCTCAAGTTTCCATGTGTTCAATTAACGTCCGATTGAACACCAAATTGCTTATTATCTTGCATCATTTTTAGTTCCAATTTTATTAATTCATTTTAATTACCAACCATTCCTTAATCAATTGAGTCCAAAAGTGAGCTTTAAGTCCTCTAATAGAAAGGAGCATCAAACTAAGTGTTTGTTTTAGGCATGAGAGAAGTGTCATGCTGTTAGTAATGAACCCCCAAATGGATTAAACCATTAAGCACAAGACCTCAATCTCAAGCTTAAACAAACAAGTGGCTTGAAACAACTTTCAAAGCAAAGCAAAAGCCAAGAAAGGAGGAAGGTTGTAGAGGTGATTAAAGGTGATCACAAGTATGGAAAGCTTGAAATAAACACTATCAACTCAAATAGGTTGGTGGCTAAGGCTAAACCACCAATCCTATGAGGACAATTACACTACAAGCATGCAATACAAAGCTCAAATGCAATGAACCACTAAAAACAGTCCTAAAATAGTGCTAAATCATTCCTAAAGCATGTTGAAATTAAGACAAAAATAGCTAGAACAATAAGCTAAAACATGGAACTATGTAAGCCAGTAAGCAAGCACAAGGAGAGGAGGCTACCCCCTCCATTGTTGAGACTTCAAAACAACATTTTAGCCACTGAAAAAACTCTGAAAATCAGTATTTAAAAGCTCAAAAAAAGGTGACAACAAAGTGGGAAAGACAAGGGTAAAGGCCTTGGAAGTTAGGTAGAAGGAAAGGTGAGCCACCCCTCCACCCTTATTGGCCAAAACCACAAGTTTCAGCCCCAAATTTTAGAGTATAAATAGCCCAAAAACAGTAGGCAAAATAGCAATGAAAGCAAAACAATAAACCAAGACTTGTACCTCTTGAAGAAGAGAACACTTTCCAAGCAATAAATCAACACTTACACATCCTCAAGAGCTCAAAGTAAGCCCAAAAGTGCCTCAACTCCAATACCACAAGGTTTGGTTTAGAGTGTATAGGCAAAATTTTAGAACTTTGCAAGAGAGAGAGAGAGAGAGAGAGAGAGAGAATTTTGCTCCAAAATGTTCAACCCTCAAAAATGGAAGGGGAGGTCTCCTATATATAGAAAAATATCAAACTCCCTTAGAAATATCCATACATACACGTGTAGGCAGATGCAAGTATCAGTGGAAACAGCTAGCACAACTGGCATAAATATCTGCCAAAACACACTTGTGGCCGACCGGCCACTAATTCTGGCCGGCAGGCCACACAAGTGGCCGGCAGCCAAGATCAGTGGCCGGCAGCCAACAGTGGTGGCCGGTAGGTCCCAAGGTTTTTCAAGCTTGAAGAACTATGGTTGTGGTCCGAAACAAGGCAAGAGGTGTATAGGGTTTGAAGGCTCAAAGCTATGGCATTCTATTGAGGACTTCGAGCACTTGACAAGCATATACACATTCATCTGCGCAAGCAGTAGCGTCCAAGTCATAAGGGCAGTCAAAAATGGGGTGTCTACAATATGATTTGGAGATAATTAGTGGTTATTATTAACAGATTGAGCTTAGTTTCGGAATTCTTGCACAAGTGTGTTGCGTTACCCTAAGATTGCACATGGTGTATTCTGGCCTTTACGGATTTGATGGTGGAATAAGGGGAGCAATGAAGGTCTCACACAGAGGGAGTACCTCTAGAAAGCCGTGATCCTTGGTGGGCCATTGATGTTATGGCTTTGGTCTATAACCCAAGGCATAGGCATCCTTGGTATTGGATCCAATACAGGACTAAGGAGGGGCCCGAATAACGTCGTGTCCATTACTTAGTGGTTGGGTAGGAACGGTGCTCTACGGAGAGCTGCTTAGAAGTACTAATTTGCTGACAACTAATGATTAAAAATTACATTTTAGTGTTTTGTTAATCCTATATTCTTTTATGTAATCCTGTTGGTTATCATTATATTATGCATATGAGTATATTATCAGGATGGGTTGATTAT
Organism: Camellia japonica; assembly: GCA_030407325.1. Taxonomy (NCBI): domain Eukaryota; kingdom Viridiplantae; phylum Streptophyta; class Magnoliopsida; order Ericales; family Theaceae; genus Camellia; species Camellia japonica. The sequence continues at coordinate 52,862,329 of JAPPVO010000059.1, read as the reverse complement.
CATGTTATAACATTCTATTGGGCTCTCAAGCTCATGGCTTTCTTTGCATTACCCTGGCATTTTATGCCAGGTACTGAAGAGTTGAATCCAAAGAAGGGAAACATAGAGGAATTTGTGGAGCCTTGGTTGACTTAGACTTTCGGGCATTTATATTTCCTTTTATTAGCTTGCAGAATAAATCTGTTGTAATAGTTGTTCAGACATTTCCCAATTTGTTATCGCTATCGGTTGTATTGGTGTGTTAGAACTTCTGTAATTCAAGTTATTGAAATTTATGAAATTATTTGGATCTTAGTAAACCCGTTATTTTTGGTTATTCTCGCTGTTATCATTTATGAAAATTAACGTCGTTACATAGTTTGTTTGATGTGTATTTCGTTTCTTTATTCAGATGAAGAGTAAATAATTATTGAAGTTTTTTCATATGAGATTGAAAATTAAACAATGTATATTTCATTTATTATGACTGTTTTTTATTGAATCTAATTGAATGATAGTATTTTTGTTGCCATTAGATTAATTTTACTTTGATTTGCTCTGGTAATATATATCAAGTGTTTTATTTGTTGATACTCTTCTTAAAAGTGACAGTATTTTACTCTGATTTGCTATAATAATATATAATATGTCATTTATATGCTGATATTCTATGTTAAATTAAGTAAACTTTTACTCTGTTAAAGTTATTATTTCATTTTACTCTGTTAAAGATATGTTTTTGTAATTGTTTATTTGCAATTATAGTGATTGTGGTGCTCAATGATGATGATGATATTTCACTATTTAAATAATAAAAATTTTACAATAAAATATACCATGAATCAGAGTAAAATTTTAATGTGAGATAGGCTGAAATTTTATAGTTGACATTAATTTCACCAATAAAAAGTTACTACTTTTGTATTTTATTTGTTTTTATATATATATATATAGAATTTCATAACCAATATGGATTTTGTTTGGTAGATGTTGACGAGAAAATTCTAAAAATACTAATTTTATTAAAAAAATGATATTTGTATCAAAACTTATCATTTTAAAATTTAAAATAATAAATTAGCCACTAAGGATATTTTGGTGCCAGTAGCATATGTTACATTTGTGTGTGTGTGTGTGTGTGTGTGTGTTTATAGTTAATGCATGAAGATTTTATCATAAGTATGTTTTAACCAAATTTCCCAATATCTTTTGCAACAAAATTTTCATTTTAGAGATACTAGTTTCTTTTTTCGTCATGTGAAAAAGAAATGTTAAACCATTAAAAGTGTAATATAAAATAAATCAAATTTTTGAAAAAAAAAAATCCAAAAAGACTAATTATGTGGAATGAAACAGAGACGAAACTAAAAAAATTTCGTGCGGCTTTCTAGACTTTCACCAAGCATAACCACAACCACACCCCTTAACCAAATTCACCAAGGTATACACCCTGTTTTCTCAAAACAATACATTTTCAATGTTTAAGTATGAAACAATGCTCAATGCAAGATGTATGAATAATTAGTTTCAATTAATCTAATCCTCATCTAATTTCTATAACAATCAAAACTATCCTCTACCGATAGCCCAAAACAGATATCTCTACTCAACAGATAATTTCCACAATAAGTATAATCTCATAATTTTTCAAAATTGGAGTGATGCATATATCCAACTCCACCCTCAGTATTAACATATATATTCATTTCATCCTTTCAAAGACCCAACGTCATTCCTTTTTCTTTCATAAATCAAACATTTATGATTTTCAAATCACACCCCCTTTACTTCCAAAAACACTTTTAAAGAAGAGATTTCCGACATTTCAACATAACTCAACGTTAAACACATCCCCACAACCTTTCTCAAGAACCCATTTGAAAACCCCTCTTTTACATTTCAAAATCTAAACCCTAAATCAAAATTTCTATTTCCCAAATCTCAATACTTGACAAGGAACGCATAACTAAGTTAAGAATCATACTAGAATGTTGAAGAAATCCCTACCTCAAGATTAGAAGAAGAAAAGAGCAAGTGTTGAAGTTTGGCGGAGCCGAAAATGAAATCTGTTTCGATTAGATTCACATACTCAACGAGCTCTGTGTTTTACTCAAACGCACAATGGTGGTGAAATCAATGGATGAGGGTGTATGAGAGGGTTTTAAGAAAGAACTAGAGAGAAAAGATAAAGAAATTAGGTTTTTGAGAGGTTTTAGAAAGAAAGGGGAAATGAAAAAGTGACAAAAATCGTTTTTCCCTGAACTAATATATGCACAAACTGCTCGAGCAACCAAACCATCGCTTGAGCATCAGACACAATAAGTGACACCGCTCGAACGACCAAAAACACCATTCGAGCACACAATGACCCCGTCACTGAAGTTTTATAGACTGCAGAAGACTGCTCGAGCGCAAGAAATACCACTCGAGCGAAGATTACCCTACTCCCATAAGTTTTTGCAGACCTGCAAAAATACTAGGAGATCTCAAAGACTGCTCAAGCGACAAAAATACCGCTCAAGCGAAGAAAAAATGGACTGGACAACAACTCTTTTGAAAAACTGACTCACAACCTCTTTCAAACACAATAAACAACTCCCAAACGACCAAACTCATCTAACAATAAGGTAAAAAGGTTACAAACAACAATTAAAGGTATGAGATTCAAGATCTAAGAACATGAGAAGGGTCGGGTCTAAACCAGAACTGTACAAAAAATTCTTAGTTGGACTCACGGTAGTACAAAAATGCAAATTTTCATGTTTAATTCTTAGTTACATCAACTTTAGCATAGTTCAAGAAGTTAGAGGAGATAGTACAAAAAATTGCCCTATTGGCTCACAAATATCAAGGCCATGCCTTGTTACAACAAATTGGACTCATGGTCCCAAAACAAGTGTGCTCGGAGCTTTCAGAAAATACATCGATGAGCGTTCGTGCTCCGTCCAACACAAACTTCCACCTCCTTCTCATTGAGGCGGTGGCACACCACCAAGTCCTAAAATGTTAGATAGGAATAAGTTGGATGCCCAATAGAAAAGCTTTTAACAAAATATCTAGTTATTCAAAGACCCATATTGCATCATCACCACCCAAAGCATATTTAATTCAACTTGTAATATTATTTTAAAAGAGAAAACATGAATCCATAGTTTTCACAGCCAATACATATATATATATACTTGTGTTCATAGCCAAAATATCACCACATTTGTTAGCTATTAATACGGCAGGAATTGGGCACCCAAAAGCATCCGTTTATTCACTTTTATTGACTACAATATGGCAGGACCAGTGGACACCTAAAAATATTTTTCTCACATTCGTCTGGTGATAAGCTCAAAACCAGGGCCGGCCCTGAGGTGAGGCCACTAAGGCGGTCGCCTCGGGCTCCCAATTTTGAACAAAATTTAGGGCCCCTAATTAGGGGAGTGTATTATGTCGTGTTATTTCATAATTACTTTAAAATTAGTTCAATTCATTTATTTTCATGCTGTTGTATGGTGTTATTTTGATTCGTGTCCGATTGATATTTAATGTGAAAACTTTTACTTTTAGTTAAAAATAACTTAGCAAGTGTATGAAGAGATTAAAATTTTTCCCATAAGTTGAATTTTATAAAATTTATTTCTACTAAATGAAATTATTCATAGAATGTTTGATTTTAATTCAATTGCATTTTTTAAATTAAAAAAATGTACCTTATTACTATATATTTTTTATTAGATTGACTCTAAAATAGGTAACAAAAAAAATACATATCTTAAATGAAAAAAAGATATTAGCCTTAATTATTATTTACATACTTTTTATTCAGTTAGATGGAGTTAAATAAAATATTAAAAAAATGTCATCGCATCCCTTAGTGAACATTAAAATATATAGCTAATAATTCATATTATTGAATCGTGTCATATTTAGATTCATGTTGAAAAATAGTTAACCCTAACTTACTAATTTTATATATTGCTTGAGTTGTGTCGAAAATTCTCATCCTTACCCCCAATTAATTTTAGTTCTTATAGCATTCGTAAGCTAAAAAATAAAGATTCGATTCAACTAATTGAAGTTCAACTATTATATATATATATATATTTGTTATCTAAATTTTGTTAAATTGTAATGCAATAGAAATAATTTTTTATCCTTTTTGTTTTATCCAAACAAATTTTTTTTTTAAGGTAATGATACATGAAGGGCCCAATTTTAAAAATTTGCCTTAGGCCCCCAATAACTCAGGGCCGGCCCTGCTCAAAACATAGCAATTGGACACCTAGACTTCCCCGTGCGGGTATCAACACAATACACAACCATTTTTAAAAAACCGACTCTCTACTTGGAGTCACATGCTATTATTTACCTCCGCCTTAACAATCTTTCAAAAGTCTCTGTGTATATATACATTCATAAAAAAATAAATAAATAAACTTTCGCCATCCAAGCAATTAGAGCAACTATAAAGGGATAATATCCAACATCACCAATCAAACCTCAAGAACATTCCAAGTTCACCATTCCCTATTCAAATATCAAGTTATTATCATAGGCAAATCATCAATTTAAAGAATTAAGGGTCAATTTCATTTTATTTACACTATTTCAAAATTAGGATTTTTATAAAAATATAGGGCTTTTAACCCTCTAACATCTATAATATTAAATTTCATCAAAAACATCCATAATCCATGGTTTGTGTAGAAATCTTAGAAAAATTGTAGGAAAATACTATTTTTGTAAGAAAAACTTCAATCTATAACTTCAACATTCATCAAATCAACAATGTAATGGCAACACCACGTAATCATCTTCAAATCAAAGAGATACAAGGTTAAAAATAGTCCTACCTCAAGTTTCAAGACCAAAAAGCTAGATTATCAATGAACTCTTTGCGAAATCCCAATCCAATCGGTAGAAAGCTTGGTCTTTACTTAATCTTCAACTTTTGCAAACAATGGGTTTGTGAATCTAAGTAGAAATGGAAGATTTCTAGAGAGAAGTAGCTAGGGTTTTCGGAGCCACAGAGAGAGGAAAGAAGAGAGAAAAGAAAAGTGAAGAAAATGATCTAAAAGTCACTTTTTAAGTGGCTGATATCGTGCAGACCACTCGAGTGGTCTTTTTACCGCCCGAAGTATCTCTACCTACAAAACGAGATACTTGGAACCCCCACATCTTCGCTTGAGTGACCACTTGTTCGCTCGAGCGGTCCATCGACCTGCAAAACAAACTACTAAAAGCATCTCATCTCCGCTCAAGCGGTCTTTCCATTGCTCGAGCGGTCACCTGAAACGAATTGTCACAGATTAAATGGAGCATAGAAATAGGTCTTTATGAAAAGCGGCCATAAAAAGTAATGAAAATTGCCACAGTACCCTTGTTTATGATTCAAAATGTAAACAAACATGCAAATTATTTTTTCTTTTCTCTTATAATAATTATTATTATTTAATAACAGTGTATTCATATTGGATTGCTCTTACATTGAGTAATTCTAGAGCTCTCAAGTTAACGATTGAACAAACCACTAATAACCTCTTAAGGTGAATCGAACTCGAGAATTTCACTCTTATCCTCAAGTCTTCTTCTTATTCTTCCTTTCACTACAATAAATTAAGATTTTAAGGACAAAAAATTAAAATGAAATGTTTTTATTGTCAAAAGTGTTATTATTTTTTAACAACGAAATTGTACATTTAATGATAAGTTGCTATCAATTTGGGAGTAAAAGAATAAATATTTTTTGTACCAAATTATTTTGTGTGTATTTATTACTGACATTTTAAAAATATTGTCGCTAATTTTTATTTTTATTTTTTTCTAAGACAACTTTTTACCAATTATGATCATGATTAGAGGAATTGGTCCCCATTTTTTGGGTTATTTGGCCAAAGCCCCCTTGTTGAACCCCTTTATTTTGCTTTGTAAACCCCCCTCGAGTACTATTTCTTCTTCAATGACACAAAAAAAAAAATTTGTTTTCATCTTTTGATAGATGATCTTGCCTTTCGATAAATATGATATAGATTTTACTCAAATCTTTCAATAGTATTGACGTTGTTTCTATCATTCTTTTCCTCATTGATCGTATTTGATAGAGGTTGTACTCCCAATAGGCCATCAACCTTACAATTCATCTTAATTTGGAAAAAAAAAAAATAAATCAATTTTGATTCATAACTGAATGTAACAAAACATACACCAAAATGTAATATTGGATATAATATTTTGATCTACATGCTAATTTATATTATTTGATAGAGGAAATTTTATTTTACCTCGATGATCAATTTAATACCTATACTTTTTATAATTTCAATTTTACACCTAAACTATTCAAATTTGGATTAATTTCACCTCTGCCATTAGCTGTTTTCTTCATTTGAAATTTTACTTTACCCCCCCCCCAAAACTATTCAAAAAATATCAATTAGACCTTAAACAATATGAAGTTTGGAGGTCTAATAAATATTTTTGAGATAGTTTGAGGGGAAAAATGAAATTTCACGTTACCCAAAAAAAAAATGAAATTTCAAACGAAATTTTAGTACCACGTTAGCAACTTCCATTTGATTATAAATGGCAGCTAACGATAGTGGTAAAATTGACCCAAAATCAAATAGTTTAAGTGTAAAATTGAAATTATAAGAAGTACATGGGTTAAATTAATCATCAAGATATAGTTTGGGATGTAAAATCAAATTTTCTCTTATCTTCTAACTCTTATTTAGTTTGTTTGATGTGTATTTCGTTTCTTTATTCAGATGAAGAGTAACTAATTATTGAAGTTTTTCATATGAGATAGAAAATTGAACAATGTATATTTCATTTATTATAATAATTTTTTATTGAATATGATTGTATGATAGTATTTTTGTTTCTGTTAGATTAATTTTAGTTTGATTTGCTCTTGTAATATATGTCAAGTGTTTTATTTGTTGATGCTCTGTTCAAAAGTGACAGTATTTTACTCTGGTTTGCTATATTAATATGTAATATGTCATTTATTTGTTGATGTTCTATTTTAAATTAAGTAAAATTTTACTCTGTTAAAATTATTATTTCATTTTACTATGTTAAAGTTATATTGTTTTGTACTTGTTTATTTGCAATTATAGTGATTGTGATGCTCAGTGATGATGATGATATTTCACTATTTAAATAATAAACATTTTACAATAAAATATATTGTGAATCAGAATAAAATTTTAGTGTGACATAGAGTAAAATTTTACAACTGACGTTAATTAAACAATAAAATCAATTTTTCTTCTTTTTGTTTTTGTTTTTTTTTTTTTTAAAGAATTTCATAGCCAACATGAATTTTGTTTACTAGATCTTGAAAAGAAAATTTTAAAAATACTAATTTTATTAAAAAGCGACATCTATATAAAAAGTTATCATTTTAAAATTTAAATAATAAATTAGTCACTAAGGATATTTTGGTAATAGTAGCATGTGTTGGATTTTGTAATATTTTTTAATTTTTTTATCTTTAATTCATGAAGATTTTATTAAAGAAAATTGGTGATAAATTCAATCTAAGGAGGGTGTAAGGCATTAGGTCCAGTGAATATCTCTATATCCAAAAGGTGCATCTAGAGATGCATGGAGGATGGAAACCGGTGGTGAGGAAAAGATGGGGACGAAAACTAGGCAGACCACCAGTGGAGTCAGGTTTAGTTACGTTGTTTGTTGATGACATTCTCGCATCCATGAGCTCAAAGAATCTGTTCAATATGTTCAGTAACTTTGGAGTGGTCAAGGATGTCTTTATTCCTATGAAGATGAGGAAATCGACGGGTTCAAGGTTCGGCTTCGTTCAATTTGATTGTCCGATTGCGACGAGTGTTGCAGTTCAAAAGGCGAATGGGCTATGGTGTGATGATTCTAGATTAAAAGTTAAGAAAGCAGAGTTTGCTAAGGAAGAGCAAGGGGGTAAGGTGCAGTATGATAAGGCAAATGGCTTTTCGCAGAAGGTGCAATGGAGGATGGAAGCAAATACAACTATGGTAAAAGGAGTAGAGAAGTTTCAGTTGTAGAGCAGGGAAGCGAGGAGGGATCAGCTTTGCTGAAGTAGTGGTTAAAGGAGCGGGACAAAGATCAGATATGATCACAATCGTCACAAAAGAATAAGGTAACGGTTGGATATACAAGAGCGTGTTTGTTAAGCTAAAAGCTTGCTTTTCATTCTCAGATTGGAAGGAGGAGATTAGTAGCAGAGGGTTGAAGGATGTTTTTGTTCGTGAAGGGGGAGGTACTAGCAACGGACAATCATTTTTCAACAACCACCAACACCCTACTGCAACACTTTTACAGTCAGCAAATAAAAATAGTAATAAAAACTATTCAAAATTCACTATTTGGCAGACAATAAAATTTTAATGTTTGAATTTAGTTTTTAAACAGTAAATTTTCACTATTACCATCACTAACCACTATACTTATTATGATTTTATCATTATTAGTAGAAATATTAAATTAAAAAAAAGATTTACCAAAACATTGAACTAATAGAATTATCAGAGTAAAATTTTCTTTGTAAGGATTGTAAAAGAAATTATTGTCCGCTAAAGAGAGAATTGACAACTCTCTCTGGTGGCCTTCTTTTTGCAAATCTTAGGCTATTAGTCTCAAATTTGAGACCACAGTAAAATGAGCAACTATGATGCTATTTTTTTTCCCCCTCAACCTGGAAGGGTAGCCCAGTTGGTGAGAGGTGGAGTCTTTGGGACACGTCCGTAAACCCGAACGTCTTGAATTCGAACCTCACTCCTAGCTGGGTTATTACGGGCCACTGCATGTTTGCCTGATCGATTGGCTCAAGGTCTCAAGATTAGTCGAGATGCGACATTCCGAAGGAATGCTAGCCTGAATACTCGGTTATCAAAAAAAAAGAAAAATGATGCTATTTTTCTCACAAATCGGAGGTTGTTGGTCTCACATTTGTTTATTGTTTGGAGATCTGAGATAGTGGAAGTTGACAATGAAGACGATGGTTGGCGATTGTGTTAGAAATGGGTTTTGAAGGTTTGGAAAAACAGAATTTTTCTTCAACTTTGGTCTAATTTTTATGTGGGACCCATGCGCCAAAGTTGGCGGGTCTAAGTGGTAACGCATTCTATGCCGCGTTGTGATTCACGTAGTATATTTGGTTGCTCAAAACCATTATCTGGTAAATGGGAAATTGAAGCCAAAGTGAGCTCCATGGAAATAGAGTTTTTAGTGGAAATTCGTTAAGGTTTAGTTTAAGGCTTGTCCTACATTGATTTGGTGGGCAAACTTTGAGTGGGTTTATAAGGCTTGAGTTTGGAACTTGGGGTAAGCCTCAAGGGACACCCAAGTTTTGTAGAAAGGGAGGTTATGGGCAAATTGGGCTTGACCCATTGGACCCAAAATAAACACGCGCGTTGCCGCCATTCGTTCGGTCGGGCGGGCGGGCTGGTGTGGGTGCGTGGTGTGAGGTTGGGTTGGGTTTGTCCGGCCCAATACTTATCTTTTTGGGCAAAAAACATTTAAATTTATTTTATTTATTTAGAAATAAAATCTGTCTGTTTTTTTATTTCAAATTCTGGTTGGAAATAAAAATCAAATTTTGGTTTGCACCTATTCAGAAATTCTATACAGTTTCGTATCTGTTCAAATTCAAATCCATCCAAAACAGGTTTCTAACTGTTTGAAATTCAAACCAAATAGTGCCTTACCTGTTCAAACAGATTTGTATCTATTTAATTTAAATTGAATAGGTATTGTACCTGTGTAATTCAAACCAAACAGCCACCACTCCACCTATATAAATAGGTAGTCCCTCATTTGGATTTTCACTCAAAATTTTCGTTCCTAATTCTGTCAATACTCTTTGCGTATTTTGCTGCATTAATTTTCTGTGAGAAATAGTATCTACACAAAGTGTGTTCGTTGTGTGAATAGTGTGTAGTACTGCTACTATTCACTGTTGATCATTTTATCCTGTGAGATAGACGTCCATAATCTGAAAGCACCGTGGAGAGGACGAATCTATCTTAAGGACACAATGTTAAACACTAGACTTGATCAAAAATTTGTTCAAGAAATTAATTTGGTAAGTAATTAATTTATTTTCTGTTTTTATTATTTTCATGTTTCAGATTTTGATTTTGTTTTTGTAACAAAATAAAAATCTGTTTTTATTTATTTATTTTATATTTTGGTTTGATTTTTGTAATCAAACAATCTCTCTCATTTTCTTTATTTCTTCTGTTGTTGTTAAGTACACAAACATAATTTATTCGTAATACAGTGAAGATTGTCCAACAATCTTAAGACAGATCATTTTTTGGTGTCTTCATTGTATTTAATTTTTTGTGATTTCACAAAGTGATATGCTGGTTGGAAAATACAAATAGTAGTAATATACTGTTTATTTTCTGTGACAACTAGTAGTAATATACTGGTGTCATTAACAATTATAGAATATTAATTTGTGATACAGAAAATTATTGTAGTATTTTGTTTTTCTAGTTTTAGTAACAAGGAAAATAAAATTATTTTGTGTTATAATTTATTTTCTGGTTTTAGTAACTAGAAAATTAATTTGTGTTTTGATTTTTTCTGATTTTTGTAATCAGATATTATGGCACCAAATCCGATCGTTACAACGACTCCGGTCCCTATCCAGAACCATGTTCAAATTCTGATAAATCATGGAGAAAAATCAAAAATTTTTAATGGCACTGAGTTTAAGAGATGGCAGCAGAAAATGTTGTTCTATCTTAGAACTCTAAATTTGGCCCAGTTTCTCTGTGAAGGGGCTCCGGCACTTAGAGAGGATGAAAGTGATCGTCAAGTTGTTGTTGCTGTAGATGCTTGGAAACATTCTAATTTCCTGTGCAGAAACTACATCCTCAATGGCCTTGACAACATGCTGTATAATGTTTATAACTCTCTGAAAACAGCAAAAGAATTATAGGATTCTTTGGAGAAAAAATACAAGACAAAGGGTGTTGATACAAAGAAATTTGTTGTCGGTAAATTTCTGGATTTTGTTATGGTAGACTTCCAAACGGTAATTTCTCAAGTTCAAAATTTTCAATTAATTTTGCATGATATTCATTCTGAAGGTATGTCTCTTAGCGAGTCTTTCCAAGTCGTTGCTTTAGTAGAAAAGTTACCACCGGCTTATAAAGATTTCAAAAATTATTTAAAACATAAACGCAAGGAGATGACCATGGATAAATGTCACGACCTAAACCCGCCCCTATGGGTTTAGCACCGTAACCGGCCAGTAATCCGTGATTACCAAAGGCCTGCTTAACAGTAAAGACAGTAATACAGAGTAAGGGGCTGGCGGAAGCCAAAACAGTAAATAAAAGATGTCCAATGAGCTGTGACAGTCTGTATGCAAAAAGACTTTTTCGAATATATTCACATTCATAAGAAAAACATATATACACCATATGTACAACCATTCAGAGTACAGTACAAGTCTTAAACAATATTACAAAACAGAGACGGAAGGGTGAAACTGAGACACCCTAAAACAGCCTTAGCTTGAGACGACCTAGAACCTCGCAGTGAGGCACAATGGTTGGCTTGACAAAAAGGGAGTTAACCCGATGCTCCTAGCATCGATCCGGTGCCTGAACACCTACATATAAATATAAACAGTGAGCTAAAGCCCAGTGAATAACAAATGCGTAAAGGGGTTAAGAATGAATGTCCTTTCAGTCATTAAGCAGTCATATCAGTCATTTAGAAACCGTAGCAGGTATGTGGTACATCCAATAGCAAACAGTATAGTAGGTCTTAACAAACCGAACAGTCAGTTGATGGCCATCATAACAGTAAACAGTAATGGTTCCAAACATGGGAACCGACAGAGATCTCTGTGACAGTAGCAGTAACAGTACAGTAACAGTAAATTGCTATGGATGCCACGGATACAGTTTACAAATAGGACAAACATTCATTCATTAAACAATAACGTTTCAATAAACAGAACAGTTGATCAATCAGAAAATATTCATAATTGAACATATCTTTACAACATTGTTACTCACAGAGCACTAGGTTATAAGCAGCTAATGAGCGTCCTCGGATGCCAACCCTACACAGTTACAGAACGAACACACACTAAGTTACACACTTGGGAATCAACAACTTAGTCCTATCTTGACTCGGTGTGGCTCTAACATCAATTCCTCATTAAGATGCCTTAAACATGGCCTAGGAATGCCTAGGATGGAAAAATGATGCAAAGATGTACTTTAAAACACTTTTCAATTTGTTGCTGAAACAGGGGTCCACGCTTGAGCGTGGCTTTCTACGCTCGAGCGTACATGCAGACAAAGGAGCCCCGCTCGAGCGTGACTTCCTTCGCTCGAGCGGACTGCAAACTTGATGAAAAGTACTGGATGCATGCAATTCACGCTCGACGGACGCTCGACCTCCGCTCGAGCGTGAGACTTAGGTCCTCGCTCGAGCGTGTATTCCCTCGCTCGAGCGGATTGTAAAACACATGAACTACTGGGTATACGCAATTCACGCTCGAGCGTTACTTTCCCTTTCGAGCGGACTGCATGTACTCAGAGTGTACGCTCGAGCGTGAAGTCCTACGCTCGAGCGTGCGTCCAAATTCTGGAATTTCCAGATTGAACCTCAAGCTCAAAACTCAACTTTTAAAGAATCAAATTCGATCCTTTTGGGCTAATTTTCTGGAAAACACTTTAAAACTCATAATACAACATGTTTCAACGATCAATTTATAAAATCAAAGCCCAAAGGTAGGTCAATTGAACACAAAACTAACAATAACTTTAAGAACATAATGTGTATGTAACATGCATATGTTCAATTGAAATCAAGCTTCCAATACATGATCAAATGAGTCAATCCTTCCCAAAAACATGATGAATTTATGAGCTACAACTAGAATGTAGACATGCATGTGAGAATTCCCATGAAAACAACCTCGAAACACGCTAATGTGTACATGCATGCATGATTTAGCTCTTAATTCAACATTTTAAACCAATTCTAGACTCAACTCACTACTTTCTCATGGACCATGCAAAATACAACTTAAATACAAGTTCAAGAAGATGGTTCTCTTACCTTAGGTCCTCAATTTCAAGTCTAGAAGCTCAAATATGCAATCCTCTCTTCAATTCTCCCAAGTTCAAGCAAGAATTCCTAGTTGAAACCAATTTCTCTCACTCTTCCTCTCACATGGTTTAGGCTCAAGAAAAGGGCTGAAGAAATGTTGTGTCTAAGTGTGTAGTTCAAGCCTCAAGATGTTAATAAAAGTGGCCCACTAGATGGCATTTTGGTAATTAATGCAACTAATGTAATTCAACATTATTTAATCCAATTTAATCATTCCAAATCAAATTTCAATTAAATCTACCATAAAATCACATAAATTCTAATTAAGACATAACACTAATCAATTTCGGATTCGGCCGCCGATAAGGCCTTCAATTTACAGTTCGAAACTTAAAACATGAACAGATCAATTTATGGCAAACAGATAGAGATGCATTTAAACCAATACACTCAGGCAATCAGTTCATAATTTCAGTCTAATCAGTTACTTATCATGTTCAGTCACAGTTTAGCAGTAATCAGTGGTGAGGGTTGTCACAATAAATTGATTGTAAGACTAAGAATTGAGGAAATAATCAAAAGGCTGAAAAGAGGAATGGTAAAAATCCATTGAGTCCAAAGCTAATGTGGTTGAATAAGTGTACAAACCATATAACGAAAAGAAGAAGTTTACTGGAGATGGTCCTAAACGAGGCGACAACAATGGCAATAAGAAGTTCAAAAGAAAATGCTATAACTGTGGCAAGGCTAGACAATGAAAGGTGATCTTGAAGATGACATCAGGGAAGGAACTTACCCTCAACAATGTACTGCATGTACCAGACATCCAGAAGAATTTAGTTTCTGGTTCTTTTGTTAAGTAAAAATGGTTTTAGCCTTGTTTTTGAGTCAGATAAATTTGTATTAACAAGAGTGGTATGTATGTTGGTAAAGGATACTTGAGCGATGGTCTCTTCAAATTGAATGTAATGACGGTTGTACCAAAACTTGCTATTAATAAGGATAACACATTTTTGCTTATATTCTTGAGTCGAATTTATGGCATGGTAGATTAGGACATGTAAATTTTGATGCTTTGCGTAGATTAATTGGTTTGGATTATATACCAAAGTTTGAAATTGATCCTAATCACAAATGTGAGATTTGTGTAGAAGCGAAACTAACTAAGGCTCCATTTAAATCGGTTGAAAGAAAAACTGAACCTCTAGAATTAACTTATTGATGTGTGTGATCTTAAATTTGTTCATACTAGAGGAGGCAAAAAGTATTTCATAACATCTATCGATGATTGCACAAGATATTGTTATGTATATTTACCTAGAAGTAAAGATGAAGCCTTGGAAATGTTTAAACTCTACAAAACTGAAGTTGAAAATCAACTTGGTAAAACCATTAAAATGGCTAGAAGTGATAGAGGTGGTGAATATGATGCACCTTTAAATGAATTTTGTGCACAACATGGCATTATTCACCAAACTACAGCACCTTATTCTCCACAGCAAAATGAAATTGCTAAAAGAAATAATAGAACCTTAAAAGAAATGATGAATGTCATGTTACTAAGTTCAGGCTTACGTAGAACTTGTGGGGGGAAGCAATATTGTCTGCTAATTATGTTCTTAACAGAATACCCCACAAGAAAACCAACAGCACTCCTTATGAATTATGGAAAGGTCGACCACCTTCCTACAAATACTTAAAAGTGTGGGGGTGTTTGGCAAAGGTAGAAGTTCCTGTTCCTAAAAAGACTAAGATAAGACCAAAAACAGTGGATTGTGTGTTTATTGGTTATGCTCAGAATAATAGTGCATATCGATTTCTGACTTATAAATCAGAAATACGTTATATAAATGTGAACACTATTATAGAGTTAAGAAATGCTGTGTATTTTTGAACATGTCTTTCCTTACAAGAGAGGACATGAATTAAGTTCACAGAAATAACTTATGATTGTACACAAAGTCAAGAGACTAATGGCAATCAAACACAAGAGACTAGTAATGGTCTCGACCAACAGGATTTAACTAATGATAAACCAAGACGAAGTAGGAGAGCAAGAACATCAAAATCCTTTGGTCCAGATTTTCTGACATACCTGTTAGAAAATGAACCTTAAAGTTTTAAGGAAGCAATGACAAGTCCTGAAGCACCTTTGTCGAAAGAGGCTGTTAATAATGAAATTGAATCCATTATGCAAAATCATACTTGGGAATTGGTGGATCTTCCACCTGGTTCTAAACCTCTAGGAATAAGTGGATATTCAAAGAAAAATGAAAGCAAATGATTCAATAGACAAGTATAAAGCAAGACTTGTAGTAAAAGGTTACAGACAAAGGAATGTCTGGACTATTTTGACACATATTCTCCTGTGACAAGAATGACATCTATCCGCATGCTTATTGTTGTAGCAGCGTTGTATAATTTAAAGATACATCAAATGGATGTTAAGATAGCTTTCTTAAACTGTGATCTGAATGAAGAGATCTATATAGAGCAATCCGAAGGGGTTGTAGTGCTAGGGCAAGAAAAGAAAGTTTGTCGGCTTGTAAAATCTTTTTATGGATTAAAACAAGCACCTAAGCAATGGCATGAAAAATTTGAACATGCTTTGCTTACTAATGGGTTTAAGATAAACGGATGTGACAAGTGCGCCTATGTTAAAAACACTGTCAAAGGTTATGTCGTCGTTTGTCTTTATGTGGATGACATACTTATCATTAGAAGCAGTCAAAACATGATCAAATCAACTAAGCAAATGCTGAACAAAAGATTTGATATGAAAGATATGGGGGTCACAGATGTAATATTAGGAATGAAAATTACTAAAACATCGGACGGATATGCATTATCTCAATTACATCATATTGAGAAAATTTTTGGTAAATTTATCAAGGATGATATGAATGTAGCTAGAACACCTGTAGACATCAGTCTTTATTTATCGAAAAATAAAGGGAATGCGGTGTCTCAGTTAAAATATTCCCAAATCATTGGAAGTCTAATGTACCTAATAAATTGTACTCGTCCTGATATAGCTTATGCTGTCAATAAATTGAGTAGGTACACTAGTAACCCCGCAGAAGACTATTGGAAAACGATCATTCGGGTTCTTAGATATCTAAAATTTACTCGTGATTATGGTTTGAACTTTACTCGATATCTAGTAATACTCGAAGGTTATTGTGATGCCAATTGGATATTGGATACTAAAGATTCAAAATCCACTAGTGGATATGTCTTTACTCTGGGAGGCACTGCTGTTTCTTGGAAATCCACGAAACAAACATGCATCACACGATCCACAATGGAATCTGAGTTCATTGCTATAGACAAAGCAGGAAAAGAAGCAGAATGACTTCATCACTTCTTAGAAGACATTCCAATGTGGCCTAAACCTGTGCCAGCTATTTGCATTCATTGTGATAGTCAATCTGCAATAGGCAGGGCACAAAATCATATGTATAATAGTAAGTCACGACATATTCATCGTCGACATAATACCGTAAGACAATTTCTCTCAAATGGAATAATCTCAATAGATTATATAAAATCTAAAGAGAATATTGTGGATCCGTTAACAAAAGGTTTGACAAAAGAGCAAGTGTATAGTTCATCGAAGGGGATGAGATTAAAGCCTATTACATAAAAGTCATCATAATGGTAACCCTACTTACATGATTGGAGATCCCAATAACTAAGTTCAAAGGGACAACTAAGTTATGTGTGGCTTACCAGAAATCACCCAGGGATTAAAATTCCATATGCATTCCTATGGTGAGAGTGATATCTATAACATGTGTTGTATGCAGGGGTCTAAGGATAAGCTTTGCTTTTAATGATTACTTATATCTTGATTTAGGCATAAAATTAAGATGAATATAAGAGATACTCACAATAAAAATCACCTATATGAGTGTCGAACTAGGGCCGATTCTATGAGAATGAAGAGGCTAAATTCTCTAGAAAGCACTCATGAAAACCATGAGCGTTTAAGGCCAAAAAGAACACAACCGTGAGAACCACGATGTGTCAGAAGATATTTTGTGTAAAATCTATTGTCTTGGATTACACAAACGACTGAACAATTCAAGGCATCGTGTCCATTGGTTAGCTAGTAAGTCCGATAGGTCATCACTAGGGAAGGTTCAAGGCCGAAAGCTACCTATCCTGATGCAAGATATTTTCAATTTATACTCTTTCGACAAATTTTGCATATTGTTGCATTTCCGTTGTCATCAAATTCCATTCATGTGTGCGATTGTTAGAAATGAGTTTTGAAGTTTTGGAAAAACATAATTTTTCTTCAACTTTGGTCTAATTTTTAGGTGGGACCCATGCGCCAAAGTTGGCGGGTCTAAGTGGTAATGCGTTCTATGCCGCGTTGTGATTCACGTAGTACATTTGGTTGCTCAAAACCATTATTGGGTGAATGGGAAATTGAAGCCAAAGTGAGCTCCATGGAAATAGAGTTTTTGGTGAAAATTCCGTAAGGTTTAATTTAAGGCTTGTCCCATATTGATTTGATGGGCAAACTTTGAGTAGGTTTATAAGGCTTGAGTTTGGAACTTAGGGTAGGCCCCAAGGGACACCCAAGTTTTGTAGAGAGGGAGGTTATGGGCAAATTAGGCTAGACCCATTGGACCCAAAATAAACACATGCGTGCCGCCCCGCCGTCCGTCCGGTTGGTCGAGGTAGGCTGGGCTGGGCTGGGCTAGGCTTGGGCATATGTGCGTGGTGTGAGTTGGATGGATTGGGCTTGTCGGCCCAATACTTATTTTTTTGGGCCAAAAACATTTGAATTTATTTTATTTATTTAGAAATAAAATATGTCAGTCTTTTTATATCAAATTCTAGTTGGAAATAAAATTTAAATTTTGGTTTGCACCTCTTCAGAAATTCTGTGCAGTTTCATATCTGTCCAAACCGAATCTGTTCAAATTCAAATCCACCCAAAACAGGTTTTTAACTATTTAAAATTCAAACCAAACAGTGCTTTACCTGTTCAAACAGATTTGTACCTGTTTAATTCAAACCAAACAACCACCACTCCACCTATATAAATAGGCAGTCTCTCATTTGGATTTTCACTCAAAATTTTCGTCCCCAATTTTGTCAATACTCTTTGCATGTTTTGCTGCATTAATTTTCTGTGAGAAAAAGTGTATATACAAAGTGTGTTCGTTGTGTGAATAGTGTGCAGTGCTGCTATTATTCATTGTTGATTATTTTATCCTGAGAGATAGACGTCCACAATCTGCAAGTACTGTGGAAATGATGAATCTGTCTTAAGGACACAATGTTAAACACTGGACTTGATCAAAAATTTGTTCAAGAAATTAATTTGGTAAGTAATTAATTTATTTTCTGTTTTTATTATTTCCCTCTTTCAGATTTTGATTTTGTTTTTATAACAAAATAAAAATCTGTTTTTATTTATTTATTTTATATTTTTGTTTGATTTTTGTAATCAAACAATCTCTCTCATTTTCTTTATTTCTTCTATTTGTTGTTAAGTATACAAATATAATTTATTCGTAATACAGTGAAAATTGTCTAACAAATTATAGATCTGAGACGATGACAACTTGTGGAGCTGAAGAGCAACGGCAGTGGCAACAAAGAGTCCGGATCCTCTGCTGTTCTTTCCTACGGCGCGTCCTGCAGTGCCCCAAAACGACATCGTTTTGGGGAAAAATTTCCAAAAAAATAAAATAAAAATAAAAAAAAGCAGATCAGAACCAAAGAGGAAGAAGAAGAAATAAGGCAGCCACAAGAAGGCCCTGTTTCAATTATCATCTCTCTCTCTCTCTCTCTCTCTCTCTCTCTCTCTCAGCAAAACCCACATCAATTAGAACACATTCATGGACACTACAGTCACAAGAAGGCCCTGTTTCATTGAAGAAGACGATGCTCTTGCCTCTCTTGCAGACATGGAAGCTGACACAAACTCCGGCCTCTCTTTACCCCACAAAACAAAGCCTCATATAAGCATTTACATTTATTTACATGAAAAAAAAAATTAAAAAAAACAAAAATCCTCAAAATGGGTCTTCTCTTCTTTCTCCTATGCTTCCCTCAAATTGGCCTCTCTTCTTCCCTTAAACACAGTGAAGAGAAAATAAAACAGCAAAATCTCATTGTTTTCCGATTCTATCCTAAACCCATCTCCAATTAGTAAGACCATATTTTGCAGAGCAAAAAAATTGGTCTTTCCCCAAACATATATAGAATTTTCCGTGATTAAACAAAATTTTTCCAGAAAATTCAACTTTCTCATAAAGGGTCTTTCTTGCAAAGAAAACAAGCCTCCAAGAAATGGGGCTGGTGTTCTTCGTAGAATCTATTAGCATCATAGAACCGTCCAGATATAGGGAAGAAATCTGATGCTACCTCTTCTTTGCAAGGAGGATGTGTAATAGAGTGGCCAAGACACAAAAGGGTGTGGATGGTAGTGGCACCTCGGCGGCGATGGCACTGGGAGGGGTTGGGAAAGAACGGGCGAGGGTGGGGATGGCCGTTGTTGTTGTCGCTGCGGCATCATCGCCATCGTCATCCATCTTTGTCTCTCTGATTTGAGAGCTAAGATAGAAGAAAAAGAGGCTCAAAAGGCCAAAAAAAAAAGTTGGTCGTTTTGGACCACTGCAGGGGCAGCCACAGGAAAGTATGGCAGACGATCTGGACTCGGCGACAAATGGTGGACATGGTTGAGACGTTAAACAACGACAGCGAATAGTGAAGATGATAGAGACAATGATGAGAAATGAGAGAGACAGAGTGTGTGCTATAGAAATATAGGTAAAAATGTGTAGGTTGTGTTTGGCACCAGTGTTACTTACAAAATTACATAATCAAGGCATAATTAAGGCTTACACTGGCTCTTACGCTAAAAACCAAATGCAACTTATTTACTTAGATACGTCAGGAAGATAAACCAAATGTAATTAATTTTTATGTGAGTTACACCTCAAATGAATGTCATCAATTGATCTAGTGTTTGAAATACCTTTTTCCTTAATATCCTTTACACAGTGTTTAAATAATCAATTTGATTATAAATTTTGAAAAGAAAAAAAAAAAAAAAAAGGTGAGGATAATATCAATGAAATATAGACTTTTTGTTTAATTATTATTTTTTTTCTCTTTCCCTTTACAAATTCTCATCTAAATTCATAATCGAAACACAACATTAGGAAAATGTTTAAGACTCCCAAAATTGCTATCACAATTTGACCCACAATGATATGATATAGTAAGTGTCAATTTTTAATAAGGGACTTACGTATAGGTCTTAATAAGTGAAATTATTGTTCAATAGGTCCTATAACAATTAATGACGTTTTTCATCAAACACTGTTAGAAAAACGTCACCAATTGTTAATTTTCAGTGACAATTTAAAAATTGTGACAAAAAATGTCACTAATTATATGTTTTAGTGACAGTTTATAAAAATCATCATAAAAAAGTCCCTCATTTTCAACTTTCAGCGATAATTTGAAAATTTTGTCACAGAAAAACGTCACTAATTGTAGGTTTTAATGACAATTTATAAAAATTGTGACAAAAAAATCGCCAGTTGTCAATTTTTAATAATATATGTAAAAAATCGTAACAAAAAACTAATTCTAGCGACGACTTTATTAAAACTTATTTTCAATTGGACTTGATAAGAATTAAGTTTAATTATTAATACCTATTTATAATTTATCCATTTTTAATTTATAACATACTCAAATATACATTGGTCTAATTTCTTTGTCACACCATTATAAGTGAATTTGTTGACCTAAAATTTAAGGCCTCTGTCATTTATCTTTTGGGCACTTAAGGTCTATTTTTTCAAATTTTGGACCAACACATCCCAGCTTTCGTCTTTTGGAGCCAAAATGATATTTAGGGGTTGTTTGGGGTGTCCTAAATAAGTGTATTTTTTATCTTTTTAGACTAAAAGTTGAGGGAAAAAATATGGATGTTTGGGTTAACTTTTTGACTTTTCATGAAAAAATGTGTAATAAAAAATTGTAAAAATTGGTTTGTAGAGGAAAATTAGAATTGGGAGTTATGCAGCCGTAATTGTTGACTTTTGGTGAATAGTGTTAACTTTTTAACTTTTTGAGTAACTTTTTGACTTTTTTTACATACCCCAAACTTGGCCTTATTTATTCAAAAATACACTTATCTGTCATGATCTTATATATTTATTTATCTGTCTAAATCTCATCTATCTATACTATATATTAAGTAAAAGGGGATTTTTAACCCCAAGTTTTGTGGAAGCTCAAATCTCCCAATCTAAATTTCTTGATTTTTTGATTTTAAAAAAAAAAAAAATCTTAGCATTTATTAACTTCTCCCAACTCCCAAATCTTACCTTCATAATAACACTTTAATGCATTAAGAACAAGCATAAAAAAAAATTCTTGAAAAATCCAACACATATGATTATTATCAAAATATTAAACTTTAATATATATAATAAAAAAAAAGACAATTTCCTTGAAAAGTTCAACACATATAATTATTATCAAAATATTAAACTTTAATATAATATAAAAAAGGAAAAAAAGAAGACATTTAAAAAAAAAAAAAACATTTAAAAATTACAATTCACGTATATAGATAATTGTAAACACAATCCGTACATAGCACGGGTGATATGCTAGTACTATATATTAAGCAAAAGGGGGTTTTTAACCCCAAGCTTTGTAGGAGTTCCAATCTCCCAATCTAAATTTCCTGATTTTTTGATTTTAAAAAAAAAAAACCTTAGCATTTATTAACTTCTCCTAATCCCCAAGTCTACCCTCATAATAACACTTTAATGCATTAAGAATAAGTATAAAAAAAATTCTTTGAAATCCAACACATATTATCCCTCATAATAACACTTTAATGCATTAAGAACAAACATAAAAAAATTTCTTGAAAAGTCCAGCACATATGATTATTATCAAAATATAAATTTTAATATAATATAATAAAAAAAAGACATTTAATTCCTTGAAAAATCTAACAAATATGATTATTATCAAAATATTAACTTTAATTAAATAAAAAGGAAAAAAAAAAGAAGGCATTAAAAAAAATTTAAAATCACAATTCCCATATATAAATAATTATAAACGCAATTCATACATAACACAGATGATATACTAGTTTAAATATACGTGTATCACTTATTTATTCACATAAATGTCCGTCTCACTTACGCTAGTAGTGAGCGAGTGTTTTAGTCAATTTTCCAACGAGTTTTCGACACTTCTCTTTATCGGTTAAAAATAAAAATAAAAAAATCCTTGGATCTAGTGACATATTATGAACTTTTGAATAATAAACCCTTCTGTTTTTCTTATATGCAACCTTGTTGATATAATTTGGGACAATTAGACTGCAGTGGAGTGGAGGCAGTAAAACTTATTTATAAATTAATAAAAAAATTATAATTATAATTATTATTTATAATACTTTTTACTTTTTTTTGTTGTAATTACTCCAATGTCAGGTAATTTTCCCATATAATTTCACCAACTTTCCACTCTCCCTCAAATAAGAGCGGGAACGCCGACAATGAAAATAGACTGAACAAAAAAGAAAACACCTTCCCTAAGTAAATAAATGAAGAATAATTCGACTCACAACAAGCAAAGGGAGGTCAAACTTCAATAACAAAAATGGCTCCCTCCGAGGGTCTCTTCTCTCTACACCTCCCTCATATTTTGTGGACAATCCAAACGCAAGACGACACCGTTTTGACACAGCGGTGGATGGATAGTTGTTGATCCGTAGCCCTAAAAAGGTTCATACGGATACGGTGTACCTTCTCTTCTCTACAAGGTGCCATACGGTGAACATATGCGGCAAACAGGTTCAAGCCAGGCAAACCCAACGCCCATCCCATCATCTGTATATCGATGTACGGCTCTATATATTCTGTATCTCTCTCTCTCTCTCTCTCTCTCTCTCTCTCTCTCTAAACTTTAATGTATTGTTTCTTTTGTGTATGTATATAATGATCTAATTGGATTTTTATCCCCTTCTTTTTGGGTTTTTTTTTTTCATTTCTCTTTGTGTGTGTTTTGCTGGGTTTCATTCACATTTTTCATTGACCTTAGTTCATCTTTGTATCGTCTATGGAGCAGTATTGGAAGTCATCTCTGATGATTGTCCATTTTCTACAATTTATGGTGTTTCTAGTTTGATCTTGTTTTCTGTTCTATTTTAGCCTGCTTTGGCATTTGGGTAAAATAAGTTATTATTTTTTTTTTTTTGTGAAAGATAAAATATTAGTATGTTAACAAAGTTAAATTATAACTTAACGGACCACCGTCAATCTATCAGTCCGAACTTCAGATTTTTCACTCACTGCACTCTTAAGGTGTGGCTACAAGGCCTCGGCATTTGGCTAAAATAATTAAAAATCTAAAATGTCATTATAACTTAACATATCATTTTATCTATTTTTTTTATAATATTTTTCATAAAAAATTAAAAAATTAATTAAAATAATCAATTACCAAATCACACCTAATTTTAGTTCCGTGTTTATTTGATTCCACATAATTAGTCTTTTTTGAATTTTTTTTTTAAAAAAAATTTATCTATTTTATATTAGACTTTTAATGGGTTTTAATTTGTTTTTCACATGATGAAAAAGAAACTGTATCTCTAGAATGAAAATTTTATTGCAAAAGATATTGAGAAATTTAGTTAAAACACACTCATAATATAATGGGCGCTCAAGCCAACAATTCAAATTTGAATTTTTTTTATCCGTAGCTCCAGGCATTAAAACAATTTGTCCATAAGGACAAGCGAGTGTAAAAAGACCAAATTGCCCATATATATATATATAAATATTATATTACAGGTCATTTAGACCTTTTTTCGATTCTCTCTCTCTTGACTCTCGCTCTTTCCTCTACTCTCTCTATCTCTCTCTCTCTCTCTCTCTCTCTCTCTGCCTCACTGTTGCAGCAAAGCCGCTGCCTCCACCACTCGTCTCCCCTCTCCTCCCTCTCTCTCGACTACTCCACTACCTCCTTCGCCTCTTGCCTCCCATCATCCCTCTCTCGTCGCCGCTCTCTCTCTCTCTCATCGCCATCAAAAAACGAAACCCTTTTGATTTTTCTTCTCTTTTTCTTTTTATTCTCTGTCTATCTAGCTTGTTCTAACAATCTTTCTCTAAATTTGTTGTTAATTTTTTTTATACTTGAATCTAACAAAATCTCTATCTAAGTGTAAAAGAAACAAAACCCTTTTGATTTTCTTCTCTTTGTTTTATATGACTCATACATATATATATATCAGTGAGTGTGGTATATATGTTTATCTTGAGTGTATGCTTGTATATCTGTGAGTATGTGTATGTATGAGATAGATTTGGAAAAAAAAATTGATGTTGATGATGATGATGATTGTAGTAAATAAACAAAAAAGTTGACACATATTTTCAATAGATAGAAAAAAAATTGAACAAATAGATAGAATTTAAAGGGAAAAAATTGAACAGATAGATATTAAATTGAACAGATAAATATAATTTAAGGGAAAAAGAAATTGAACATATAGATAGAATTTAGGAGAAAAATTAAACAGATAGAGGAAAAATTGAACAGATAATAAAAAAAATTTAACAGATAGATAAATTTGAACAGATAGTCAATGAAAACTCAAATAGATATATATACATATAAAGTCAATGAGTAAAATTGGAAACAAAATATTTTATAGGACTTCTCATCAAACTATTTTACAAAGCATGGATTTCTCACCAACAAAAAATATTCATTAGACCTAATGCCTTTTTTGATGAAGAGATAACATGCAAAATATGGAATTACATCATAAAGATGTAGGTAAGAGCAAAAAAACATCAAAGTGAACTTTCCAATCCCAACTAGGTTGGCACTAGGAAAGACACCCATCATTTGCAAGCTCAAGCCAAAGTTGGTGAGGAGACCAACAAAGCAAAAAGAAAAAAAACAAACAAGGAGGCCAAGACACCATATCATTAGCACAAAATGGTAGCCCAAGCATATCAGCATAACAAACATGACAGCAGAATCTGAGGCAAAGGCAACCAAGTATGCACCCTATTCCCTTGCATCAAAACACCTCAGCAGACCAGCAGAGAATAGATCTTCTCCATTGCTTCCATCAGCAAACCAACACTTAGCAGCAGAACCATCAGCAAAGCAACACTTAGTAGCACCAGCAAACCAGCAATTAGCAGCAGACCCTTTCAACACATAGCAATAGGCAACTATGCAATTACTTTCACTTTGCTTTATTCAGTATGCATACAGAGTACAAACTCCCCTCTGTTTGCTAAGCCTCCACTACTTGAGCATCACCTGATGAAGAACTCTGCAGAAGCAAACCAAAGAAAACTGCCCCTTGCTGCCTAATGCACTCTATCATATTCTAGCCAAAATGCCCAAATTTACTCCCAGTGACAGATCCCAATCTCAGTACCATAGCAGAACACAACAGCATTTAGGAAATTTGAATCTGCTTGTTTACTACCTAGTAAGAGTGCAATTCTTGATATTGTGATTTGATGATGAAGTAATTGATACAATACAACGATTTGCACCAACCAGCAGCAGACAGCTTTGCAACCTTAGACCAAATTTGCAACCTTCCCTTGGTGCTGCCCAAAACAAAACAAAACAAAAAGACAGAGCACCAACTAGACTGAGCACTCAACCGCACTGCCAACTCCCCAAGCACATCCTGATCAGATCCACCACAGAGCACAACAGCATGCAGATTAAAGTAGAACACACCAAACAGATCATACACCATAAATCCACACCAGCAGCCCAGAAATCCATAGCCTAGAAATTTACTTGAACCAACAACAGCAACAACAATAGCATTAGAACTACCCCTTACAAACACATCCTAATATGCTGAAAATTGAACAAGAAATCATGCACATAATATTGCAGACCTGACACACAACTCTTGGCCCAAAAACTACTCTAAGTTTTACAACTTCCACCAAATCTATAAAATTTGCTTGCCCATTATTAAAAACAATCTCATTCCGAAATTTCCAAATTGACCACAATACAACCAATGGCACAATCTTCCAGATGCACAAAACTTTTTTCTTGAATCTAGCTCCAATCCACCATTGTAGCAGAGCTTCAATAGAACTCGAAGTTGCCCAACACACATCCCATCAGCTCAACATTGCAGCCCACACTTCCCAAACCAATGGGCAATAGAGGAGAACATGACTAATTGACTCCACTTCATTTCTGCAGAAAACACACAAAATACTAGCATTAGTTGGCAACACCCCAATCCGATGAAGGAAAGCTGCTATTTTTACTCCGCCCTGCTATGCTAGCCACCCAAAAAATTACAGTTTTGGAGGGACAGCTATCTTCCACAACCATTTGGCAACATTCAAGTCCGAACCCCTAGCTGCTTGTAACCACAACTAAGCAGTGGACACAGTGAATTGACCCGAAGCATTCAACTCCCAAGACAGATAGTCGTCCATTTGCCCACTATTAACAGAGGCATCAACCAACCAGGCATGGGGACGACTTGCCTCCTCTTCCCCCCACACCCTAAGTGGTCTTCTAAACCTTAAATTCCAATCCCTGAACTCCTCCTTCTCTGTTTGAACTGCATAACAGAACCATCCCTATCTTCAGCTAAACAAAACAACCTTGGAAATTCCTCATTGAACTTATTGTTATTACACCAAATATTAGTCCAAAATTTGATTCTCTCCCCATTCCCAACCCTTATCCTTATATTATCCAAATAAAACTCTACTAACCAAGAATGACCCTTAGCAATATCAAGAATACCCTGTCAAATTGGAGACACTCTCCTTACAGCCCCCAGCTCTGGCCACCACCCCCCATCAACCCTCCCATAAATGCTACAAATAACTGACTTCCACAAGGCCCTATCCTCTGCCCTAAACCTCCACCACCACTTTAGCATCAA
This sequence comes from Camellia japonica, assembly GCA_030407325.1. Taxonomy (NCBI): domain Eukaryota; kingdom Viridiplantae; phylum Streptophyta; class Magnoliopsida; order Ericales; family Theaceae; genus Camellia; species Camellia japonica. The sequence continues at coordinate 52,835,301 of JAPPVO010000059.1, read as the reverse complement.
ACAAACATTCATAACTTCTATACTATTGACCCCTAAACCACCTTGGCTTTTAGACATAGTTAGTTCCTGCCATTTTACTAAATAGACTTTTCTCCTCAACTCACTGCCCCCTTAAAGAAATGTAGCCTGTAATTTTTCAATCAACCTGACCACTCCCTTAGGCATTTTGAAGACCGAAATATAATATAATGGTAAACAAGACACAACTGACTAGATCAACATTAAACGTCCAGCGAAAGACAACACCTTTCTCTTCCAAAGAGACAACTTCTTCCTCACTCTATCGACCACTGGCTACCAAGTAGACTTCCTTTTCGGATTAGTTCCTAAAGGGAGGCCCAAATACATCAAAGGCAGCTTCTGAACTTTGCAATTCAGCACATCACTTAAATTTGATACCTCATTATCTGATATACCCACCCCACAAACAATGCTTTTGCGGGAAATTAATTTTGAGACCTGACATAACTTCAAAACACCTTAACACCCTTTTAATTGAGAGTAACTCTAAAACCTCAACTTCGCAAAAAATAATTGTATCATCTACAAACTGCAGATGCGAGATGTTCATGTTAGTAGAACCCACTGTAGCACCCTTAAACAAACCCAGCTACTTAGCTCTACTTAGAAGCAAATTAAGACCCTCAACAACAATATTAAATAAGAAGGGGGATAGAGGATCACCCTGTCTAAGACCCCTTTGTGGTGTAAACTCATCCGTGGGTGATCCATTCACCAAAACAGAGATCCTGGAAGAGGATAGACACTCCTTAATCCAACATAGCCATTTCTCATCAAAACCAAAATTGCAGACCATTGAAAATAAAAAAAATCCCAATTCACAGAGTCGTTCGCCTTCTCAAAATCAATCTTCAAAATCACCCCTTTACTCTTTGAGCATTTCCACCAATCAATAACTTCATTTGCTATCATGACCCTATCTAAAATACAACGACCCCCGATAAACGCTATCTGAACCTCATTAATTATTGCAGGAATCACCCTTTTCAGCCTCCTAGATAGGACCTTTGCCAAAATTTTGTAAATAGAATTCACTAGACTAATCGGCCTAAAATCCCTCAGCTCCACAGCATTCTCCTTTTTAGACACAAGGGCAATGAATGAACTGTTCAGCCCTTTGACCAATTTCCCATTTAAATGGAACTCCTGCATGAACTGCATAACATCATTCTTTATAACTTCCAATTTTTCTGAATACATGCTAAATTAAAACCGTCGGGCCCTGGAGCTTTGTTTCCATCACATTCCTTCACAGTAGCCCACACATCTTCCTCAGAAAACTTCGCTACCAACTCCACTAAAATCTCATCCCTACCAATAGTAGCAAATGGCCCTTCTAACTTTGGTCTACTCTCCACACCTCAAAATACAAATCTTTGAAATGCCTAAATACAGCTTGTTTGACCTGATCTGGATCACCAACTCTAACCCCATCCACAACAACAGAATCAAGCACATTCTTACTCTGCCTTCTACTAGCCACCACATGAAAGAAACGTGTATTTTTGTCCCCCGCTTAAGCCCACTTCAGCAAGCCTAGATTTCTGACGCCACAACCATTCTGACCTTCTATTGTAATTCCAAACTAGAGATCTCAACTCGCGTCTTCTATCAATAACAATCTCCAGCAATGGCCCATTTTCAGCTAGGAAATCAATCTCATGTGATTCTTCTTCAGCTACTTTTAACTGCTGCTCCACATTGTCGAACACATCCACATTTCATTTCTTGAGATCTGACTTAAGCTTGGCCAATTTATCTTTCAATCTATACCCTGCCCACCCAAGAGCATTGGCCTCTTCCCAAGACTTCTTAACCACTGACTTAAAATCAGGATGAAGGAACCAGGCATTTATAAACCTAAATGGCCTAGGTCCCCAATTCCTAACATCTTCCATGAGCAATAAAGGACAATGATCAGACACACTTCTTGGCAATCCCCATTGCTTAAGCCGAAAAACCTCCAACCACTCCGGATCCACCACAAACCGATCAATCCTACTCCATCTCTCGCCTTTAACAGAGTTGCACCAGGTGAACCTCCTTCTTAACATAGGCAGATTACACAGCTCCATTTTTTTTCTAAAAACTCATTAAATTCATACATACGTCTGTCACGCTGCAAACAACCCTTTCTCTCGCACATACTTCTGACTTCATTAAAATCCCCTCCAATGCACCAAGGTTGTTGGAAAGATAGCTTCAACCTAAGTAAAACTTCCCATAACTAAACCCTCTGCCTACTATCATTCGGTGCATATATGTTGACTACCACACACCCAAATGACTGATTATATGTACCTGACCCCTTATGGATACCCATTCAAACTGGGACATCCCTTCCACCATTTCCCACCTGGTGCAGATCCTTGGCTTCTATCTCCACAATGCGAATTATGATCTCATCCTCCTTACCCATACAGTTTATCTCCAACATCTTGCCCACCTGCACCGTAGCTCGAGCTTCCTTGAACAACGAATTCCTCTGGACAGCCTCAACCTTTTGAGAAGAGGAGACCGACAATACAGTAGGCGCAGCTCGAAAAATAGCTCCTCTCGAAAAGCTACAAGAAGTACCCGAGCCAAACCTTCTCTTCCTCTAAACACCCTTCCTCACTACTGATCTTTGCCTAATCTTACTACTCTCCACCCTACCTTGTTTACCCTTATCCTTCCTAAATCCAGCCTGTGAAGCCACTAATTTAAAACCAGGCCCAACAGAATTAAAAGAACTGCCCTTTACAGTTGGGTCAACCCCTTTGTTACCCATTACCCCCCCATGGGCCTCTTTCAACACAACCTCCAAATTAATATTGGACCTATCCTTTTCCAGCCCACTAACACTTCTTAAAAAGCCCTGGGTCACTACCTCCTCATCCACCCTCTGCGATCTACCCGTGTCTTCAACCCACGACTCTTCCTCTTCTCCCACTACCGCCCCACTCAAGCAACCTTCCTCACAAACTTTTCCCATCCCCAACACAGCCTCATTAGTTATAGAATGCAACAAACCATCATTACAAATGCCCACAGCAGGCAGTACACCATTAATGTTTACCACCCCATTGACATGCTCTGATACCTACACCAAATCCTTGTTAACCACCTATCCCTGTGGCTCTACCTCAGCAATTGTGTTTGCCTCCTCTCTCACCTCATCTACTGATGCTTCACCACCATTAACAGAGGACTTATCAAGCTCAGCAATGGTGTCAACCTTAACATCATCACTTTTATTGCTACTACTGATACCACTATTTAGAGTCTCCAAAGCCTCACATACCCTAACAAGGTACAGCCGACCATTACAGTTCAACTGAATCAACCTATTAATATATTCCAAGGACTTTGTAATAATTTTAACTTTCGTACACTGAAAAGATCTCATTCTACTTGTGTCTACATCAACCTGCACTACCTCACCCCAGACACTACCGATTCTTGTAAAAGTATTCACACTCCATAGATTGAATGGAACACCAAAACAGACAATCCAAACACATCTCTCCGGTTCCTTAACAACCCCTTGTCTCCCCTCCATCACAGTCTCGCACCAATCATAAATCCACTTCTTCAGACTGCCAACACCCTCCTTTAAAGCTTGTTTTGAATTAAACGTCAGTATTGCTAACTTGATTGCCGGTTAGAAAACAATTATTGGAGACAACTGTTAACCGCCGGGGGTAATGGCCACCAATGACTAGTGGCTAGCAGCATTGGTGGTGTTGTTATGAGGTGGTGATTAGTCTGAGATGGAGAGGGAAGGCTTGTAAAATTTACTTAGATAATATATATATATATATATATTTTCATATTTTAATTATATTTTGGTATTTGTCCTTAATGAAATCTTTTGATCTTGTCCTTAATGAAAACTTTAAATAGTACAACACATAATATTTAGAGTATTACTGAATATAAACATATTTTTTATTCAAGTTCACATTAATAAATATAAGGGCGAATTACATTAACAGTCCTTATAATTTATGACTTATGTCATTTTGATCATAACTTTTTAATTGTGACATATTTGATTCTGAATTTTAAATCTTGTTCCAAATAAGGACAATTGAAGATACCATTGCTCAATTTTAAGGACAAAGTCGTTAATTTGATAAAATATAAACTAATTTGATAACAATAAATGTCAAAAAATATTTTTAAATTTTTAAAAATAATTTCTACATATCAAAGATAAAATTATGTAAAATTGATAAATCTTCTAGACATTTATCTTTTTTTTTACCAAATTAATTTTTATTACGTTTTTGTATGATGATTGTGTAATGGGTGGTTGTTAGGCTTTTAATATGTAATCAATATATTTGATATATAAAATATTTTTAGTTTTGGATTTTTGATTTAATGAATTGGTTTAATAATAATATCAAAATTGTTGTCATATTTGACTTTTGAAAAAATAAAAACTAATTTAATGAAAATAAAAACAAGCACCCATTACATAATCATTATCTAAACACATAATAAAAATTATTGTGAAAAAAATAAATAAATGTCTAAAAGATTTATCAATTTTACATAATTTTTTTTAGTGGGTAGAAATAATTTTTAAAAATTCAAAAATATTTTTCGACATTTATTTTTATCAAATTAGTTTATATTTTATCAAATTGACGACTTTGCCTTTGAAATTGGGCAATGATATTTTCAATTATCCTTATTTAGAACGAGATTCAAAATTTATGGTAAATGTGTCACAATTGAAAAGTCAGAAACTAAAGTAGTACAAGACTTAAAGACTGTTAGTATAATTTGTTCTAAATATAAATATGAGAAACTTATTATTTATTTATTTTGTCTATGATAAGAAAAATCATTTATGTATATCGTTTTTCTTTGTTTATACATAAATTTTATTAAAAATAATATGACATGATATTTATAAAATAATGAATCAAAAATTGAGTGTTTATTTTGTGTATACACGTGATTCTATTGTATAGCATAACTCCTTCACAATTGTATGTTATAGTACTACTTTGCATGAGATCATTTTATTTGAAGTAATGTCATATCAATAAATAAAAGATTTGGTTCCTTTTCAGTCCAAGATCTAGATTAAACGGTACTATCTAGGCCCATGTGGCTCACATGAGGTCTCATTTTGATAATTCAAACATCTCATTTTATAGAGACTTTGTGTGTATATTATCCACATAAAAATAATAATAATAACAATAACAATAATAATTATAATTAGGTTGAACCGATAATCTTAGCATATTCAATATATCACCTCTATCTTCGATAAAATAGAAGATAAGTAATTTTTTTATTATTATTTATAAAATAGACCATCTAATTTTTAGGAATAAATAAGATAAATTGAACAGATTACGATTATTTAATAAATCTAATTTTTTTATAAATCATATACGTTAATGACCCTTCAAAAATAAATTGTTTAATTCATTAAAACAGAATTCGTGGCGAATTTCATGGTCAGAACAACCACATCTAGACGGCAAGGAAACCCTTCCCAAAAACATTATATAGACTTGTTGATGTGGCTAATATGAGGTATTTCACTTTGAAAACAAAACTTCACGAAAATAAGTTTATTATTTTTCAAAACTTTTTAAAATATTTTTTGTAGGGTAAACGTATTGAATTTTTATACAAAAATGTTATAAAGGATGATTTAACTTTTCTTATTTTTTTGTATTTTTATTTTTATAAAAAACACTTTCAGGTAAATCACAGGTTTATACTTCAAATGAATTTCTTTTTCTTTTTTTTAATTTTATTTTATTTTTTGTTTTGTTTTGTTTTATTTCGTTTATATGTTTTAAAGATGTGCTCTCATAACGATAAGGAAATGATATCTTCTACTTTGCCTGCCGACTCCGGCGCAAAGTGTTGATGACGATAAGGAAATGATAATATTATCTTCTACTTTGCCTGCCGACTCCGGCGGAACGTGGGGATGACAGAGAGAGGTCCTTTCCTTCGCTGAAAATTCAACATGGAATTCATTTCCATGGGGACTCAGACAACATAAAAGTTGAATTTTCTAGACTCAGAAAAGGCATAAATGTGCAGCTCCACTTATAGACTTATTCAAAAGACAAATCAATATATAACAAATCTCTATGGATGTTTTTGGTTTGATTTTGGGAGATAATTTTTTTTTTTTAAATTTGGAAAAAGAGTTTAGAATTTTTTTTGATTTGTTTAGTTGTATATTTTGAAAATAGTTTTTGAGTGTGGAAGTTTAGGAAAATATCAAATCATCCTAAACTTCCACGCTCCAAAACTATTTTCAAATGGACCTTGCTACATCCCCTAAAAACACTCCCCTAATCCCCCTAATTTCCATATCAAGTAAAAAAAAAAAAACAAGGAAACAGTTACCCAAAATAGAAATTAGGAGGATTAGGGGGACAGTTTTTAGGACTTCAAATCATTTTCCTTTTATAGTTGAGTAGATGTGTGTGAGAAAAAAAGTAATTGAGAATGAGAGAAGAGAGAGAAAAGTAATTGAGAATGAGAGAAGAGAGAAAAAGTGATTGATTGATGTGTAAAAGATAGGAAGTGATTTTGAATTTTTTTTTTTTAAAAATCACTAAACCAAACAAAATTTTAAAAAATTTCCCCAAAATTTATTTCTCAAAAGTAAACCAAACAAGGCCTATGTCTTCCTATGTGTATCTTTTATCTGTCCTTTATATATATACATGTTGATAGGTAAAAAAGTGTATATCATACGTTCTATTTATAATTTTTCTGATTTCATCGTGGCGTTGGTTTTTTTTTTTTTTTCCAAGATATCTTTATTGATAAACATTCAAAAATATTACATAAATAAAGAACACGGATGGGTTCACTTAGTTGTGATTTTTTGTGGTTATCATTTTGGTTAGAACTAAATGTCAAGTGTTATTTGGTTATGACTTTTAGTTATAACTCATTGTAATATTAATTATGACATGTGGTTATTATTTTGATTATAATTGAACAAGTTTTTAATTATATTTCAAGTGGTGTTTAGTTATGATACATTGTCAGTTATTTTTAGTTTTGACTTAAACTGATTTGGTTATTACACTTTGAGACTGTTTGTTGCAGCTTAAAGGAACTAATTATAGTTTATTAGATAGAAATAGCTTGAATAAGTTCCAAAAAAAAAAAAATATCAGATGCTGAGGGAGAAATGCTTTTGGCTTCTACCTTTAATTATCAATTTTCAACTTATAAGAAGTTACACCAAATAGACTCTTTATAATATTAATATCAAAAAATAGCATAACTTACCTATGATACACCCTTTTCAATTTTATATGGTATTTTCAATTTTATATGGTACAAAAACCCTAAACATAATAATATATTTGATTTGTGTTATACATATAAGGAAGACAATGCCAGGCTCGAACCTAGTAATAACATTGTTGGTATTATGGGTGTTGAATTTTGACTTCACAACTAAATCAGATCTCCTTCTTGAGATCTTCGAAACTAAATCGTAAAGCACATACAAGAATAGAGAAGCCTAACACCTACACACATAAAGACAATAAGACTGGTGGCCCGTCCATTCGAGGGCACTCTGATAATCAAGTCAGTTAACAAATCTCACGAATTTATTGGCTCAAGTAGAAAACTCTCAACTAAAAATGTACCTTAGACCTATGGGTGCACTTTCCTTATATAATGATCAATGCCTACCTTCCCTTAGAAATCTTACTTCATAAGACTCTATACTTTTTCAGGGATAACACTTATCTTGGACTCATTCTATTTGGATCAGGATTAACTCTCTCAAGAATCCTCACTTATCCAAATAGAGAGTTTGTCATCATCTAGGACTCTCAAATCTCATCCAATTATTTGTATACATGTGCGATCTTACAACACCTCGGCACCCACATAGCACTTCAGTTAACAACCGAGGCCACGTGGATAACTCAAAAGTATGTCTCCACAACTGCTCCATAGGTTATATTACCTCGGCGATACTGAGGTGACGCAGCCTACATCATCTGACGTCCCAACATATCAACCAAACAACATGCTTAAAGATACTCCTCCGATCGAGATCATGACTCATTGGTTTCAAATAAACAAGAACCCAAACACTTTCTTTCATTAAGAACCAAGAAGCTAGATATTCCTTATTGTCCAAGTTCAACATGTCAACCGAGATCAGAACACATCACCATGCCCACATCATTAGTCGAGATCACAACTAGCTAGATCAAGAACACCAAGATTCAAAATTTGTCATCTCAAAACAAACCCACCATCATACCAACACCATGACGTGTCACCTTCTCATAGGCTTCCAACACGTTCCCTTATTGACCCACGTTGCCTCATCTGACGTCAACCATCATACATTTTCCAAGAATTTGAAATGATATTTTTGCTGCCATTTCGTCTCCCACAACCCTCTCTTCCATCCCTCTGTCTCTTCACTTTCTCATTCAACCTCTCTTTATTCTCAAACTCTCTCTCTCTAACTTTCGAAAACCTACATTGCTGCATGTTCAAGTTCCTACCACTGTAACTCCCTCTAATCATCACTCCTGGCGACTGAATCAACATTTTACTCCGATCAATCAACTCACCTAACATTGGCGAACTCGAATCCATCCTCTGTTTCGCCTAAATCCATCTGTAAGCCATCGATTCTTGAGTTTTCCATTTTGGTTCATTGAGTTCTTGAATTTTGTCCTTCATGTTCTTCATATTTCTAGTTTTCTTTGAATTTACTATAATTCTCGCATAATATTGAACTTGAAATCTGAGTCTAGCCATTGAGTCATCCTGAATAAACATAAAAACTTAGAGATTTCCAGAACTTTAGTGGGATTTTTAGAACTCTTCATTAAAAACCTTAGGCTAACAACACCAAGAACACACTATTCATCAACAATGGGGATGCACAAATGTATGGTAGACACCCTACCAAACTAGAGAATTTTCACAGAGAATTCAACATTCCAAACGATGTACAAATTAGGTTAGCTACTAAGAATGACTCCACCATACCTGAGGATGACTATTCGCCTTTCTCTGTAGTCTCCATCCTAAAGGGCAGTGTCAAGTTCCCTCGCAGCACTCTATTTCAAGAAATGATGCATTACTATAGGTTGAGCCTGATGTAATTAGCCTTCAACACCTTCAAGATCATTAACAGTATAGCAAAGCCCAGTTGTGTCGCCCACATAATGACTGTCTAACCCTTAGGACGTCCAGCACTGTTAGACCATGTGCAGCCTCAACACCAAGAGTGCCACCACCTACTATTTCAAACCCAAATCCACATCATTCAAAATGATTTCAAATCTCCCAAATTCCAACAAGGGTTCTAGGGACGACTTCCTTATTGTCTCAGGAAATTGGGAATTCTTTAAGGGGGACACCCATCACCTCTACTCCTTGCTTAGAAGGCTCTTAGAAAGAGATAAGGGTAAGCGCCCAAACCTTAGATCCCAAACTTCAATTCACTTTAAACCAACATCTTATACTTTAACAACTTTTCTAATCTTTTTCCCATCTAGTACAGAAAAAGCATAATCCAATCCAAAAGAAAGCCAAGTCCAACTGAATTATAAAATGGGCAAGACAGACCAACATAGGCTAACTTTGAGAGTGACTTGAGTACTGAGATTGAACACATTGGCTTGAGAAATTTCATTTCTGTGATGATACTGGAAAATAGAGTATTGGAAGAGGATGTCACCGAGTACATAGTGGACACAATGAACAACCAACCTCAAAACTGGACCATTGAAAAACGTCTTGTCTGAATCTAACAGTGAGTTTGAGTCTAGTGAGTCAGAATCCGATCCGTGGATTCTTACGCATCGTCAAAATTCGAGTGGCCCGAAGCTTATAAATCTAGGAGTAGGAATCAAATATTCTTTTATTTTGAGTTTGAGTCAGATGTAAGACCCCTAACTTCATAGAGTAATGAGTGATTCTGAATACTTCGTTGTGCCAATAGTTAATAGTTTTAATCCTACTATTTTGAAAAGGCAAATGAAAATGATTTCGAGAAAGATATTCCTCAAAGCATAAAAGATTTAATTGAATGGGAAGAGGAAAGACGAGCTAAACCTGTAGTGGATAAGATAATTTCAATACACTAAGGGGATGAGGAAAATCCTCGAATGACCTAGATTGGAATCAAGCTGTCTTCAAAGGAACGCGAGTGCTTTGTCGCTCTTATGAAAGAACATGTTTTTGCGTAGTCTTATGAAGACATGCCTGGAATTAATCTTGAGATTGTATAGCATGAAATCCCTCTACCCTGAGGCTAAACCTATAAAGCAGAAATTGAGAAGAGTTTGCCCTGACTGGGCACTTAAAATCAAAACAAGTGGTAACTAAACAAATCAATGTTGAGTCCCTGTATCGGTCCCTAAGAAAGATTATAGAATCAAAGTCTGTGATTGACTTCAGGGATCTGAACAAGGCTAGTCCGAAAGACTATTTTTCGCTACCGCACATTGATGAGTTAGTAAACTTCACCGTAGAACATGCACTTTTGTTGTTTGTGGATGGGTTTTTTGGGCTACAATCAGATTATGATGGCACCAGAAAATAGAGAGAGAACATTATTCACTACACCATGGGATGTGTTCTAGCACAAGAGTTAGAAGCAAAGGCAAAAAAGTCATCTACTACCTCGGCAAGAAGATGTTAGACTATGAAACTTGGTACACACCACTAGAGAAGACCTATCTCGCACTAGTGTGGACCACTCGGAAGTTATGACATTACTTGCTCACCCACTCAATGGTGTTGGTTTCAAGATTAAACCCTATTTGAGAAACCAGAACTAAGTGGTAGGTTAGCATGATGGTTGTTGCTTCTGGCTTAGTTTGACTTGAAGCGCATCACTAGAAAATCAGTGAAAGGCAGAGTAGTGATAGAGTTCCTGACAAATCAACTAGTCAGTGGAAAAGGAAGTTCAAAATACCTATTCTACGATGAAGCAATCATGCAGATAGTGAAGGAAACCTAGAAATTGTACTTTGACAGAGGTTCAAACCAAACCGGCTATGGAATAGAGGTCTTCCTTATTGCCCCGATGAATCCCATATGCCTTTGTCCTTCAAGTTTCACTTTGAAGTTTCAAATAATCAAGCAGAGTACAAAGCTTGTATTGCTGGATTAAAAGCAACCCTTGAACTAGGGGCTAAGTGGTGGGATGTTGTTAGTGACTCGAATTTCATAGTCTCACGAGCTAGATGAGATTGGAAAGTCAAAAAAGAGATGATAAAAGTATATTACCAGACTCTGGATTGTCTGCTACCCAAATTTGAGAAAGTCACATTCACCCACATGTTGAAGAAGAACAACTAGGTCGCCGATGCCTTAGCTACCTCGGCTTCTATTGTCGACATCCCTGAAGGTATTAAAATGAGACCAACCATCATAAAGTAAAGGTATGCACTAGCCTACGAGTTGATTGCTGTAGTGGATGAAGCCCAAGATGGACATCCTTGGTTCTACGACATTTGGAATTTCATAGAGAAAGAGGTTTATCTACAACGGGCAACGAAGAAGAATAAGAGGGCCATCCATTCTGCAAAAAACAATTGAGGAATACAAAGATTGGCCAGACAAGCTACCATTTGCACTATAGGGATACCGAACATCAGTCAAGACTTCAATTGGGGTAACTCCTTATTCCTTGGCCCTTTGGGATGGAAGTTGTCCAACCCCTCAAGATCGAAATCCCTTCACCGTGAGTGTTGGTTAAATGTCAAATTGAAGAGGCTAAATGGAAAAAAGGAACTGATACTATTGGATGAAATGAGGCTTCAAGGATTGTATCATGTCTAAGATTATCAGCACATAATTGCCCATGCATTTAACAAGAAGATGAAGGACAAGAATCTGAAAGATGGAGATTTAGTGCTCAAAGAGTAACCGAGCACCGGTGCATGACCCAAGGGGAAAATACAAGCCAAACTGAATGGGGCCGTATATTATCAAAAAAAAAAAGAAAAAAGGGAGCAATTGTACTAATGCATCGGGATGGGTTAGAATTTACACAACCTATTAACTTGGCAAGCTAAAGAAGTACTATTCTTGAAAGAGCTCGTTAGGCCGAAAATCCGAAAGGCCCTAAGCAAAATTTAGAGCATATATAAAATAAATAAAAATAATAATAAAAAAAAGAATAGAAGCTCGCAAGGTTGAAAACCTTAAAAGGCGGCCTTGGCAAAAGTAAGAGCATAAAAGGAAAGAGTTAACACCCGAGTGAATCTCAACCTGAACTACGAATGGCCTAATTCCCACCATCGGGATACGTAGGCAACGTCCTTTTGACGTTCAGCCCTATCTCATCCAGATTCCATCAGCTTGTCAACACCAGTCATCAGCATCTAGCATGGAACTACTAAGTATTTGGGGTATTTTAGTTGTACATCTCATGGATTCGATTGTGGAAATGTCTAATTTGTGAGTTTGCAAAATTGTATTTTGAGTTGTTTTTAATGAGAAAAGTAAGTGATTTGTGTTCCTTTCCGGTTGACCAATTACACAAAATTTTGAAAATAAGGGAATAAACTTCATTGCACTGTTTTATTGATAATAATCCTAGACATAACAAATGAAAAAATATTTAACTAATTCCCATTCAAAAAAGTCTTGAAAATGCTAAACTAAACAAAAGTGGAAAAAGGGGCACCGTAAGTCAAGAATCACTTAGTCTTTATACTCTTGAATAGTCTCTCATTGTGCATCTTGACCCACTAAATCTCGTGTTCAAGTCGCTGGATAAATGCTCCTGATAGCTTGCGGGTGGAACCCTCTTTTACTACCAAGAATGTCCTATCTTGCCAAGCTTTGGCATTGGCCTTCAAGTGTGAAGCTTGGAAACAAAAGAAGGAGGGTATGAAGGGGAACCCAAATGACCCGAATTGCCACAAAATTTGATAAGGGACGTAGTAGTAGATCATATGAGTCATGTCAACTACCTATGACTGGAAAAAGGGAGCATCTCTCGAGTCATAACTGGAAGTGCTAACTAGAGGCAACACCAGGCAATATCTCTATGAGTCCGGGCACACATCGAGTCATGCCGATCTTTAGCAGAATTCATTTTCACAAGTTGGGCCCGAATATAATATGAAATCGCAGAGTAACGGGTTTAACTTGTCCATAAGCCATATCTGGGAAACGAGAGAAAAAGAAAAGAGAGGTGTGAGATAAGTGGAAAAAGTGAGTTGGGGTGTGAAAAAACAGAAATGAGAGATAAAAGAATAAAGAATTGAAAGATGAGAAACCAAGTGAGATGGGTGGTACCTGAAGCAATAGCGGGCTCCCAATAAAGTCCGTAGTCCTACCAGTATGAACAATATCCAAACCTGTTAAAGTTTTTGCCAAGACTAAGCTCACGAAGCTCCTCCCATCCTTAACCTTCTTGGCCATATCAACCAAGATAGGGCTAAACTATCACACCAGTCGACATCACTAGGAACTGAGCAAACAGGAAAATACATAGAGCAACCCTCATATACTCCTAAAACAAACCTTAGAAGGTTAACACAGCAGTGTTAAATTCCAAGATAGTTCAACTGGCGCACAAGCACATCTTCATCAGGCATGGCAATTCAATTGGTTCATTCAAGGCACGACACACGATGTTTCGAGACAATAGGGGCATTTTAGCATCAATGTTAGAGACATGTTAGGTTGTTAGGTTGCATGTACAACATTTTCGAGTTGCAATTTTGTTTTATTCTCTTAGTCATGTTCAAAAGTCATTGTCAGATTCATGACAAAAGCACAAAAGACCAAGCATTTGAAAGAAATAAAAGATTTTGACAAAAAGAAATGTTGGATTTCATTGTATATACTATGAAAATTTTGGATATGTACAATAACATGGATTTTTACTAAAAGCATGGGGCATCCTCCAAAGGCATCCTATACAATGTTTTCTGAACTTCTGGTGCCCTCCCGTTGCCCCTCGTCAGGCCGTCCTCCATCCTTGGGTTTCAGCCGTTGGTGGCATTATTCACTTCTTGAACTTCCACCCGGCTGTCCCCAAATCATGCTCATCTCTTCCGTCAAGATCGGCGTGCTCTCCTTCCTTACTATCCAAGTCATCTCGACCTCTGGGTCTTGCTCATTGTGTGTAACGTTGGCTATCTATTCCGACTAAGTTTCCACAGACAACGCCAAATTGTGGGTGCTAAATTTTGACCTCACAACTATGATTGCCGCGCCTTTTTCGAGTCTAAGGCCCATTTCCACACAAAATGTTGTGCTAACTTGCTTTAATCAACAAAGATTTGCCACTTAATTTTTAAAGGTGAATTAAGAAACCTTTAAAAGGACCGATCTGTCATAACCAAAAAATTCTAGGTTCGGGAGCTTAGGCACAAAAGGAGAAGGTCGTTGAATGATGGCACCCACTTTTGCCTAATCCGAAGATTGGCACTAGTCATCAACATCAAGTACCAGGTTTTTCAAGCATCCAGTGACTTTTGGTCATACAACTCATAGAATCGATGGTGGAAACTGTATAATTAGCAAGCTAGTGAAATTATCATTTAGATCACTTTTACAAGAAGGGTGAGTGATTGTGTTTTTTCTTTTTTTTTTTTTTTACAAATATTTTTCAAAATAAAATCCCTCATTGCGTTATTTTATTGACAATAATTTCGTACATGACAAATCGAAGATTGAAAAACTAAATCCCATTAGAAGAAAGTTTTGAAAACCTAAAAAATATAAGTGGGGGTAAAGTTGTGAACTAAGGGCACTACGGGTCAAGTTAGAGTCATTCAGCTTTTATTTCTCATATGCTCTTATGTCTTGATATGATTCCATATTTTAACCCTCAAAGTAGTACTCAAAGAATCTTCTTACCCAATTGTTGCAAGATCCAAGGGGGCCTCATGCCTGGCTATGTCTCTTATAAGTCCGAGAGTTCATCCAACACGCAGTCTTCAATAGAATCCATCCTCACCCAACTGGCCCTAGCATTGTATGAAATTGCCGAGTAAGGGGTAAAGCTGCCCGCACCTTCAATTTGTCTATCACCATACATGGAAAAAAGAGAAAAAGAAAAGAGAGACAAAAGAATAGAGAGGTGTAAGATGAGTGGAAAAAGTAAGTTGGGATGTGCTAAGAATAGAAAAGAGGGATAAAAGAATAGAGAGGTGTGAGATAAGAAACCAAAATGGGTGGTACCTGGAGCAATAATGGACTCCTGCCAAACTCCGTGATCTTATCGACACTAACATCATCCAAACCTATCAAGGTTTCTGCCAAGACCAACCCAACCAAGCTCTTTCCGTCCCTAACCTGCTTGGCTACATCGACCAATATAGGACTAGCTACCCTATTACTCGGCACCACCAATGATTGCACTAATAGACAGATGCACAAAGCAGCCTATCTCTTGGAACTTTCAGTCCCTCGGATCTCGCCTACTAGTAAACCTATCAATCAAAGCAACGAATGACAGCTCACCATTCCAAGCACAAGCCTTGTCTTCACTAGGATGCAACCCACAAATCTCACTAAGAAGTTTGGGATAGTTCGTCAGAGGAATTGGTCATACCAAGTCCGCCTTTAGAGGACACGCCAATATGGCCTCTTTGAAAGTGGGACAAAGCTCTTATTGTCCAAATCGGAAGACATGGACATGGGGATCCCAGAACCAAACTGCGGCATTGAGGAAAGGCAAGTCACTCTCCAACTTGCTAAGCTAAAATATGGAGTTTAGGCCATAGTTGCGAAAGTTGACACGCTTAGCGTTGTCTAGACTATCCACCCAGGCCGACAAGTTGTCTCGAGAAGACATGGCTCCAAACCAAACATGAAGAATTTGGTATCGGGGATTGAATAGAAAGACTTGAATAGAGAAACCTTCGAGCAAAGTGGGGTATTTATTGGATAAAATAGAGTAAGGGCGGCCTAAGAAACAAAACCCTAAAACCTAGACATTTTGGTCACTCGTGCATGCACACATGCCTAGTACGTGTGCACAAGCATGGCGCGTGCGCACAAGCATTGCGCACATCTCAGGCGAGTGAAAGAGTTGGGCTTATTTAGGGGCATGGCATACCATATATAGGTGCGGCATTCCGGCATCTGTGTTTGAGTCTTTTTAGGTCGCTTAGGTTATTTGTTCAAGCAATTTTGACTTATAATTTTGTTTTATTCAAAAGAGTCTCTACTAGATAAATGAAATAAACACAAAATGCCAGGTATTTGAAAGAAATACTCAAAATTTTAAAAGGAATTGGATTTCATTGCATTACCATGTAAAATGTACAAAATTTTTTACAAAAATATGGGGCATCCCCTAATAGCATCCTATAATGTGTTTCTAAAAATAAAAAGAAAATGCAAAAAACAAAAAAAGGGCAAAAAGAAAACAAAGAAAAAGGACATGGACTTAGTCAACCCCCTCGAGGGCGCTTTAAAGCACCCCGAGAGAGGCCCTCCTCATCCTCATCCTCATGCTCGCCTCTGCTGCCAGAGTCAGCGTAGTAAACATTAGAGTCACTCTTTCTAGTAGCACCTCCTGCATGTAGCGCCCCAAAAAATAACAATAACCCACATCATAATATCCCGTAGAATGATCAATAACATCGTATTTAATATTTCCATTTATACATTTTTCACACAAAAAGATGACATATGCATACATATTCATTACATAGCAGAATCTAGATCCTGAAGTAGCATATGAACATGTATACATGAATCGAAACAAAAGGGGAATCAAATAATTTATTCCCTAATGGCTACATCTTTTCAAGTCAATGCTTGGATACAACAAAATGAGTTAAATCAATACAGTTAAAGCCCAAGGCCTGTACACAAATAATTACATCAGAAGAAACAAAAAGAAGCTCTGGCTCTCATCCTCCAAGCTTATGTCCTTGGTGGAGGCATATCATCAGCACCTGAAAGTGTTTTCCACATAGGGTAAGCTAAAGCCCAGTGAGATATTTAACACAATGATATAAATCTTAACAAAATTTGTAAAGGAATGCATATGGATGCCATTTCTCAAATGTTTTACATTTTCACCTCAAAACAATGCAATGCCAGAATTATACATCAATTCATGAAACAAATCCTTTTATATCAGAAAACAGGGCAGGGGATACAAAACACTGGGAATCTCTAGGTACGTGTTTGCCAATAGGCTATACAAGCACTACCAAAGCCATTTTACCGATACAAACTGGAAGGATCGACACCTAACCATACGAGTTTCTGGACTTTCACCAAGGACACACAAGCCAACATAATAACCACAACCACACCCCTTAACCAGATTCACTAAGGTATTTACCCTATTTTCTCAAAACAATATATTTTTAATGTTTAAGTATGAAACAATGCTCAACGCAAAATGTATGAGTAATTAGTTTCAATTCAACTAATCCTCACGTAATTTCTACAACAATCAAAGCTATCATCCACCGATAGCCCAAACAGGTATTTCTATTCAACAGATAATTTTTAACAAAAGATATAATCTCATCATTTTCAAAGTGGAGCGATATCACATATCCAACTCCAGCCTCATCATCAACAGATACATTCATTTCATCCTTTCAAAACCCAACATCTTTTTCCTTTTCTTTTATAAACCAAACATCAATGATTTTTAAGCAAAACTTCATTTACTTTCAAAATCACATTTAAGTAAAGAAATTCCACATTTCAACATATCTCAACCACAAACACCTCCCCACAATCTTTCTCAAGAACCCATTTGAAAACCCCTCTTTTACATTTCAAATCAAACCCTAGGCTTAACCCAAGGTTTAACCCAAAATCCTCAAATCATTAAATCCTATCAATAAGCAAATAACTAGGCTAAAAATCATACTAAAGGTTAAAGAAATCTCTACCTCAAGAGTAGAAAAAGAAGAGAGAAAAAGTTGAAGTTTGGCATAGCCAAAAACGATATCCTCTTCGATTAGAACGAAGCTTTCTATGAGCTCTACCTTTTTCTCCAAGGAACTAGGGTGGAGAAATCAATGGATTAGAAGTATTTGGGGCTTTAATGTAAGAAATTGAGAGAGAGAGAGAGAGAGAGAGAGAGAGTGTGTGTGTGTGTGTGTGTGAAGAAATTAGGATTTTGGGAATGTTTAGAGAGAGTGGAATGAAAAAGTGATTAAATTTTTCATTTTCCCGATCTGATATACGCACATACTGCTCGAGCAACCAAAATAGCGCTCGAGCGTCAGACACAATAAGTGACACTACTCGAGCACACAATGACCCTCTCCTAGAAGTTTTGCAGACTACAGAAGACCGGTTGAGCGCAAGAAAGACCGCTCAAGCAAAGATCACCCTACTTCCAGGAGTTTTGCAGACCTACAAAATACTGGGAGATCTCAAAGACCACTTAAGCGACTAAAACACCGCTCGAGCAAACAAGAAGAAAACTAGGCAGCAACTCCTTTGAAAAACTAACTCCCAACTTGTTTCGAACACAAACAACACTCAACCCAACTACCAACACTATGAGAAGGACATAAACAACAATTTAAAGATATGGGATCCCAAATCTAAGAGCAAGAAATGGGTCGGGTCTAAACCGAAACCGTTATAATCTACCCCTTAAGAAATTTCGTCCCCAAAATTTAAATCAAACCAATTAACACCACAACTCATTCCAAATGGCGATCAAACCAATAACTATGATAGAAATCATGTTTTTTACCACATAATATGCAATTTGAGTCTTAAAAACATTTACAATGTTCACATATTACAACATGAATGAAATTTTCAATACAAAGCTTAATTATCAACAAATAGGCCTAGATACTTCTCACAAACTTCCGTCTCATGCTCCCAAGTCGCCTCCTCAACCCTATGGTGTCTCCACAACACCTTCACTAATGGAATAGTCTTGTCTCTCAAGACTTAATCCCGAGTATCTAACTCCCGACCTGGCCTCTCTTCATACGAGGCATTCTCATCTACCTCTAACTCGGTACAATCCAGCACATGTGAAGGATCAGACTCGTATTTCCGAAGCATACAAATATGAAACACGTCATGAACCCCAGAAAGTTAGGGTGGGAGGCCAAATGATAAGCTCCCCCCCCCCCAAAAAAAAAAAAAATTCGCTCTAAAATCTCAAAGGCCCAATAAATCTAGGAGACAACTTCCCGCTCTTCCCGAATCTCATCAAACCTGGTCTCAGCAAAATTTTTAGAAACACATGGTCTCCTATCTCAAAATATAAAGCTCTCCTCCTACGGTCGATATAGCTCTTCTGGTGACTCTAAGTCGAAATCAACCTCTTATGAATAAGTGCGACCTTCTTCTTCATTTCCTGGACTAATTCAGGACCTAACATAGGTGCGTCACTCACCTACCCAACACACTGGAGATTTACACGGTCGGCCATACAAGGCCTCAAACAGCACTATACCAATACTCGCTTGAAAATTGTTATTATAGGCAAACTCTAACAAAGGTAAATACCTCTCCTACGATCCCTTAAAATCGAGAATGCAAGCCCAAAGCATGTCTTCTAAAATCTGAATAGTTCACTCGGATTACCCGTCAATCTGAGGATAATAGGCGATGCTAAATGTCAGTCTAGTACCTAAGGCACTTTGTAGGCTTTGCCATAATCGAGCTGTGAAACATGGATCTCTATTCGACACAATAGTCACAAGGACCCTATGAAGTCGAACTATGTCCTTAACATAAAGGTTGGAAAGATAATCTATTGAGTAACTCGTGCGCATAGGTACAAAATGTGTTGATTTGGTTAACCTATCGACTATCATCCATATGGCATCATTAACCCGTTGAGTCCTCGGAGGACCCAAAACAAAATCCATCATGACATGCCCCCACTTCCACTCGGCTATAGGTAAGGATTGCGACAAACCCGCTGGTCGCCTTCACTTGTTGACAAGTAAGACATCTCGAAACAAACAAGGCTACATCTCTCATCATCCTTCTCCAGCAAAACTGGCAACTAAGATCTTGGTACATCTTTGTGCTTCCTGGGTGTACCATAAGGCGTGAATGGTGGAACTCTCGGAGAACCTCCTCCCTACATGATTCTGGCACAAAGGATAGTCTAGATACCTCACACTCATGTCAGAATACACATTCAAACCCTTCTCTACCTTTCCACTAGATATCTTCCCTTGGATAGCCTCTACTTTGTGATAACACTATTGTGCCTCTATAACTCTGCTCACTAGAGTAGGTTATGCAACTACAGTGAACAAAACGATCAACTCAACAGACTCGCCAAGATGCAAGTCAAACTCGCCAATAGCACCTAACATCTCCCATTCTCGGATGACAATACCAGCTACACTGCTTATGGATTTCCTACTCAAAGCATCGGCTACTACGTTGGCTTTCCCGAATGATAGTGTAACACGAAATCATATTCCTCCATAAACTCCATCCATCTCTTCTATCTCAAATTCAAATCTTTTTGTGAAAATAGATATTTCAAACTCTTGTGATTAGAAAACACCTCAAATCTCTCCCCATATAAGTAATGCCTCCAGATTGTTAAGGCAAATATCACCGCCGCTAACTCAAGGTTGTAAGAAGGATAATTTCTCTCATGTGTTTTCAATTGTCGTGAGCCATACGCTACCACTTTTACCTCTTGCATCAATACACAACCAAAACCTTCCCATGATTCATCACAATAAACCGAATAACCCAAACCCCTCTTCGGAATAATCAATACTGGAGTAATGGTGAGTCTAACCTTAAGCTCTTGAAATGACTTTTCACAAGTCTGACTCAACACAAATTTAATTCCCTTCCTCATCAATCTAGTCAATGGTGAGGCCAGTCTAGAGAAATCCTTCACAAAATGTCGATAATACCTAGCTAAGCCCTAGAAACTCTAGATCTCCAAGGCATTCTTTGGTTGTTCCCAATCTTGCACTGCATCTATCTTAGATAAGTCTATAGTCATCCCTTCCCTAGATACCACATGGCCTAAGAATTTAACTTCTTTTAGCCAAAACTCACACTTCCTGAGCTTGGCATATAATTGATGTGCTCTAAGCAACTCAAGTAAAACTCACAAGTGTTCTTCGTGTTCCTCCTCGAAGGGTAAGCAGATTAAGATGTCATCAATGAAGACAACTATGAATTTGTCTAAGAACTCACGGAAGATTTGATTCATCGAATCCATAAATGAAGCTAGTGCGTTGATCAACCCAAAAGGCATCACTAAGAACTCATAATGGCCATACCGCATATAGAATACCGTTTTCTGAATATCCTCCTCCTTGACCCTCAACTGGTGATACCCAATCTCAAATCAATCTTAGAAAAACAATGAAACCCTTCAACTAGTCAAACATATCATCTATTTGTGGTAATGGGTACTTGTTCTTAATAGTTACATAGTTCAACTCCCAGTAATCGATGCATAGTCGCAATGTGCCATCCTTTTTCTTAGCAAAGAAAGCCTGTGCTCCACAAAGTGATGTACTAGGGCGGATAAAGCCCTTATCCAACAGTTCTTGGAGCTAAATCTTTAATTTGTGCAATTCAATGGGTGCAAATCTATATGGTGCCATGGAAATCGATGTCGTGTTGGACACTAAGTCAATGGAGAATTCAATCTCCCGGTGGGGTGGTGTAGCTCGCTTTTTTCGTGCTCCTTTCGGAAGACGATAAGCCCTATAGTTTGGACTCCCACAATTCTGAATCTGATCTCACAAGTGCAATGTGAAATAGATAAACACCAAAGAGTCCAAATCCAGCAAATCTTTTGGAAAATCGATTTTGAATCAAATTGCCAAAAAATGGACTGCTTTGCTAGATATATAGTCGCCATCTAAATATTTTTGGAAAATTTAGGAAACCCATGACTTCTGCCAAAGGCCACGTGTCCGTCATCATTGGCCTCTACTAATCATGATGTGAATCTTATTTACATTATATGCTCTTGTTCCGATTTTATTAGGCTAACTTACTATGTGATGCACAAAAGTATAGACTAATTTGCAAAGATTGGAACATTTGATTTCATGTTTGTTTTTGAAAAGAGTTTGTGAATGTGCCACTTGAAAAAGTGGGCTCAAATGTACATTAATCAAACTAACACAGTTCAAGCAACTAGCCTTCATCCACAGGCATTCAAACAGTTTATCACTTAAGCACTTAGCCTTATAGTGAACATGCTTTGACATGGTAACAACCACTCTCATGCGATATACTAAAGCAAATAAAAGCTCACCTAGTACTCCAAGCCAAAAAGATAATAGAGTTCGAAAAATGCGTGATCCTGACTATGCAATATGACTAATGCAACACATGCGATATGCAATTACTAGGCTCGGCTACTAATATGGCGTATGAATCAATTTGATAGCATGCGGTAAAGCACGTTTTCAAAGAAGTATTTAGCTAACAATGCAAGTTAGAATGATGTGCCGAGCCCAATGCATGTAAGACAATAGATGCAAGGCATGAGAGATGCTAAACGAAACATGATGCCCTAAACTAACCATCATAAGTAGGTAAATTAAAGGGAGAAAGATGTGAGGTTAGAAGACATACACATTATTACAATTGCGCCCTCGCACAGGAGGGTCCGAATAAACTAACTAGCTAAGCTAACTAACTAGCTATTACAAAACGAATTAACTAATTATTACAAACTGAATAAACTAACTATGCTAGCTAGTTATTACAAAACCAATTAATTAATTAACTATTCTATGAAACTAACTAATTAATTACACTAATTAATTAATTACAAATTCTAATTAGCTAACTATTTACAACATGAATACAACCAAAAGTAGGCTAAGGTGTAACGCCCCAGAATTCATGACCAAAAAAAAACCAGAGTACATAATACAACTCAAACAGGATAGATAACCAAACATCTTAATATACACATATAAGCAAAGTTAATACCATAGTTAATTCATTTGTGTTCCGCAATAGGATTACAAACACTGACATGCCAAAAGTCAAAGTCAAAGTAAAAAAAAAAAACTACTAGTCTAAGTCTTCAAGTGAACCACGGCTCCAACATTTCATCTTGGTTGCCTTCGAGATAACTTTCACCATCATAAACTGCTTCCTCACCTGGCATGACACGCCATGAGCTTAGAATGCCCAGTAAAAACACACACACACCCCCATATCTTCTATTAACCAATCAACCATATGCATAGCAAATCAGGTAACATAACATACGTTCTATGAATTAGTAGTTAGACTAGACATCTAGAATCCCCCAAAGATATCCTTCTACCCAACCACAAGGATTGAACACCGGACTATTCAGAACTCCCCCTTTTGCTGCTTTGCAGACCTTACCACCTATGCCCACCTTCCGGTTATTTACCTGTCAGTGGCATTGATGGACCTCAAAAGGGACGGCCAAACAAGTGGGCTCACTTACACCCAAATCGTGCCTAGGGCTCGCTTACACCCTGCACATACCAAACCAAATCATGCCTAGGGCTCGCTTACACCCTGCACATACCATACCAAAGGGCTTGCTTACACCCTGAAACCACCGCATATAGTCTGAATACATCCGTGTCAACCTAGGGGCTTGCTTAGACTACTTGCGCAAGACTTAACTCATTTGGTATTAATCCCATTCACATGTATATTACATAAATCATTCTGAAGCACAAGGGTGAACGTCACCCATTACCAACCCCTTTTCATTTCCCATTTATTAGATCTTTTGTCACGCAAGTTAGTCACATTCGGTAATTCGGTAATATAAAAGAGCATAAGACAAACATAAGAGAGGAAATATAGCCCATGGTAGTCATACATAGGTATGGTAAGGCAAGAAAATAACATTAGGCATGCTTGAAACACTTAGAGACAAATAACACAATAAAACACCATTTCCAGCACTGTTTGGTTCTGCAGGACTAACAAGAATGCTTTGGGAAAAATACTTCTAGGTCAAATTAGGGGCTGAAATTGCACATAAATAATAATTAACCTGTCTAGTTTCAATTCCAGTTCTCAGAATTTGCATAGCACCTCCAAAAATTCATCAACAAGCTATATTCAAAAACCTGTCCAGATTTGTTACCCTTTGGGAAAACTAGCTTTCCTCTCAATCTACCTAATGATTTTCACCCAAATAAATTCCATTGGAAAGAGGACTCAAAATCCTAAATTTGACAGAAGAACCAACATGAGATAATTTGTCTAGAATTTTATAAAATTGCAAGAAGTGGACTATTTTTTAGAGACTCAAGACCAGATTTTTAAATAAAATATCCAAGCCCTAAAAACACATAATTAGGGGCTAATAAAATTATCACAAGCTATAAACACACCAAATAGCCTACAATAAATTCAGATTTGAGAAATAAATAAATTTTATATTTCTTTTAAATTTGAGAAGTTACAACAGTGCCTAATTTGACAGATTTGCAAGGCAATGTCACTAACTCAAACCCACACTTTTATACACACCAAACGCTCTATTTCCCATTAATATGCAACACAAGAGGGCATCTAAACAATAGGACGGGATGGTGAAAGAATTGGAGAAGACAAGAGGAAGAGGTGTTCTTACCTTCTTGAATCACTTCTTTTTTTTTTTTTTCTTTTTTTTTTTTTTTTTTTCCTTCTTCTCTACTTCCCGTGATCACACTCTCCCTCTCTCACCCTCTCCCTAAGCTGCTAAAAATATGAGAGAAGAATTGAGACTATGCTTCTCAATTTTATAGGCCAAGAATTGGGTTAAAAGGACCATTCTACCCTTCTAACTTAATGCCTAAGCAACTTATAAATATCTAGATATTTTTCCCACTAATTTGCTCAACTAAAAATTAAAATAAATAATAAAACTATTTTTTTTAAAATGTATTTATAGCTATTTATTTGCTCAAATAAATAATAAAGGTTCAAAGAATTAGTAAATATGCAGCTAGGCTAAAAAAAAATAAAATGTTTGAATTAATTTAGAAATTAGGAGGTAAAATAAATAAAAGCTAAGTGTTAGGGTATTTCTAATTATAAAGTGGTGTTCTAGGATTTAAAATTATTCTTTATTGGGCCATTATACAGACTTTTATGGAACTAGGGGCGAAAATGCTATTAACCTAAGGCTTAGGGTTTCACGTGCCGTTACCAAACATTAGGGTCTCTACATAAGGGGAGTGAGGAATGTTCATGTGTGCCCGGATTTCCACCCGAAAAGCCCACTGCTCTGCTGCCAGAATGCCTCTGTTGTACAGTTGGAACATTTTTTCACCTCAGCCTCGGCTCCATTCTGCTTCGAAAAGTTGCTGCTCAATTTGACAAAAGTGGCCGGCAGGCCAGAAGTACTGACCGACTGGCCACAAAAGGTAGCCTGCCGTCCAAAAGAAGTGGCTTCTTGGCCACTGAAGCTTGGTTTCTCCTGTTGCAATAGAGCACAAACAAAGCATCCTCAGGGGATGTTTGTACACCTTACCCCTCCTTATCATCAAATAGCTCAAAGGAATGGCAAGCTCAATTCGCAAGCCATCAATCAATGCAATTTCATTGCATAATGGCCTATGAATTAAGGTGTACAATTTCAATAAATGCATAATAAAAGACTCTGAAACCTCCTCCCTATCATGGATTGATCAAAGGAAGTGGTTGACCTTGGAAACTTGAACCATTTCATCATTAGCAAGTTTGAAATGCCTCAAGTTTCCATGTGTTCAATTAACGTCCGATTTAACACCAAATTGCTTAGTATCTTGCATTATTTTTAGTCCCAATTTTATTACTCCATTTTAATTACCATCCATTCATTAGTTCATTGAGTCCAAAAGGGAGCTTTAAGTCCTCTAATGGAAAGGAGTACCAAACCATGTGTTGTTTTAAGCATGAGAGAAGTGTCATGAACCCCAAAGGGATTAAACCATTAAGCACAATACCTCTATCTCAAGCTTAAATAAACAACTAGTTTGAAACAGCTTTCAAAGAAAAGAAAAAGCCAAGAAAGGAGAGAGGTTGTAGAGGTGATTAGAGATGAAAACAAGTATGGAAAGCTTGAAATAAATGCTATCAACTCAAATAGGTTGGTGGCTAAGGCCTAGACCACCAAACCTATGAGAACTATTACACTACAAGCATGCTATACAAAGTTCAAATATAATGAACAACTAAAAATAGTCCTAAAATAGTGATAAAATAGTCCAAAAAAGTGCTGGAATTCATAGGGAAAAGCTTGAATAAGTTAGCTACAATATTGAGGAATTTAAGCTAGTCAACAAGCACAAGGAGGGGAGGCTAACCCCTACATTTTTGGGACCTCAAAACATGATTTTTAGTCGCTGAAAAACTCTGAAATTCAGTGGTAAAAAGCTTAAAAAAAGGTTGGGGAAGAGATGGGAAACACAAGTGTAAAGGCTTAGCAGACAAGGTTTAAAGAAAGGTGGTTAACCCCTCTAGTGGGCTGCCAGCCACAAAAATCTACTTCCAGGCCCGACTTCAAACGGGCATATCTTCTTCATCCGGACTCGGTTTTAGGTCATTTTTGGGTCTAAATTGAAGTCCCGGAAGTCTACTTTTCAATGATGGCGGCCTCACAACTAAAGTCTAAGTGTAAAAAACGATATGCCTATCTTAGTGAAGGCTGCTCAGTTTTCTTTTAACGGTTTCATGCCCAACTTCTTCCCCAACTAGTTTTCTTCTCTCTCCTTCAATTTTCTTCAACTCCAAACCTCTAAATAAGATGTTTTTAAAGATTTTTCAAAGAGTTCACCTCCCTTTCATTTATTTCCACTTTGTCCTTACTCAATTTACCAAAAAGTGCAATTTTTAACGAAATGCGAGTCTTGGAACATCGTAGAAACATTTGAAAAACATATTTTGGAAAAAAGGGTTTTAAGGTCTAAAATAGTTTTGGTCAAAAATTGGGTGTAAGGTTGGGATTTAGAGCTCTTCTTACTAAAGAAATTGAACGTTTGTGCAGCATAAATTTTCATCATCGAGTGATCAACTTGAGGCGCTCAAGTCTTAAGAGTGGTCAAAAATAGGGTGTCCATAGTTGCCCTTCTTTTACAGAGCTCGAAGTCATGAAATGATGTGAGTGAATGTCAAAGCCTGAAGACGACCCATTTTGATAAGGCTATAAGACTTGGGCAAACAAACAAAATGCAGATGTAATTGGTTGAACCCGAGGGTTGCCTATGTATCCCATTACAAGGAATCAAACAGTATAGTTCAGGGACAGAATGCGAAATGATACACAATGTAGCGAAATAATACAAATGATATGCAATGTAACAAAATCATGCAAATGATATACAATGTAATGAAATCATCAAACCACCAGCAATGCAAAATACACGAATACCATAAAGGAATGGAGATGCAAATCAAACTGCGTTTTATATAGAAAAGAAGTGGGCACAGCCAAACGACGCCTAACACAGACTAAGTGCCTATACCCTTAATATTGGCCTCAGCGCAGTATGGATGCTTACACATAACAGAACCATATTTCAATATGAAAGGGGTGCAAGCACATGCAAATCTATGTTTTTCGTAGAAAGAGTTAGAGTACAAGTAATTGGGTGGTATGATATAAGTGACGAATGATCTGCTGGGGAAAGATAATGATTCTAAATGCTGAATGCAACAAGACAAATGACGATGCAATGGATGCAATAGATGCAGTGAATAAGGCGTAGGCCGAACCACATCTTACCTAGAAAATGTATGGACACAAAACAAACCACGTCTAATATAGAAAAGGTGTTGACACCCTCAATGTTGGCCTCAGTGCAGCATGAGTACTTACACATGACAGAACCATGTTTCAACGAGGGAAAGGTATGAGCACATGCCAAACTAAGCTTAACGCGGAAAGGATGCAGGTGAGAAAATGGATAATGCAGTAGATGTATGCAATAAAGTCTATGTGCAATGTGATAGAGGTGATGTAATAGATAATAAAATACGATGTAGTAGCTAGGAAGTGAAAGTACTTTACAGGGGCAATTGGTGATGACTCACCTTATGCTGCTGTGGATCTTCCTCTTCTTCTTGGTTGTGTTTCCAAACCACAGGTAACACTTTTCTTCCTGGCCATGTTTGCAACTTTCTCAATTCTCCAACAGGGTGACAGACTAAGGTTGGTTCAGTATCCAGAATTGAGGCACATATAAGCTATCTCAACCTATGGGGCTGCCATACAGATTTCAAGGCAAGGATACACCCCTGGGTATTTAAATTATACTTTAGTCTTGGAAATCCCGAACCTTTGCATTCTAGGCCTCGGCCATTCGAACTCTAGTTTCCACCATCTCAATTGATCTCCTAGGAACTTATCGTAAACACAGGCAGGTGGCTATACCAGACTGCCTGAAACCGTTCGAGCATGACAAACACCAAAGGAATTGTGCCTTTAGAGGATTTAAAGTTTCCTAGACCTAGTGAGTGCACAAGACAGTGCAAATGAGGTGCACAAAATAGTGCAAGGCAGGTAGAATGCACAAAACAGTGCGATGCAAGGTGCACAAAACAGTGTGATACAAGGTGTACAAAATAGTGCGATACAAAGTGAATGCACAAAACAGTGCTAAATGGGTGCACAAGACAGTGCGATATGGGTGAATGCGCAAGATAGCGCAATGCAGGTGCACAAGATAGTACGAGTGAGGGTGCACAAGACAATGCGATGTAGGGGTGCACAAGACAGTGCGATGTGAGTGGAATGCATGAAATAGATGCGAATGCACAAGACAGTGCGATACGGGGTGCACAAGATAGTGCAATGCAAGTGCACATGACAGTGCGATACGGGGTGCACAAGATAGTGCTATGCAAGTGCACAAGATAGTGCAATACAAGGTGCATAAGATAGTGCGATGCAAGTGCACAAGATAGTGCAAGCTCAAGGTGCACAGGATAGTGCAATACAAGGTGAATGTACAAGACAGTGCTGTGGAAGGTGCGATATAGGTTAAATGCACAAAACAGTGCAATGCAAGTTTGCACAAAATAGTGTGATATAAGGTGAAATGCACAAGATAGTGCGATGCAAGGTGCACAAAACCATGCGATATAGGGTAAAATGCACAAGATAGTGTGATACAAAGTGCACAGGACAGTGTGATACAGGGTGCACAAAACAGTGCGATGTAAGATGAATGGTATGCAGAGGGAACTGAGCAGTACATTGAGTAGTGCATCATATACCTTATGAAATGAGTGTAGGGCAACTTGCCACAACTCATTGAAATGTAACACAAAGGGAGGCAACTTGACAAAACTCTGTTAAGTGCAAAACAAAGTCAAGAGCAAGAGCAACCAATTACGTAGTTCAACTCAACCAAAGTGTATAAGCATGCATGCATAATCTAAAGCACATGTATTAATCAAAGGGAAGAAGACAATCCCAAGAGAGTTTTGAAAATGGTCGGAGACAACTTTCGAAAGCTGAATCATATCAAAATCGTCATGGGATTGAACTACCCTAATCCAAGGAAAAGTGCCCGACAAATGGCTCTGAGTGAACGGAGGGAAAGGTTGGGTTCATGCCCCTTGTTCAATTGATGACCCGATTAGATGCACTGAAAATTGCCTCTAGTGTCCAGTCACTGGCCACTGTTTTCAACATTATGCAGGCACGTGTGATAGGGATCTTCAGATCTTGGAATAGTTGCCAACCAATTAGACCCATGCTTCTTTTTTGACCTATTGAGAACTTAGTTTAGTCCCCTCCGAAGCAGTGACAAATTCCTCATATACACTTTGCAATGATCATGAATGCGATGCCCCTTGTATGGGCACTTTCAGCTCGTTTATGAATTCCACACATGGACTTGTTTTTGAGTTTAGAGTGAACATTTGTGTATGGAATTTTGACCATGCCACTCTGTTAGACTTTAAGCGACAGACTCGCTAAGGTGACTCGAAGAAGAGCGCTGACTGAGACAAACACATTATGGTGACTCAATGAAGAGCACATACTGAAACAAATACTAGGGATGATACAACAGAACTCATAACTGACCTAAAAGCATAAAAAAGACTAAAGGTGACTGATCATTCATAGCGCCCCTATTATTACATATGTTTCGTTTAAAACTCAATTTCGATTCCCTTTTTTGCTCAAGTTAGAGATTCTACTGATAAGTTCAAGTATTGAAAATTGCTCCACTTGTTGATTGAAGCCAGTTCTTTCTTACCCAACGCAAGTATATGATATGCACAACAGTCGGTGTAGGTCATGGATTGACGTAAAGTTGACAACGTAAATTGGGCAAGATGATTGGATCGAGATGAATGAGATAAATATGGTTGAAACCGAATTTCAGGATGAAGTTGCCTACGTATCCCAAAAATAAGAATCAGGTCGACATAGTTCATGGCTAAGGTTCACTCGGGTATTGACACTAATCAGGTCAACGTCGTTCATGGCTGAGGTTCACTCGGGTATTGACACTCTCCTTTTGTGCTCTAACTTTTGCCAAAGTCGCCCCTTCAGGGTTTTCAACCTTGCGAGCTATATTTTTTGATTTCTCATTTTTCATACTCTAACTTTTGCCTAGGTTGCCCTTTCAGCTTTTCGACCTAGCGAGCCTCTCAAGGATAATGTTACAACACTTGTGGTGAATTTGATCAATAATCATCCTTACCGTAACACTGGAACTGGCTTTGCCTTGATTTGAGCTTGGTTTTCCATTCTTTTATGCATGCCTTCTTTCTTTCTTTTCGTTCCATTTGCTAAGTTGATTCTTCTCGCAATGTGGTACTTCCTTTTATCGGCCTCCTCGGATTTAGACAAAAGTGACCTTCCTCACAGTTGCTTGGATTTCATTCCAATGGATACCCTTGGCTTAAAAGTTGACTTCTTTTTCTTTCTTTTTTTTCTTTCTTTTTTTCTTTTTTTTCTTTTCCTTTTTTCCTTTCTTCTTTTTTTTCCTTCTTTTCTTTCTTTTTCTTTTTCTTTTCTCCTTTTCTTTTTTTCTCTTCTTTTTCTTCTTTTTTTCCTTCTCTTTCTTTTTGGTTTCTTTTTATCCTTCTCTTCGAAATAATGAAAACACCAGAGGAGAAATTCTATGATTTGTGAGGTCTGAAATCTGCCTTGTACTTGCAGGTCTAAAAGCCACCTTGTGCTTGCCAACATGATTGCCTAACGACGAAGAGAATCCCCAAGACAATGTAGAATACCACGCACAATTCTGAACCTATCTTCGCAAGTTTTGCAAAAGAAACAGCTTAAAATTTTTGAAATCATGAATGACTTTGCACCGATAAGTCAGAATTCACTCAAACCATTCGAAGGATCCTTCTCAACATTCGAGCTTATTAATAGAATCTCATTCAAAAAACAAATTCAAAGCCTTTTTCTATTTGTAAAAGGTCACACATGCATCACTATAGGCATAATAAAATGATCAGAAATTTGACTCCCACTTTCTTATAAAGATGAAGACCTGAGGGTATACGAGAGCGATTCAAATGAAAGATTCAACTGATGCAACAACGCAAGAGAAGACAGAAAATAAAACTCACAACACAACTATTTGCAGGACATAACTCAAAAGAAAACAAGCATTTCTGAGACAAAAAAAGGGGTTTTCCTTCTCCAAGTCCATATGCAGAATTTCAAAACAACTTCAAGTAGCCCACAAGAAGGTCCAGACCTGCCTTGAATTTAGCAACACTAACATCCACACCCAAAAGGATTGATTTCAGACTTTTAAACTGAGTCTCACAGACTAAGCCTCACAATTACGTTGTCTCCACACATCTGCTTGACCGAAGTAATTGCTTTTTTCACACCACGCCCCTAGTTTAGAAGGTCCTTCCCAAGTGCTTTCGACAATTACCCTAGCTGAGACTGAGATTCATCATTCCAACCACCAGTGCTGGCATCACTGCTTTATCAAGCTTGAACTCACCAAGATCGAGTAAACTTTCCATCTCTTCAAAGATTTTGTTCCTTTTGCTCATATCAGAATCAGAAGATTCAGGAATGAACACAATGTGTTTGGGCTCATTGGCGGGTATGATGTGTTGGCTAGGGTAATGGTTGGTTATTGACAAGCTATAGGTGGGTTTTATGTTATGGAGTGGCAATCTATTGCGGTCAGGGAGAGGGTTATTGACAGCTTTGGGATTTTCAGGCAGAGTGATGACTTTGTTGTCAATCAAGTCTTGAATTTCATGGTGAAGGCGAAAGCAACGGTCAGTAGGGTGACCGTACTGCTGATGAAATGTGCAATATTGGGTAGAGTCATGTTTAGGTGGGAGAGAGTTAAGGAGAGGTCGAGGATTGAGCGGTTTGAGATACCCTTTCTCCATCAATACCTTCAATGCACAGCCTAGGCTCATATGGAGTTGGGCGAAGGTTCATTTTTAGGAGCAGGGTGTACTAGGTTTAGAAATATTAGCAAAGGGATTGGCAGGTATTGGCCAGGTATTCATGGGCGTGGGACTGAAATTAGGATAGGTGTTTCTGGTAAAGCATCCCTTTCCATTGTTTGTCCTCTGATTCAAAATATTCTCATCCTGAGCGACAAAAGTGTTATCCACAGTCTTTGTAACAACTTCAAGCACTTGCTGCTTGTTCAACCCTTTGACTTTCAAAGTCTTAATAGCCCAGCGAAGTTGTGCATAGCGATCAATACTTGTCCCAGCTTTGTTCTTGCCACTTGCTTCTGCTTGGCCAAGTGATTGGGTGGCTATATCGAAGCAAGACCCATTTGTTGTTGATATGTCATCACCCAGACTTAAGATAGCTTTGGGTTGGCCTTTTTCAACTGCAGCACGCCCCAGGATTGGGGAGCTTTATGACGGGATCGAAACCCTAAATGTTAAATTTGCCATTATTCCTTGAAGGTCTTCAATCATTCCCAACATCTCAGTAGTAGTGGGTTCATCCATTTGGCGCTCTTGGCATACCCGAACTGGATTGGGTACATCCATCATGCACAAATCGATACTTTCTAGAATGAACATCTCAGGCTTAGGTAAATGGGCTGGAGTGATGTATATGCTGGGGTTAAAGGTAGGAAGTAGTGTATGGATGAGGTTAAGGTGGGGAGGAGATACTTCATCATTGATGGGAGGTCGGTTGGTGGTAACATTGACGATCGGTGCCATGACCACACTACTGATGGTACGCAGAGTATTTGGTGGGGTTATGTCTAGCAAGGAGTGGGTTAGGAAGGGGTTTGAGATACCCTCTTTTCATCAGGACTTTTAGTGCGCTGGTTAGGCTCAGATAGAGGGCGGTGAAATTTTTGCCTTGAGCTCGAGTTGGGCCGGCTGTTTGTGGGCTTGTATTGGCAAACGGGTCAATAGTTTTGGGAGTGGCGGCAATGGTATTGATTTCAGTGGGTTTGGGAATAGTTCTCCCAAAAAACACCCTCCTTGTTGGTTCACTTGTTCTGGGAATAATCCCTCTGTTAAATGCACTCTCAATTTTGAAAGTGAACAGTGGAGCGACTATTAACTTCTGCAACATATCAGGCTCAAGGTTCTATACCACTATCCGCCCTTGGTCCCTCTCAGAACGTCGATCTGTCATTTGTGCTTTGTTCTCCACCTTGCAACAAATTCCACAAAAGGTTCTTCAGGATTCTGGTGGGTTGCTTTAAGCTCTTGAGTGGTCATTTCTATTTGGGTATCGTAAGAATACTAATTGACAAATGCCTCAGCCAAATCTTCCCAGTTCTGCTTCACTGTATCCTCCAACTTGAAGTACCAAATGGCTGCTATACCCGACAAGGTTCTTTTATACTGAAAGAGTTTCTAAGGCTTAGTCAGACCCATCGGTTTCAAAACATCCAAGAAAAGCCGGATATGTACCACAGGATCTCTAGACCCATCGAAAAGGTCAATGTGTGGCATTTTGAATCTGTCTGGGAGCCTTACGAGAGCCTCGGTGTACCTATCCTCAATGTCGGGAATGGAGTTAATTCCATGTGCCTTTTTGAATTGCTTCTCAAGGTTAGCAATTTTTAACAAGGTTGGGTCGAGGTCATTAATATCAAAGGGATAAAGCCCCTCATTAGGCTACACCAAGGGTCTGAAAACTCAAGCTTGAGCCAACCCTTCTTGAGGATCTGGCCCCTGTAAATCTTCAGCTGGCGAAGGTGGGCCAAAGTTCGGCTGGGGGCTCGGGACTGGAAGTGTAGTAGATGCCCCAGATGGGCATTGCATTTCAGTATTGGTCTCATCCTGCATGGTAATTCCCTGGTTTAACGCCGCTATCATGGCCACAACTTCTTCTGGACTCTATGTCATCACGGGTTTGCTGAGTTGGCAATCAGGAAATAGATGGGTGTAAGCTGAGAGTTGACTAACAAGGATTTCGACCCAGTTATACTTGATGTATCTGAACTAGATTAGTCTAGACGGGTTTGACTAGATTAGGCTTTTTGAATGGGTCTTTTGGTTGTGGATGGATCTTTTCTAAGCTGGCCTTTGGGGATTAGATGGACTGGACCTTTGCTAAGTGGCTTTTTTTGGGATTGGATGGACTGGGATGGATTAAGGCTTTCCGAGTCAGATTGGGCCTTTGCTGGGTTGGGTACTGCTCTTTCTTTGGTTCAGAAAAACCTAGCATTAAAACAAATGCCCCATCAAATTAAGATACCGGGTATATTGGTCAAAATAAAGCAAGATACAATTTTTGGCCCTGCTTTTGGTCTTGCTGAAAATTCACCCATATCAAACACAAACCCCTGAACTTCGACCCAAATTCTGATTTTGATATGATCCTCAAGTTTTGAAAAGAATCGCCTCAAGATTAAGATTCTCCAAGGATTGCATTACACACTTCCAAAGATTTCACGTTTTGCACAAAAGCATTCAAAACGCCCCTATGAGAGGTTAGGGTTTTCCTGTCCTAGCTTTTGGAGTGATCTACAACTTTACTATTCAAACAAATGGCATCACATCATCCTGCATATGTGAGAGCATCCTATCCTAGTTTGAAACAGTCTCTATGGCTTTACTATATGCAGCTAGGCCAAATGGTCAAAGGGGTACCTCAGCAAGACTGCCTAATATACCTCTCACACCTAACACCGAGAAGTGAAAGGAGGATCAAGCGGTACAGCGGTAGTCCAGATCCAAGGGTTGTGTTCTCAACATGGTAGAGCCCACGACTGGTCAGCCTTTTGGCACGCTTTTGGGCAAGCCTCCGACAAATCGTCTAGGAATAGCAGATGGCAAACACAGTGACTTAAGCGCACCAATGCAAATGTAATGCAAGAACATATAAGTGTAGATAAAATTTTACATCATGAATTTCAAGTCAAGTTCTCTAAATCCCCAGCAGAGTCGCCATAAACTATAGCTCACTTTTTTCGTGCTCCTTTCAGAAGACGATAAGCCCTACAGTTCGTACTCCCGCAGTTCTGAATCTAATCTCACAAGTGTAATGTGAAATTGATAAACACCAAAGAGTCCAAATCCGACAAATCTTTTGGAAAATCAATTTTGAATCAAATTGCCAAAAATGGACTGCTTGCCAGATATAGAGTCACCACCTAAATATTTTTGAAAAATTTAGGAAACCCATGACTTCTGCCAAAGGCCACGTGTCTGTCATCACCAAGATATTCTCAGCTCGGGAACTTAGGTACGAGGGGGGAAGGTCATGAATTGAGCAACCCCGCTCGCCCGATCAAAGATCGACCTCTACTAATCATGATATGAATCTTATTTATATTATATGCTCTTGTTCTGATTTTATTAGGCTAACTTACTATGTGACGCACACAAGTATAGACTAATTTGCAAAGATTGGAACATTTGATTTCATGTTTATTTTTGAAAAGAGTTTGTGAATGTGCCACTTGAAAAAGTGGGCTCAAATGTACATTAATCAAACTATCCCAATTCAAGCAACTAGCCTTCATCCGCAGGCATGCAAACAGTTTATCACTTAAGCACTTAGCCTCATGGTGAACATGCTTTGACATGGTAACAACCACACTCATGCGATATGCTAAAGCAAATAAAAGCTCACCTAGTACTCCAAGCTAAAAAGATAACAGAGTTAGAAGAATGCGTGATCCTAACTATCCAATATGACTAATGCAACACATGCGATATGCAATTACTAGGCTCGGCTACTAATATGGCGTATGAATCAATTTGATAGCATGTGGTAAAAGAAGTATTTAACTAACAATGCAAGTTAGAATGATGTGCCGAGCCCAATGCATGCAAGGCATGAGAGATGTTAAATGAAACATGATGCCCGAAACTAACCATCATAAGCAGGTAAATAAAAGAGAGAAAGACATGGGCTTAGAAGACATACACATTATTACAATTGCGCCCTCGTGCAGGAGGGTCCGAATAAACTAACTAGCTAAGCTAATTAACTAGTTATTACAAAACGAATTAACCAATTATTACAAACCGAATAAACTAACTATGCTAGCTAGTTATTACAAAACCAATTAATTAATTAACTATTCTATGGAACTAACTAATTAATTACACTAACTAATTAATTACAAATTCTAATTAGCTAACTATTTACAACATGAATACAACCAAAAGTAGGCTAAGCAGAACGAGGAATGTTCATGCGTGTGTGGATTTCCACCCGAAAAGCCCACTATTCTGCTGCCAGAATGCCTTTGTTGCACAGTTAGAACATCTTTTCACCTCAGCCTCTGCTTTGTTCTGCTCCAAAACGTTGATGCTCAATTTGACAAAAGTGGCCAGCAGGCCAGAAGTAGTGACCGGTCGGCCACAAAAGGTAGCCTACCATTCAAAAGAAGTGGCTTGCCGGCCAGAAAAAGTGGCCGGCTGGCCATTGAAGCTTGGTTTCTCCTGCTGCAACAGAGGAAGAACATAGCACAAATAGAGCGTCCTCAGGGGATGTTTGTACACCTTACCCCTTCTTATCATCAAATAGCTCAAAGGAGTGGTAAGCTCAATTCGTAAGCCATCAATCGATGCAATTTCATTGCATGATGGCCTATGAACCAAGGTGTACAATTTCAATAAATACACAATAAAAAAGTCTCAAACCTTCTCCCTTTCATGGATTGATCAAGGGAAGTGGTTGACCTTGGAAACTTGAACCATTTCATCACTAGCAAGTATGAAATGCCTCAAGCTTCCATGTATTCAATTAGCGTCTGATTGAATACCAAATTGCTTATTATCTTGCATCATTTTTAGTCCCAATTTCATTACTTCATTTTAATTACCATCCATTCATTAGTTCATTGAGTCTAAAAGTGAGCTTTAAGTCCTCTAATGGAAAGGAGTACCAAACCAAGTGTTGTTTTAAACATGAGAGATGTGTTATGAACCCCAAAGAGATTAAACCATTAAGCACAATACCTCTATCTCAACCTTAAACAAACAGCTAGTTTGAAACAACTTTCAAAGAAAAGAAAAGGCCAAGAAGGGAGGGAGGTTGCAGAGGCGATTAGAGATGAAAACAAGTATGGAAAGCTTGAAATAAACACTATCGACTAAAATAGGTTGGTGGCTAATACCTAAACCACCAAACCTATAAGGACTATTACACTACAAGCATGCTATACAAAGCTCAAATGTAATGAACAACTAAAAATAGACCTAAAATAGTGATAAAACAGTCCAAAAAAGTGCTGGAATTCACAGGGAAAAGCTTGAATAAGTTAGCTACAATATTAAGGAATTTAAGCTAGTAAAAAAGCACAAGGAGAGGAGGCTAACCCCTCCATTTTTGGGACCTCAAAACATGATTTTTACCCTCTGAAAAACTTTGAAATTCAGTGGTAAAAAGCTCAAAAAAAGTTGAGGAAGAGATGGGAAACACAAGTGTAAAGGCTTAGGAGACAAGGTTTAAAGAAGGGCGATTAAACCCTCCACCTTTAATAGCTTTAAACCACAAGCTTCAGCCCATAAAAATAGTCCAAAAATAGTTCAAAAATAACAAGAAAAGATAAGAGAGAAGTAGTGTAGATATGCTCAAAATTATACCTCTTGAAGCAAGGTAACTCTTTTGTTTACAAACCCACAAGTTCTCGCTCTCAAGGGCTAAAATTTGGACTCAATAATCTCAACAATGAGAGCTCTAATATTGGTGTAGGAAGTGTTTGGGTAAGGTGTGTGTGTTGCAAGGTAGATATAGAGAGAGAATTTCAAAATTTTGGCCTTTTGGAATTTTTTTGTAACCTAAAAACATGAGGAGAGGTCAAGTATATATAGAAAAACTGCCTCTCAGGTTAGAAATATGTGTATAGGAACAGCTGGAGCTTTTAGGGGACAGCTGGCAACAAATATCTAGGTTTTTCACAAGTGGCCGATAGGCCAGAAGTAGTGGCTGGCTGGCCACTAATAGTGGGCGGCCATCCACAAATAGTGGGCTGCCGGCCACAAAAATCTACTTCTAAGACCGACTTCAAACGGGCATATCTCCTTCATCCGGACTCAATTTTAAGTCATACTTGAGTCTAAATTGAAGCCTCAGAAGTCTACTTTCCAATGGTTGTGGCCTCACAACTAAAGTCTAAGTGTACAAGAAGATATACCTATCTTAGTGAAGGCTGCTCAGTTCTCTCTTAACGGTTTCATGCCTTCCCCAACTAGTTTTCTTTCCTCTCCTCCAATTTTCTTCAACTCCAAACCTCTAAATAAGATGTTTTTAAAGATTTTTCAAAGATTTTACCTCCCTTTCATTTATTTCCACTTTGTCCTTACTCAGTTTACTGAAAAGCGCAATTTTTAACGAAATGCGAGCCTTGGAACATCGTAGAAACATTTGAAAAAATATTTTGAAAAGGAGGGTTTTAAGGTCTAAAATAGTTTTGGTCAAAAATTGGGTGTAAGGTTGGGATTTAGAGCTCTTCTTGTTGAAGAAATCGAACGTTTGTACAGCATAACTTTTCATCATCGAGTGATCAACTTGATGCGCCCAAGTCTTAAGGGTGGTCAAAAATGGGGTGCCTACAGGTGGCAAACTAGTGAGATCTTTGGGAAAAACGTATGGGTATTCACAAACTACCCCACTTTTGTTCAACACTTTTCTCGAGTGACCATCGAGCGTAAAATTTGAGCATCTAGTACTTTTGCAGTCTTTACAGACTACTCGAGCAACCAAGTGTGTGCTCGAGCAACCCTCTGCATATTGTTGGACTGCTCGAGCAACCAAGTGTGTGCTCAAGCGAATACTCTGTTTTTACAAATTTTGCTAACACTTATAAGTACATGTTTACATTTCCATGCCCATATAGGCATTCTTTTGTACCATTTGAACATCCTTAATCATGGAATAAGCTAGAAACACACGTAAGGAATATGAATTAAGATACGTTTCTTGTTTCGAACGTGTGCTTCAATGTGTATTGGTGTTATGTGATTTGTGTAGGTGGACGTCCGAGGCCTAGTATCGATCTAACCCACTATGAGTAATGTCATTATAAAGTTATATTCGAAATATATTTTGAAAATTGTTACAGCATGATGATTTTAAAATGTTATTTTATGTGAACGAATGAATGTCCCTTTTTGAAATGTATTCGTGGCATCATTTAGTGTGGCCCTCGCCTAGGGGAAACAATACCATGGCCATAGGTCTTTGCCTGGCCATTGGCCCTTGCCTAGGGGAAACAATACCATGGCCATTAGCCCTCGCCCGGGGGAAACAACATCGTGGCTCAATGGATTAATTGAAACACAGAGATCTCTGATGTTAGGCCTTAAAGGTCTACATTGAATTATTGAATGACCTATCATGGTCCTTTAGCTTCAATACATCATCTATTGAACTCTATTGAATGTACCACATAAATTGAATGATTGTTTATCGCTATTGCAAGAAGGGATTAAAATGATTGAATTATATTGAATTGCTTATTGGCATGTATTGTTTCAAAAATGGAAGATATGATTATAATTTGTTGGACTTCATTCATACAACCCTTTATATTGATAGTACTCACTGGGCTTTAGCTCACCCCTCTCCCATATATATATATATATGTAGGTCAGCAAGCAGAACATCAAGTTTAAGGTTGCCTCAGTGTCTACCCCATGAAGCCTTTTTGGAAAGTGCCTCCGTGAAGAGGTGAGCTTGGACTCGAGAGGAGTCAAGCATTGTCAACCCAACTTTTGTTTTGCTTTTGTTCTTTTGTTAATTTTGCAACTTTGATTTACATAGTTGGGTGAGAAGTTTGACTTTGAAATATTGTATATAAGTTGTATGAAGTTAAAGGTCTTTAATACTTATGATTTCGACATGTATGCACTGCTCAATGGTCTGTTACTATATTATGCTTTTATTTCCGCTAAGCCCCATTGTTATATTATGATTGTTTTGACTTTGAGGCCAAAGGTAATTCGAGATTACTGGTCGGTCACGGCCTGAACCTCTAGGGACAGGCTAGGGTCATGACACATGCATCTTTAATTTATAAAGTTTTGAGAATGAATTTTGGGTTTTGTGAGTTTTGGAAAAGAGTATGAAGCTTAATTGTACATGTATGAGGATTTGAGTTTCAATTTTATGAAATTCTTAAGGTTTTTAGCTAAAGGTTTGAAATTGAGTACATGATTATGTTTTTGAAAGAGTTTGTAAGTGTTTTAAGGTTTTGAACAAGACATGCAAGTTTATGATTTGAAAATGTGTTTTGAAGCTCAACTCTGTTCTGAAAATTCCAGAATTTGGTCTCACTGCTCAAGAGAACAATCTATTGCTCGATCGCACATCTCATGCATCTAGCATTTTTGCAGAAACATTCCACTTAGCTCAAGCGACCAAGTTATCGCTCGAGCACACATATCTTGTATCCGATAGTTTTATAGAGTTTTGTTGTTGGCTTGAGCAACCAAGTTGTCGCTCGAGCGACCTTAATGTATTTGCATGTTGGCTAGAGCGACCGTTGAGCCTAGATTCAAATCATCTAGCACTTTTGTAGACAATGTGGTCTGCTCGAGCGACTAATGTTGTGCTCGAGCAAAGTGCTTTGTTTCAACAAATTTTGAGAAACCCATGTTTTGTCTGCATTTGCATTCTCTTTCCTTTCTAATGCAGTCTTAGGTATGAATTGAGCCTCTTAAATGAATCAGTGAGTTAGAATGAAACTTAAGAAAATTGAATAAGTTAAAGAACAATTCGATTAAGCAACGTGATTCAATGTGTATACGTTATGAATTATGCAGGTTCATTAGCAAGGATGTATCCGCAACTAAATCATTGTGAGTAATATCTTAGTAAAAATATTTTTATGTACTTTATTTTGTTAGTG
Source organism: Camellia japonica (assembly GCA_030407325.1). Classification (NCBI taxonomy): domain Eukaryota; kingdom Viridiplantae; phylum Streptophyta; class Magnoliopsida; order Ericales; family Theaceae; genus Camellia; species Camellia japonica. The sequence goes on along the minus strand of JAPPVO010000059.1, from coordinate 52,794,106 downwards.
TTACCAATGTGGTAAGTTTTTTGAACTTATGATTTTGTACTATGAATAAGCCTTTTATCTGTCTTATTCTTAAAAGATTTGTAAGTATGATTGACAAGAATAAAACCATATGATGGACTTAAATTCGTTTTGTATATTTGAAATGGAACCAAGGTCATTCTGTATATTTGATAAGATGGACCCAAAGTCATTATGAATATCTGATAAGTCTGAATATCTGTTATGAATTAACCAAATGGTCATTATATGGCTGTAAATGATTGGACCCAAGGTCATTCCGCTAAGTTATGATCAACTCTGTTCTGCACATCTGTTATACGTTGGACCCAAGGTCATTCCGCTATGAATTGTTTACAATATGGAAAGGTTTATGTTTGTATAATAGAACTCATTCATATAACATCCTTACCCTGATGTTATTCACTGAGTTTTAGCTCATTCTGTTATTTATAGGTATGTAAGTGAGTAACGGGATGTCCAGCCCTAGTGAACCGGTCATGTCTACCCAACCTTTGTGAAGTTTGTCATGGAGCGCCTCACGAACCAAGCTTTTGTTTCTTTTGATCTTTGTTTCTTTTGTTTTTGTTGGTCATGTTTGACCACATTTTGTACTTTAATCCTTAAGTATTGTAAGATAATGTTTTGTCCTTATGTAGAATGATGTATGGAAGTATGTGGGTAATATTTTGATATGTATATAGTTATGATCATATGTGAGTTATTAACGTGAAAAGTGTTTTTGTTATGCGATATATGCACAACTCATTGAATAAAATTTATTAGTTTGCTTCCGCTTCTAGCTCCATATTACTAAGTATGTTTTGAATTCTATCTGAGGTCGTAGGTAATCTTATGATTACTGGTTGGTTATGATCCTAACCTCTAGAGGCGGGTTCGGGTCATGACAGATATAGCCACTTGTATTTATTTGTTTATTTATTTATTTATTTTTTAAGTAAATTGTTGAAAAATCTAAGCTAATGAGGATATAAGGCATTAGATTTAGTGAATATTTTTTGTTGGTGGAGGTCCACCCTTTATGAAATAGTTAGGTAAGAAGTCCTTTTGTTTGTTTTGAAGGATATTTTGTTTTCAATTTTACCTCTTAATTTATCTATTGACTTTTTTTTTATCTATTGACTATCTATTCAAAAAATTTCCTATTTGTTCACATTTTTTCCCTATCTGTTTAATCTTTTTACCCTGTATGTTTAATTTTGAATACTTTCAATTCAAATTTTCTTTATCTATTTAAATATTTGTCCAAATAAAATTCTATTTGTCCACGTCCAAATTACTATCTATTCAATTTTTTTTTTTTTATATTTTTTCTATCTATTGAAATACCAAGCAACCCAAATCTTGTCTGTTAGAATTTTTTTCTATCTGTTCAAATCTTTTATTCTCTCTACCTCTCTCTTTCCCTATATGTTGCAATCTCTTTCCATATCATCATCAACAGCAACAGTTAATAAAGAAAAATAAAAAGAAAAAAATTCAGATATAAATTTTGATCATATTTATTTTGTGAAGCCCCTGACTTTTGTAATTTCTTTTTTTGACCCTTACTTTTAAATTATTTCAATATAGACCCTTGATTTCTTAATTAATTTCATTTTAACCCTAAAGTCAAAAACGCGTGCCAATCTAGAACTCGCAAACCCTAATCGAACCCAGGAACTCAAGAATCATTTCCAAAACCATAATAATAATTAAATTAAGTCCATAATTATATTTTTCTGCTCAAAACCTTAGGTTTCTGGTTCTTATTACAATTCGCTATTTAATTCGAAACAAAGAAACTTTAACCGAATTAAATTTTCAAATCCTAATTAAATTAAATACTACACTTCATTCAATGTTCCAATTCATAAATTAAGGCCTTAGCCCTCATATTTTTCTTGAATCACAAATTGACCCCAAGTTAGTACCATTATATATATATGTATGTATGTATGTATATGTATACATACTTGTACCAATTTCCTAATTAAATAAGTTGTACATGATGGTCGGCCAACCCCCTAGGATATACTAGGATTTATTAGGATATTCTAAGTACAAAAAATCCATTGAATCTTGGAGCAATTATGAACTTAGGTATAAATATAGATTTGCTATATATGTGTATATATGTACTTGTAATTGGAAGGTGATTAATTAGTCTTAAACCTAACTAGATCATGATTAACAATATAATTAAGGTCCTAATTATCCCTGATTCCATTACATTCAAACTAAATCAAGGCACTATTCAATTGAATTGGAACCAATGGGCATTTTGGATTTTTCACACCAAATTCTCTATAAATATATCATCCATCCCCATTTGTTGAACACATATTCACACTCACACACTACATTTCAGCCGAGAGAGAGAGAAAAGAGAGGAAGAGACAACTTGGTGGTGGAGAAGAAGAAATGAGAAGGAAGAATTGTGCAAACATCTTATCTAGACAACAAGTAAGCCACAACACAACCCTCTCTTCTATTTTCCTCTTTCAAATACATGTCTTAGAGGTTCTAAACATTAATTTCAGATATGTTTTAATGGTGTTCTTTTGTCAAAAATGAAAAGAGTTGAGCCATGTTCCACCTTTGCTTTTGTTTTCCCTTAATCAATGCAAAACTATCTTTTTCTACACCTATCGCTCATAACTTCCAAAGGAACACCTTAAATAAAATTTTTTGAGTTTAATATATATTATTTAGCATGTTTTCATCATAAAATAAGTGAAAAATTATCCATGGTTACCCCATTTTCTTTTGTTTTTTTTCTTCTCTTATTTTGTGCTGAAAGAACTGGTATTTACATTGCAAATATTCTAAAAAAAATTCAAAAAAAATCTCCTTAACCTCATTTTTATGTTAAAATCTTCCTTTAAGTGTTATCTTTCATGGAAAAAAAAAAAAAAAGGTCTTATCGAAAATGAGTGAGCAGTTTGAGAGAAAACTTGATTTTCGTAACAGTAGACGAATTTGGACAGTGCTGGAGTATTTCTTAAATAACTAAAATTCTAGAAAAGCTATGAAACTTCTGAAAAAGGTTTTGAAAATTAGATAAAATTCTCTACAAACCATAGGAAGGCCAAGTTTAGGAAAAATCTAAAAGTATCTCTTTAATTTCAATCTTTAAAGTGCACCAAAACTGAAAATTTACTTTTGTTGATGAACTTATGTTCTTAAATTTCATGGATGTGCTTATTATCACTTGTTCATGCCTTTTTATTATATTTGCATGTGTTATAGTTATGTTTGTTATCATAGTCCTTTGACGGCGCTCATGGTTATGTAGATATTATTGTCTTGGTAAGTTGTTCTAACTTTAACTTAAAACATCTAACTGAAGGGGAAACTAAATGGGGTGGTATTGGGTTTTTGATCATTTGAATAATGATGAGATAATAATTAATTAAGTATGGATTGATGGGACGTGTTCCCTAACTGCAAGTAAAGTCTTGCGAAAGTGGTGTTTCGGAACCCTTGAACAAATCGGTTATATTCAGACCATAGGTGCTTGGTGTAAGGTGAGAATGGGCAAGGCCCTATTTTTACCTATAATTATTGTTTGCTTATATACATACATACATACATACATACATACATATATATATATATACATATATATCTTTTTATAATCATATACCTATCTTCGCATTACTTATGAGACCTTGTATTAATACCTCTTAAAAGTTGTCAAAAAGATAGCTTGCTATCTAAGGTGGTTGGGCTTAGAAGGAAAGCTATTTTGACTCTTCTAACCTTCCTAGGATCTTACTTGGTTATTAACTAAAAGACTCTTTAGTGACGCTATCCTGACCCTTGGAGTAGAATTTGTGGTGTCACATGTTTGTTCTATCTATTCATCATCAACAACAATAATAACAACAATCATCCACAACTACAAAAATAAATAATAATAATAATAATAATAACAAATTGTTCAACAAATACTTTGAAGCTTTACATCTCTTCTAGAGAGAAAAGTATTATATACAAGTTTATAGTAAATCCAGTGAACAATTTGTAAACAAAATCACATCACACCACACCAACTTCATCCTCGCCAAGGATGGCACCAACTAGGATTCATGTTAATTGTGCATTAGTTTATGAGAAAACATCAACAGAAAGCTATAATTATAGTTGGGCATCCATTTTTGTTTGGGCATATATATATATTTCTCAAAATCATATTCATATATATACAGAGTTCAAAGTATTTGTGAGAAGATAGTCTAGATGTTTGGAGTTCAGACAACATTTGCGCTGAATATTTTAGGGCTTCTATGAGATTGTTGGAGTCCTAGTGACTGCATCAATCGGAGAATTACGGTTTTCAATATGAAAGAATTGATTGAAGAAATATTGATTGATAGATATGAATTACCAGTGCGCAATGCATATAGAAAACATTGTGTTGAATGCCTACGATGCCTTTTGTGACGACCCCACCACATACAATGATTAGCACTTAATTGATTAAGGAGATTTGAATTTTAATTGCCAATTATTCTAATTTAATATGGGATTTATGAAAATTATGAAGACCGATTTGTATATGACTCTATTGAGGATTTATTTTGAAATTAGAAATTGAAAACTTAAATGGCTCAAGAGAGTACAAATGGTGAATTGAATTATTTTAATTTCGAGTATCAGACCATATGGGAGTTTAATTAAATATTCAATTCAGATTTATAAATTTAAGATTTGGATAATTGGGTCCGAACTGGAGTTAATTAAGTTATGAGGATTGAGAATTAAAGATTATTATGAATTAAATTTATTTATGAGGTATTCAATTGAATATGTAATTTATTGATGAAAATCTTGAGTTAATCTAAAATTGAAGGCCTTAATAATGTGAGAAGCCAAAATTGATGATGAAAATAAATTTAATTTGATATTTGGAGCCTTTTGAAAGTTTGATTAAAAATCTGATTCAGATTGATAGATTTGAATATAATTAATTGGGCTCTAATGGAAATCAATTAGACTAATTAAATTATGTGGGATTTATGATTAGTTATGATTAATTTAGTTATGTGTTAATCAAGATTTATTAAGAATAAGTGTTATTTAATTAAATTAATCTTAACCATAAATTAAATTGTAGAATGATTTAGAGTTTGAGGATATATGTGGGTGTGTGTGCTGATAAATCTGGGTGTGCAGAGAAATTCTGGGTGTGTGTGTGTGTAGGTGAGTGTTGTGCTGCACGTGTGCATTGTGAAGAGAGGAGTGTGTGTATATGAGGAGAGATAGAGTAGGCAACTCTATTTTATTACTTGTTGGACACATTATTGTGATAGAAGGAGATTGAGAACCAAAAAAGGAGTGTAGCTTCATATTTGTTTTGGGCAAACCCGTGAGAGAGAGAGAGAGAAACTTAGAACTCATGTGCTGGAAATGGAGAAGAAAGGCTAAGGAAAAGCTTGGAAAAAGTGAAGAATTGAAGAGACACTCAAGAAATTGTGCAGAAACTCATCAAATTGAAAGTTTTGGGTAAGAAATTAAAGCTCAAATCTTGTGGATAAATCATTTAGAAGCTGAAATTAAGAGGTAATTAGATTCAATTGCATGCAATGAAAAATAAATTAGCAAGAAAATGAGTTAGGTTCATGATTATAGAAATTAACTTAGAAATTAATTATTTTGGGTTTGATTTTGCATATCTTATATGAATTTGAGTCTTATTTTTACATGCATGTAATTTGGAGAAATTAAAGAATTAATTCATGAACATGGTTAAGGTTAATCAATATGGAAATAATTGTAATTCTTCAATTGAGCTTGGGTTTGGAAACCTTGATATATATGAGATGTAAATTTACATGCACAATGAAGTTTTTAAGAATTGAGCCATGTAAGTTTATTATGCATTTGATTTTGAAGAAAAGGTTTTGAAAACATTGAGTTCATGGAAAGGGTTTAATCATGGAGTCAAATGAGATTTTGATTTTGTTTTGAAACCTAAAAATTGGTTTGATTTTAATCTCTAATCCATGCATGTAATGTAATTTAAGAGTTTTAATTAATTTAAACATGTTTTGGTATATATTACATTAGTTAGTTTTATTTGAATTACATATATGCAATGTTTGCTAGGAAAATTGACAAGAAAATGAAGAATTGGAGCTAAGATTAAGTTTATGAAGTTTAATTTGAAATTAATTATTTTGGATTTAATTTTGGAAGTTGTAATAAAATTAAGCTCCATAAATTATATGCAATTTTATTGTGCATTTGATTTTGAAAATGAACTTTAGAATCATGAGTTCATGGATTTTGATTTAAATATTGTGTTTCAAGATTTTGAGAAAATAATTTATAAATAAATAAGTGTTTATGTTTCCTAAAGTATTTTCAAGGTTTTGATCAAGATTAGTATGGGTATAAAGATTGAAAATGCACTGGGAAGCTATTTTTGAGAAATTTAGAATTCTGGAATTTTACAGGCCGCTCGAGCGGGCTAACTACCGCTTGAGCGCACATTGAAGGCTACCAGTACTTTTGCAATCTTTACAAACCACTTGAGTAAACAGCTATTTTCAGCACATTTTGAAAAATTGCATTTAGTTCATATTTTTATTCTCATCTCTTTCCAAAGCATTCTAGACGTCATTTATGGCTCAATAAAGATTAATAAGATAACAATCAACATTAATTAGTTGATTAAAGAATAAATCATTAACTTAGTAGTAATTGATTAAGAAGCCAAGTAAGAAATTAGTTTATTCAGAAAAGAATGATTTAGTAATGAAAGAATATGTGAAATGAGAACCCGATTCATTTGAATAAGAAAGAATAAGCATAGTAGAACTTCGGACTACTTAGACAGAAAAAGACAAGAAAAGTCAAGTTTGATCAAGGAATTGATATTGCGTTTCAATGTGTATATGTTATGTGTTTGTGTAGGTCACACGCTATTGTCTGCCTGATATGTCTGATCTGCTTCTGCAGCTATCTGTGAGTAATAATTTAGTAAAGCTATGTTCGATATGAAATACTTTCTGAACATTATGATATGATATGAACTATTTTTGAATGATACAAAAGGCTATTTTGTGATTACATGAATGATGATCTAATTTTTTGAAATGTCTTTGTGGTATCCTTAGTAGAGGCCCTCACCCAGGGGAAATAATACTATGGCTTATGGTCATGAGGCCCTTGCTCGGTGGAGATAATACCGTGGTCCAGGCCCTTGCCCGAGGGAAATAATACCGTGGCACAGGCCCTCGCCCAAAGGAAACAATACCGTGGCCCAAGTATGAAATATGTTACCTGGTACCGGAGGTTCCATTATGGAACTTGATATGCTTGACCAACATGATATGTTACGCTAAAGGAAGTAACACACATGATTTGAATATGAATCTGTTTTTGATACGAATACAAACATGACTATGTTTCTGATTTGGTAAGGGATTTGAAATCTAATTTTTGAATTTGATATAGACATCATTCATTAAAATCTTTACTATGTTATTATTCACTAGGCTCCAGCTCACTGTATTATTTATGTATGTAAGTGATCAAGCGCCTGACCAGGCCTAGAGCTTCTGCTTGGACTCTGTTTTGTCAGCCAACCTATGTGCCTCCTGTGGAGGTTTCAGATATGTCTAGTAGTTATGGCTAAGTGTATAAAGTTCAAATTTTGTTTTCTTGTTTGGTTAAACAAGTCTTTGCTTATTTTGTAAATATGGTTAAGTCTTTTTTTGTCTAATCTGTATATATATGATGATGTAAGGGTGATGCGTAAATATGTATATAAACAGTTTAAAATTTTTCCGTCTCATATAAGTCTGCACAACTCAATGGATGTTGTATATTTGTTATTTGCTTCCGCTAGCCCCTAATATTATGTTAATCTGTCTCAGAGGCCTTTGGTAATCCCAGGGTTACTGGCCGATTACAATGCTAAACTTATAGGGGTGGGTTTGGGTCGTGACACCTTTGGCGAGCCATCACTATAACAAAACTTGGTTTTTAGGGCTTCATATCAACGACATACAGTAATTTCCTAACTACAACGTCTCTATTGCATAGGTTGTGAATGCTAATAACGATGATTTTTTTACGACTTGCAATTTTAGCTGTAAATAATAAAACTTTCTATGTGTGCATATGGCATGCCGTTAATACATCAACTATACACGACATGCATACACCAGCTGTTAAAAATATTAAACATTTCATGGCGCACAAAAAGTCAGCCGTTAAAATTTTCACTTTCCACGATGCACAAAAAGCCAACCATTTAAAATATTGCACTTTCTACGACATGCAATTGTTGTCGTGAAAAGTATGACCCAAAAAAAAAAGTAACGCCAAAATGAAAATTTCAAGCTCCAAACACCAAAAAATGAAAACAAAAAAAAAAAATGAAAAAAAAAAAAGAAAAGAAGAAACAATCAAAAGCCCCAACTTTTCAGCCCCAACTTTTCAGCCCCAACATCAATCTAAAAAGAAAAAACTAGGAATTTAAACACATCTATAACCTATATTTAAAAGAATGAAGGTAACAGGTGTTTTGAATGTAACTCATCAAATTCTCTTATTTGCCCCATTGCTTTGCTCAGGATGCTACTTGTGATGAGTCCAGACTGTTCATTCATCAATTGCCATGACATCTACAACCAATTAACCAACCAATCGAAGGCCACCATCTCTCCCTTCTTGAAGGTTCCTGTTTCAGTGATGACTTTGAAAACCCACATCTTCCACTGATCCTATCATTTAACTCCTGAAGAGCTCCTTCTTGAAGGTGCCTGTTGCTTGTGGTCTTCCTGAAACGGTGATGGCAGTGAATGTGTTTTGTGCAAGATTCAAGTGTTATGCAATAATCTCTCAGTATATTTTTGGCCACACATACTGGATTGATGTATGTTCTATCAACTGGAACAACCTGGAGAAATTGAGGTGTGTCTTCTTCCACTTGTCTATTATGTGATTATTCTTAATTTGTCTATTTCAAGCTCTATTCTTGTTCCTCACCATTGTTTAATTGTGTGCCCACCATGTGCGTCATCTCTTTTTTGTTCTCATACCCTTTTCATTGTTTGTTTCTGTATACATTCTTTGGTAAAGAAATCTACTTTTCTTATAAATCAATCCAAAGGAACAAAACTGAGGTTTCTACAATTCTATCATTCTCATTTGATAAGATGGGTTATTATTAAATCATATCTATAGAAATCAAAGAGAATTTAGTGGAAGCTTGTAATGGCACCAAGTTTTGATTATACAGTGTCAAGCCTTCTATGTGCAGAAGGCAACGACAATATTTCTGATGATGAGGTTGATTGTGCGGCTGTAGAGGAGCACTTTGAGCCGACTTGGCATCACCGAAGGAATCATCAGGTATGGTTGATTACTTATATAAGAGTTTTGTTTCATAGAAATTCTATTGAAATTTAAAGTTGATAAGTTGGCAAAACATAAGTTTTTGTACTGTAAACACAAGAAATGAATTTGAATCCAGCAAGGTTGAGAGAAGAACCAATTAGTATTTGAGTTAAAGGAATTAGTTCATGTTAAGTGACTGTAACTATACACATCAAAAGCTTTCTTATTGAAATTATCCACCCTATGTTTGATTGCTAAATGTAGACACCCCATTTTTGACCGCCCTTAAAACTTGGGCGTTACTGATGGTTTACTTGGTGTTGAAAGTTGTGCAGTGCAAAGGTTCGATTCCTTCGACAAGAGGAGAGTCAAATCCCAACCTTCCACCTCATTTTGGACCAAAGCTATTTTGAATGGTTTTTAGACCTTAAAACCCTCTCTTTCAAAATATTTTTGAAATAAAGTTCCTACGATGTTCTGAGGCTCGCATTTCGTTAAATGTTGCGCTTTTCGGTAAACCGAGCGAGGACAAAGTGGAAATGAATGAAAGAGAGATGAAATCTTTGAAAATCTTTCAAAACACCTTGTTTAGGGATTTGGAGTTGAAGAAAATGAGAGAGGAGAGAAGAAAACTAGTTGAGGAGAAGTTCGGCATAAATCCGGGTAGGATTGAAACTGCGCGACTTCACCAAAACAGGCATAACTTTTTGCACAGTTGGAATTTTGATGCAAGGCTGCCACCATTGGAAAGCTTACTTCTGGGGCTTCAATTTGGACACTTGCCAGCCACTTTTTGGCCTTGCCATCCACTTGCTGACCACTTTCTCTTCTTGTAGACCAGTGCAAGTAGTTGGCCGACCACTTCAACTGGTCAGCAGCTTTCCTACACTTTCTACAGATATTTTCCATGCCAGCTGTGCCAACTGTTGGGCATAGAAAGCATCCTCCATATGGAGGGATTACTTGGAGCTCCAAACTTGTTCAACAAGCTTGAACCTTGATTTTCTATAAAAGGGAACCTCCTCCCTCTTGTCTCAGGTTGAGAATTTGGTAGAGAGAGCTATACATACACTTCTATCTCTATATTGCTCATTCTCTCTATATTTGCATTGGTTTTGTGCTTAAAAGTGCCATTTCTTCACACTTTTGCACACAAACACATAGTGAAACACCTTCAATCTTGGGCTAAGGTTCTTGGAGGTTTGTTTGAAGCTCAAGGCTTGGTTTTTGCCTCAGAAGTTGCTGTCTTGCTTTGATTCTTCAAGGGTGAGTCTTTAATCCTTTTAAAGCCTTGTTGTAGTTGCTTACTAGGCCAACTTTGCATGCTTATTTTGGCTTAACTCTCAACTATAAAAAGCTCCATTTTCAAGTGTTTGAAATGTTTGTTTATGGCTTTGTTGGTGTTAGGGGTGATCTACCCCCTTTTGTGCCTTGTTTGGCCTTGTCTTGGGCCATCACTTTAGACCCTTGTGATCACCTTTATTTGGCCTTTCTACCACTGAATTCCAGAGGAATTTCAGTGGTGGAAACTTGATTTTGAGGCCTCAAATATGAGGGGGTTTTCCCCCTTCTCTCCTCTTGTGTGCTTGTGTTGATGGCTCATCAAAGTGGCATGTTTGTTAAGTTTGTTTGGGCTCCATCTTAGCATGTTTTTGGCCTTATTTCAGCATAGCATACCTCTGTTTTGGCTTGGTAGAGTCACCCTTTGCATGCTATTTGCACTTGTAGTGTAATCCTCACAAACTAGCCTTGTATGCCTCATGTTTTAGCATGTCTTACTAGCCCATTTTGGTTCTATCTCAGCATGTTTTTAGTGTTTTTTTAGCATGCCTTAGCTCTATTTTAGTTTGGTTTGATAGCCTCTTGCATGCTTCTTGCACTTGTAGTGCAATTCCACTAAACTAGCCTAACATGCATCATGCTTTTGACCATCATTCTAGCATGTTTTTGGCTCAACTCCAACAAGCTTTTACTCATGTTTTTCCATGCTTAAGCTCTGTTTTATGTTGTTTTGGTCATGCATGCTTTTCTTTGTATAGCCATAGTGCATTCTTGCTCACTAGCTTTGAGTTTCCAAGTCACTAGCATGTATTCCTTGGGCTATTTGCATGATTTGGCATCATTTGTTATGTGATTTCAGAGCATGTTTCATTGCCATGCCCTCACATGTGTCACTCTTTCAATGCTTTGGAGGGTTGGTGCTTTATGCCTTAAGTATGAGCCAATATGTATGCCATCTTACCTAGGCTTTTGGGCTACCATTTCAGTGTGTTTTTGGTCTTATTTTGCCATGATACAACTCTGATTTTTGTTGGAGAAGTCATCCTATGCTCGGCTTTGGTAGGTGTAGTGTAATCCTCCTTGTTGGCCTTGCATGCTTGTTGTTTTGGCTCTTCATGCTAGCTTGTTTTGGCTACACTTCGTGCATGTTTTAGCCTTGATTTGACATGCTCTAGGACTATTTTAAGTCATCTCGACCCTTTGGGGCTTGCTTGATATGGCCATGGTGCAAATGCCTTTGCTAGCTTTAATGCTTAAGGACCCTAGCATGCCCTACTTATATTGTTTGGATGATTTGGCATCATTTCACACATGATTTCAGTGCATATAGTGTAGCTACACTCTCACGTTCATCACTCTTTAATTATGTTTGAGAGTTGAGCATTGTGCCTTGTTTGTGGCCTAACATGTATGCATGTTTGTTTAGTCCATTGAGTTTCAATTCCAGCATGCTTAAGCCTTTGTTTTGGCATGCATGAAGTCTGTTTGGGGGTTGGTTTGGTACATGGAGTATTGCATTACATAGCCCTTACATTGTGTCCTTCATTAGCCTTCATGCTTAAGGACTCCAACTTGCCATGCTTATGTTGTTTGCATGATTGTTTGCATGTTGTTGCATTATATTGTGTTTGGATAGGGCGTTAATCCAAACACGAGAAACGGGGGACATTTCATACTTGAAGTGATAAAACGTGTCTCATTTCTCAGTCGTCGACCCTCTTGATCAGGCATGATAGAGGTTAAGGCCCTTATGTGTTTTTTGTGCATTCATTAACATTGAATTGTGCAAACTTGGCTTCTCGGCCATCGTGCATTGTGATACTCGATTGGTGGCCCGAGAGTCAAGAACCACACCCCCTTGAGCTTAAGAAATGATAGGGAGGGCGGTTGTGCACACATACCTCGCAAATACACTGATGTGCCCCTTCTTGTTCTCTATTGCAGCAAACTGGAATTGTGCAGAATTTTCTGGTCGGCAGCAAACTTAGGTGGTCAGCAGGTGGTCTATAACACCAATAAGTGGTCGGTAGCCTTCCTGGAGGTCCCCATGATGGAGTAGAGGCTATCTGGAAGCTTGTACAGTGTTCTGAAATCAAATGCAAACGGAGGCAAGTTGGGGCATAGTGATGGATTTCCGAACAAGGCGATCGAGCATGCATACACTTCTCGCCCCAAGGCTCCTCCTTTACTGCTTTACTTAGCTACTTGGCTTAGCTAGCTAATGCTTTGGTTTTGTATTTAAGTAGTTAATGTACTTAGCTATTCATTTGTGTTGTAATAACTAATTAGTTAACTTGTTAGTTAATTAGTTTTGGTTTTGTAATAATTAGTTTAATTAGCTTAGATTAGCTAGTTAGCTTATTATTCGGACCCTCTGTCGAGAGGGCACAACTATTGTAATAAGCGTGTGTGTGTGTGATGCACGTCTTCCAACCCTCATTTCTTTCTTCTTTTTACTTATCCATTTTCGATGGTTAGTTTTAGGGCATATTTCAATTAGCATCCTTATGCTTGCATGCGTGCATCCATTCATCTGTCTTGTATGCACCGGGCTCGGCGCATCATACAAACTGCATTGTATTTCAATACCAATTTGAATACATATTATCAAGTTGCATTCACATGACATCTTAGAATAGCCAAGCCTATTTTAATTGCATTTTTGCATGTGTTGCATTAGGCATTGTTAACATAGCTAGGATCATGCATTGATTACTAACTAGCTTTTGTTTTGGCTCGGAGTACTAGGTAAGCTTTTATGCTTTAGCATACTGCATGAGATGTGTATGTTGCCATGTATAGCATGCTTGCCATGAAGCTATTTGCTTAACTGATATAACTGCATGAATGCCTATGGATGAAGGCTTCATTGCTTGAATTGGAACAATTCATCAAAATGTGAGTTTTAAGCCCACTTTGCGGAGTGGCAAAATCATATTGTTTTCTAAGCCCACTTGAGGGTGGCAAATCCACGACTTAGCCTACTTACGAGTAGCAACTTCAAACCATTTTTCAAACAAACAAACATGAGATGTTTTGTTCCAACTCGAGTGATTTAGTCTATACTTGTATGCTGTGCGTATCACATAGTAATGCTAGATTAATAACCGGAATAAGAACGCATATGTTTTCAAAAGCAACATATCATGTTAGTAAAGGCCGATCTTTGATCAGGCGAGCGGGGGTGCTCATTTCAGGACCTTCCCCTTTCGTACCCAAGTTCCTGAGCCGAGGCAACTTTGGTGATGACGGACACGTGGCCTTAGGCATGAGTCAGGGTTTCCTAAATTTTCCCAAAATAAAATATTTAGGTGGCGACTCTGAAATCTGGCAAAGCAGTCCATGTTTGGCGCTTTTTGACTAAAATCGATTTTCCAAAACGATTTGCCGGATTTGGACTCTTTAGTGATTTATCAGTCTTAAATGTTACATTGCACTTTGTGAGATTAGATTCAGAACCGTGACAGGAGTCCGAACTGTAGTAGCTAAGAACTACAATTTGCGCCCTCGCGCGCGGAGCAGAGTTTCGGGCGGTCTACACTAAGAAAAGGCAAGGATAGAAGAAGAACCTCGGTGTTATGAATCTTACATTTTACAGCATTCAGGCTTCTAAAAAATAAAGAAACTATAGAACCCAAGTCATACAATAGAATTAAGCTCTTATTAGTGGATTTTTTCATGGACAAAACTACAAATTTTATCAATTTATTTGTCTTTCTTACCTTTTTTCAGCAAACAACTAGACAAAATTAGAGCCAAAACAAATAAAAAAGGACCCAAATAGCTCTGATCATATCAAACTAAGGCATTGAAACAAAGAAAAAAAGAAATGAGAAAAGATAAAAACTCTATCGCGATTGAATCAGAAAAAATATATATATTTTTTAAAATCATCGCAAAAACACCAAACAACTCCTACTCACAATCAAAACAGAAAATTTTGAAGAATGAACCTCAAGAGTTTAATACATTCAGAAAATTTAGGCGAGGCATTAAATCAAACAGCGATTGTGTACATCAAATATTACACTTTAATCTTTTCCGGTTAAAGATTATGTTCTATTTGTTATGATTTGTCGTAGGCAAAATGTCAATTGTGCGAACCGAACTCTTGTTGTTCGTTAGAGGATCTTATTAGTGCAATCTTTTCCCTAATTCAGCGATAGAGAAGAAAGAGATAGTTTGAATGATGGTGCAGCACAATGCAGTGTCGGTAGCCTGCGTGGACTATCCATTAAATAATGGGAAATAAGAAATCTTAAAAACTACACATTGATATAATCATCCCAAACTTTATTATCAGTTGTCATGATTTGGTTGAGTTTCATCCTAGCTGAACCCTTTCTGGTCCATAAGATTTTTTATAGCCTTGTAGAGATTTCTCATTGTTTTGTGACGATTCTTCAAAGCATCTTTTCCATAATGAAATTTGAATTTCATATTGAATAAGTGATCATCAATCTAATTCTCCTTGCCAACCTGCTCTAGTAGAGATTTCCCAAATCCACAAACAATTCTAAACAAATCCTTTAAACATTCAAAAGCTTCTATTCAAATCTCCAACACGGTTCAAAACTTCAATTGTCTTGCCACTCATCCCATGAGCATAGATACAAATTTAAAATAATAAAAAATAAATGAATAAATACTAATCCAATCCTTGTTTAGGTTTTGTCTACTTCAACATATATTCTTCTTTACTGTAGGACCACATTTAAATCCACCAAAATCAGTTTAGAATTAGATAAGCCAGAATTCCCTACAACTATCAACAACAAAAAATAAAAATAAAAAAGTAACCAAGAAAATAATCTCACAAATCGTAACCATGTTTGAGGTGAAAAAATATTCTTCTTTTGCACTCAAATTAATATTTATTTCACTTGCACATCCAAATTGCAAGCTGCTAAAAAGAAGCCAACCTAGAGTTGTAAGCAGATCTCTTGTATTCACACCATGTGAATTCCTTGTACAAACTTTTCTTCTCCTCCTTTCATTAGTGAACATGAAGGTGTTAACTTTTCACTCAGAGGTGGGCCTCCAAGGCAAATCATTGACACCCATGGTTTCAAATTGTCAACCAAAACTCTGTACTTTACAATCCTAAACCTCCTATTAGTTATCATCTGCGCCAAATTGAAAACCCCAGATTAGTAAAGTTGACAAGAGAAGAAAAATAAAAAGTAAACCCCCACAGTAAAAAATTAATAAATATAGTATGTGAGAGAGATAGAGACCCATTAAAAATAGAAGATTAAAAAATAAAACTCATCAAAGGAAAAGACCAAGGATGTAAACATATCAAAACCCATATGAAGAAAAACGAAAATTAAAGAGAACATGTAGAACACACAATTTGCATAGAGAATCATCTATACCTACACAAATTACTAATGTTGTTTTCCAATTAACTTCTCAAGGAAAACTCGAAAGTAGATTTGTTTTCAGTTCTAACTTTGATCCGCATTGGTGCTAGAGAGAAGAAAAAGAGAGACGACATAAAGCAATCACTTCAATCGGCTTACCCACAAAGTTGCATTTCAAGGTAACAATGGGCCATTTTATTTTTTGGTCAACAATTTCATGAAATGTAAGATGTGGTTATGATTAATAAAATATATAAAATAAGAAATATTTGCGTATTTCATGTTGGAGATTTTCTCAAAGAAACATTGTATCTTTACCTTGTTGTATTATTTCTATCAACAATAATGCAACCCCCACGCGCGTAAGCATGTGGGGGTCCAACTAGTTAGACACAAAAAATAAATAAATAAATAAATAAATGAAACAATCCTCCTCTCATGTCCTCTTATTCTCTTCTCTCACTCTCGTAAACGCTCACAATCTCTCTCTCGTAGACCGGCGTCTGAAGATATCCCCATTTTCTCACTCTCTAGCAATGGCGATAACTCCCCATCAGTGACAACATCGGTGTCTCTAAATCTCCCTCCGACATCCAGATATATTTTTCCTCTCTTCTAGGTCATTTTTTTGAGCATAAAGTGAACACTGGACTGAGCATAGTTGGGATTATATATCTTTTATCGCTCTCATACTCCCTCATAATCTCTCTTCTCTTATGTGTCTAGAATGAATACATAGGAATTTTTTTGCTATATATGCTAGTGTGTTGGGTTGATTCTCCTCTGTGTGTTTAGAATGAATACATAGGAATTTTTTTAGTTTGGGATCAGCATCGTCCAATGATATCGTTGTGTAAGGCTAGTAATCATTTCTTTTCCTTTCTTTTCTTTTTTTGGTAAGTAAAGGAAACAAAAAATGCTAGTAATGTAATTTAATTTCCATTGCCCAGCATATACTAGGAACTGAATGAATTTCGTAAGGGAGGGTTATGCTCTTGCACACATGTTTCCTTCTTGTATAGATAATGGAACTAACGTATAGATTTATATTTGCTCTGAATCTGTGATACTACTCTTTTGAGGAGACAACTTACTTTTGTTTCTCTATATTATCTTGGAGTAAGTGTTGAATTTTAGTAGAAAAATAATATCATTGCCATTTATTTTTCTAGATTATCCTCTTGAGGTGTTGTTGGAAACTGTTTCTCAACTCTTCTAGTAGATATGTTTTTCTTCTCTTCCTAGAAAGCTTCTATTTTGTTGTTGATGGATCCAAAGTTTTCTTGATTCACCATCACAACAGCACCTAGCTAAGTCAACTAATATGTTAATATTATTTTATGTTTTGTTTTTTTTTTTAATTTATATTAAGAGTCAAGTGTTGAATTGTGTGTTAGTGATGTAAATCAAAATCATAATATCTCAGTAAGCTGTATTTGGTGTTGAAATTCAAAAAAGAAGAAAAAAGAAAAAAGAAAAGAAAAAGAAAAGAGAAGGTATTTAAAAGTGTCAAAGCACTTAACAGAAATAAAATTTGGCCCAAATGAAACCTATACAGTTATCAATTTCAATGGACAATTTCTTGTTTTATTGTGTTTAACAGATTCAATTATTGCTTTAGAAAATTTGTGGATAAGATCAAAAAAATGTTTCCTTGATGATTTTGCACAAGTACATTCAAGTGCCTAATAATTTATTGTTTTATAATTATCTTTAGGGGCACCGGTTATCCTCCCTTATGGCCGTCAAAGGATTGTTAATAGCCACTTGATGTTAGCAATAAATTTACCTTCAATGTAATATATGGGATTCTTTCAAGTAAAATTACTTGTTTACTTATGGATGGAAACTTATTACATTTTCTTTAATGACAACATAAGAAAATAATTAACATTCTTGAAAGTTCTCGTTGCAGATTTCAGTAAGATCTTCAAATTTAAATTTGTTCACTTGGGAGGTAATGAAGTCAACACCACTGAGTTCAATATTTTTTGCAATGAGCCTCACTCTGCTAACTCGCTGAGTGACTTTGCTTATTTGTTTTTCCTCTAATTATGCCTCTCATCCGCTTTGGAATTACCTCTCATCTCTCAAGGTGTATGTAACTGTTGGCTTTTTTGGCTTTTGAAGGTTATTATTGTAATTGTGAGCGTGCCAGCAAGGATCAATCAATCCTTACAGAGAATTAATTGCCAACCAATTATCAGACGATTACGTTTTAGTTCTTTTAGCCTCAATGAAGAGGACTTTTACTAGTGGCTTGATTTAGGAGAATTTAAGCAATATAACAATCAAATGAAGAACAATCGAAGTATCTCATTAAAATGAAAAACTTACATTGATCCAAACTCAGCCTCGTAGAGGTTTACAGCAACAATCTATTTGAAACTACTCCTATGAACGAAGTGCAGTGCAGGAATTTAAAGTACAGGAAATGTAAGACTGGAAATGTAAAACTGGAAAGGAAAATAAGTATAAAGGACTGGTTTTTTGGATCTGAGTTTGGGGGCCTTTTCTGGGGCCTTCTCTGCTATTTATACTGCTCAAGGATAACCATCGAACTGCACTTCTAACCGTCGAACTACTCCTCCATGATCACTAATCATGTTGCCTTAAGATTAGCTCCATTACGCCCTTACTTGCAGTTAGGCTTCCCTCCTAAATTTGAATTTGAAATGTGAGTAACCGTTGAAGCCACATCCCCTTGCATCTCTTTGTTGATTCACTGCTACTCAGATCTCGTAATAACCAATACTAACTGCCACGTGTACGATCGGGATCGAAGACTTGAATAGTCTTCCTATATTATCCTTATTTTGCCACGCGTCGAATTATGATTGGCTTGTACAAAATATATAGCCAACATTACCCCCCGCACTAATATACCCAATACTTGGTGATATTAGTGGATCGAGACCTTTTCTCCACGTACACAAACGTGCATGGGCTTTGCATTCTTCTAGAAATGCAACTGTCATTCATTATCTGCATTAACTCCCCCTCAACCTTTTGAACACCCCCACCACCTTAGTATTCGAACAGATTGATACATTTTAATGGCCGAATCAATTTCCTTCTTCATTGATCGAGCACATGAAGAGTCATCTGATGATGCTGTTCTTCCTCGAAAGAACCTTCATGCATTAATTAGCCACCCTTACCCACCTTTCTATATTCAGGTCATGGATGCCTTTGCAAATTATCAACCCTTGGACTACGAACACATTGCCCTTAATCCTTTGATTCAGAAGCTTAAAAATATGGACATGGAAATCCTACTTCTGACTCACCCTTGGACTATGAACAAACTGCTCTCAATCCTTTGATTCAGAAAATTGCAATATGGACATAGGAAGTTCTTCTTCACAGTCTTCTGCATGGGATAAGGCTGCAGCTTCTTCTTCCTCTGGGACTTCTAACTGGACACACTGGTCAAACCTGAGGCCTGTGATTTAAGGGAGCGAATCAACCATCAATTTGTCGAGTTTACTGACCCATTAGAGTTTCCTTCCTATGCGCGAAGCTCGGTGGTCTATCCTTACGTGCCCATCGATCATCGACGCAATTTAGAGGAAAATTTACTTGTAGCATGGTATACATCTTCCATGCCTACAAAGATAGTGCACGGTGCCCGATGCAACGAAGAGGCTCAAGGGTATAATTCATCATTCTTAGCCCAGAAGGCGAAGATTTGTTCTTCTGACTGGCTCGGTTATATTAATGCCCTTGTTCCTTCTGCCCTTACTCCATCTCCTGAAATAGAAGCATCCACACCTTCTCCTCCGCCAAATCCTTGTTGGACAGAAAGACTGAGGCTTGCCCTCTCCGCGGATAAGGTCTTTCCATCTTACAAACCTCACCTCCACCTCCCCTAATCCAGCTGAGCGAAACAAGCTCAACTTCTGCTCGCGGCTTTCTCTCACTTGCCCTTCAATGTTCTTGAGGATGAAGTCCCTCTTAAACCTTCGATAGCCTGTGATATTCTGACTCAGAGTCATGTCCTCAATCCCCTTGCCCAAGCAGAGCTTCACATGTTTTTGGACCAACTTCCATTGCTTCTCCACTGGTATCGGACCTCTATGGCCACCACACAATCTTTAGACCAACTCTCGTCCCTTCGAGTTCATGCCCAGTATGAGGCAGAGAACTTTATTGAAGAATTCGATGATTTCAAGAATAAAGATTCTGCGTACTGGAATGATTTGGATATGGACGAATTGGAACAAGGATTAAGAGAAACAGCATTCGAACTAAAGGCTGAAAGCTCTTTTACGAAGTGAGAGCACATCAACTTATGCAGCCAATGTTAGAAGAAATAGAGGACAGAATAAAGAAAGAACAGAAATTCATTGATCATAGTTGGACTAATTTCATGATCTTTGTATTTACTCCATTCCCTATTTTTATGAGCTTGAGTTTTGTACCCAAATAGGGCCATTCGATGTAACTACTTTTTACTTTAATATCACTAAGACTTTTCTTTGTTGGTATGGTTGATCTTGTCTCCATTTGTCTTTAAAAGCAATTTCAGAGCTTCGAACTGAACAATCTTATCCTTCGAAACTTGTTTCAATCATAACCAACATATGGTCAATGATTTAGTATGATCAATCAGTTTTAAATTGATCCCTTTGCCTTGAGCAATAGTTCATACTTTCAAAAATATGGAAGCTCCTTTTGAGGGCTGTATTGTTTTAGCCTAGAAAGAGAATCTTCCTTAAACATATATAAACCAATTATTGGTTTTAATGTTTCGAACAACAATTCCCATACTTGAGGGATCTCAAGTTTTGCTTCGAAGGACATTACTTTTATTGAGAAACCTAAAACAGGTCTTTAAACCCTTCGAAGTAAATGAATACTTGAGCATTCTTACATCCATATGTGTGAAATGTATTTTGAAGCTGGCTTCTTAGTTTCGAAGCCGTTTATTATTTGACTTTTGGTGCCAAAATCTGGTTTCGAAGCCAAATACAATACTTCGAAGCTGGCTTCAACACCTGGGATGTGTTTTCCCTCCAAAAGTATCAATATTGAAAGAAGCTCTTTGTATTTGTACTTTTAGTACTTAACGATTTACGCGATATATCTTCCAGACACAAAGGTTTTTTTTTTAAAAACCCTTTTTTACTTCGTGCGCTAAAATCACTTACTCGCTCAAAACAAAACCCTTTTCCTCTGTTAACCCCCTCTTCCTTGCCTCTTCCTTGTTGCTTGCTACCAATGGATCCTTCTTCTCTAAAAGTGCTTGCCGGTGATCGTATAAGCCCAACTATGGCTTTGAAAAGATGTATTGACGAAGAGATCGCCAAATTAACAACTGATGAATCAAGCGCCATAGATGGTCGCCTCTTCGTTCCTCGTCACAGCAACAAATAAGAATACGTCTTGGGTCCCATCTTTCGAGAGGCTCCTACTCAACTTCCAGCTTTATACCCTCGTCTGGAGGGCCATTTTCTCCTCTACGAAGGAGGGCTCGACTGGGGAAATTGGAGGGTAACCCGACCTCATCGCTACTGGCCGACATTGAGAGCTGAATGAGAAGAATGGTATGACAAAGTTGTACCTGCGCGAGAAGACGACCTGCAAGAGCTCTGCATTCTCGATGCCCTCCGTCTTTCCAGGTTTATGATTCCTGAAGACCCTTTCTTGATTCCCGCTGCTCTTTGTTTTAACATGGCTTTCAATTTCTTCCAATTTCGGTGTGGTATGATGGCTCCTACGGTTCTTGATATTTGCCATCTTTTAGGGCTTTCACCCCTTGGCTCTCCTTTCACTCCCGGCTATCCAGACCTCCCTGTTAAGTTCTCCCTTCCACCTTTAAACTCCTCTTACAGTGATTTTGTAAAGGCCGAAAACAAAAGGGTAGGTCCTGTAAGAGATAGAGAACTTTTTTCCTTCATTTTGTACTGGTTGTGCAAATTTCTCTTTTGTACTTCGTCTTAGAGGATTATGCCTGAGTTCGCCCCACTTGCGAAGACACTTGTTTTGAAAAAACGTGTAGCCCTGGCTCCTTATCTCTTAGGCCATGTTTATAGAGCCTGTTCCCAATTTTGTGAGAAACCTCTTGATGTGAACCAAGGGGGTCCTCTTTGGGTGCTCTAACTCTGGCTCTTTGCTTACTTCACTGATTTGCATCTCAAATGTTTAAGATTCCTTATTCAGGACCCTAGCACTTATGGGGAAAAATATGCCAGAGTTGTTCTTTATCCTGCTTCCTTTGCTTACTACCTCACCTTTTCACCACCACTTCCTGTTTCTCCACCTGCTACCTTCTTCTGCCCCTTTGATGCCACAAAGGACCTGCTTGGCTACAACATTCTTAGCTGATAAAGAGTGCTCTACCCCATCCCACAAAGCATGTGGGCTTCTATTTTGCTGCCAAGGAGCTGTTCATTGGCACTTTTAAACCCTCGAGCTTACAAGTGTATAGCTGAGGTGTACTGCCCTTCCCAATTTGCCGGGCAATTCGGGTTAACTCAGGGGATTCCCATTCCACTCTGCAGTCTCTCGAATGTCCATCTTACAGCCAGAGACTTGAGAATACCCAAATCAAAACTGGAAGAAGCAACATTCAAACTGTTGAAAGAATCGAGCGAGTTCAAATTTGTCCCCTTCCTTCCTTCCGGCTTGGCTCTGAAAAGATTTCAAAACTGGTGGACAGCCAACATGGAAGTACGCCTATCAGTGCACCCTCACGATTTACTGATAGGGTTAGGAGTACCTTCTAAGGCTAAATCACCAACAGCCGAGAACATGCCTTCTCTTTCCACAGTTGCTCAAACTGTTCCTCCAGTTTCACCCCCTCCAGCTAGAGTTACTAGAGCTGCTTCAAAAAAGGGTAAGTATTTTCAGGTTTCTTTTCTTTTCGACTCTTTTGTTTCCTTTATACTCACACATTTTGGTTCAGGGTCTCCACAAGAAGAATCTCCTAAGAGGGCTGAAACTCTAGCTGCTCTTAAGGACAAACAACAGCAGAAAAAGAAAAGAAAGCTAGTACTTACTCCTGAAGAATCTGAATCCCAAACCGAAGATAGAGAGATTGAGAAAGATCAGGAGGTACCATTACAGAAGAAAAAGAGAAAGCAGATGACTGTCTCTCCTGCTGATCTAGTCGGAGACCCCACTCAAGGGACAACTACCAAAGCAGTAGAAAAGGAACTTACTTCTGAGGAATCTGAATCCCAAATCGAAGAGCGAGAAATTGAGAAGGAACAGTCAAGACCAATACAGAGGAAAAAGAGAAGGAAGATGATTGTCTCTGCTTCTGATTTGGTCGAAGACCCTATTCATGATGCAGCTGCCAAGGCAGTAGAACAGGAACATTCTAAGGCCATAGTTGTCTTTGAGAGAGCTGAGAAGAGACGGTAGCAGCAATTCTTAAGAGATGAAGCAGCTGCTGCTGATGCAATTCAAAGGGAAATTGCAAGAAGGCAACATATTGCTGAGCACTATTCCCTTCGAAGCTCTCCTATTGCTTGCTATCACTCCTGAAACAGTAATTTATTTCATGCTTCTACTATTTCTCTATTGTCAAATTTTGGTATTGAAACTTGACATTGCTTTACATCTCTTTTTTCTTTTCTTTTTTTTTGCAGCAACAACTACTGAGCCTATTCTTCCAATAAGGACTCCCTCAGTTTCAGTTGAAGTTGATCAACTGCAGAACGTGAGGACTATTCAAATCATCCTTCCACTTCCCGAGCCTGCATCTAATTTACCCTCCTTGAGACCAAGCATTCCTAAATTTCTTTCTTTTGGTTTGACTCCATACCTTCCCCATCTGACCTTTGACCCACCTCAATTCGGTTCTCTTTCGAACCTTGCGCTTCCTCCTTCTTCCAAGGAAATTCCACCCTCCTGCTCCATCTTTGATGGCAGTTGATTCTCTTATAAGGGGTACTGACAGCTCTTCAACCCATGGTTTATTACCTCTGCCTTGTTCCAGCCCCTCTTCCCTTGACTTATTGGTGGCTAGGACCATAGATACTGCTGAAGATGCTCCACTCATTTCTCCTATCCCTATGCAGTCTTCTGTGCCCTCCACCACAGCTCTCTCTGTGCCCCTCATGTCTACAGATGAGGTAGATTTTTTCGAAGCAAGACTAGCCAGTCTATTCGACATACCCTCTACCTCTCGTAGCCGATGATGATGAAGCTGAACCATTAGTCTTGGCTAACTCATTGCTAGAAATTCTTGAAAGCTCATCTTCCTCCAGTAGCAAGCCTTTTGAACCCCTAATGGATTTAAACACTTGCCTGGAATTATTAATCTCTTTTTCGAGGATCCCTTTTGAGGCTTTACAAAGGCCTATAATAAGAAATGGGTTCCTTTAATGCTACAAAGTTGCTGAGCAGTTCGGCATGAATGTCTCGAATCATCTATCTTAGGCAGCAGCTACCATCGACTTCTACATCAACATTTGCCATGCTGCCAAGGCTGCAGAGGAAAAATTGGTCAGAGATCAGGATTTTGTTTCAACAGTACATGCTGAGATATTAGGGTTAAGGAATAACATTCCTCTGTCTCCCAATTTTGTACTCAACTACTGGAAGGAAGGCTCAACTTGAGGAGGAGCCTCTCTGTAGTTAACCATGCCTTAGCCCGAACTGATACCAAGTTGCTGATCACCAGCCAAGGACTGGCCGATCGAAAGCAAGAAATGACCACAGCCATCCAGTTGGTTTCTTCATTTAAGAACAGGAAACCTGTTGTAAAAGAACAATTAAGGCATTGTAATGATTTCTGGGCCAATTTATGGCAGAATGTATTTAACTCTTTATAAAAAAAAAATAAAAAAATAAATTCTAATTTATCATTTGAGCTTGTGTTCTTTGCTTGTCATCTATTCTATTCCTTGTGTTTCCCAAATAGTTGGAAAATAAGGCTTCAAATATTTGCCATTAATCTTTTTGGGATGTATGTATCCAATCAAATTTCTCAAATGGTATGCTCCAAAAGGCAGGACTCTATGAATTTGATATGGTCCTTCCCAGTTAGGTGACCATTTACCAAACTTATGGCTTTTAATTCCTATTGGGAGCATTGTCTTCCATACCAAATCACCTTCATCAAAGCCAATGTACTTGACTTTCTTATTGTAATTTTTGGCTGCTTTCTTCTTTTGAAAGAGAATGCTATTTAACACCAGAATTCTGGCTTCATCTATGCCTTCTAATTCCAAGCACATACTCTGATGATATTGCTCAGGATTTAGCTGGTCTTGGCATCTTGCCCTCAAAGACTAAACATTGATTTCCACAGGTAACACTGCATCATGCCTATACACCAAGGCATAAGGAGTAACTCCTGTGCTTGACCTTGGGGAAGTTCTATAAGCCCACAATACCTCCAACAATAAGTTATGCCAATCCCTAGGATTGTCTTCCACAACCTTTTGTATTCCTTTTTTCAAGGACTTATTGGATGATTCAGCCTGACCATTGGCTTGTGCATAATAGGGGGTGGAATTAACAAGGCTAATTCCAAACTCTGCCATAATAGACTTCACCATTTTCCCATCGAACACAGTCCCATTATCAACAGTTATAGTTTGTGGGATACCAAATCTATTGATGAATCCAATGACCTCAGACTGGTCTACAACCTTGTAAGGCTTAGCTTCGACCCACTTAGTGAAGTAATCAGTGGCCACTAAAATGAAACAACGATGCTTCGAAGAAGGTGGGTGTATTTTCCCCATCATATCCTGGCCCATCCTCTAAATGGCCAAGGCTTTACTACTGCATGCAGGTCAGTTATGGGCACATGCCTTATTGTGCCATGCTTTTGACATGCCTGACAACCCCTTGCATATTCTATGCAATCTTTAAGGATAGTTGGCCAATAGTAGGAATGCCTTCGAAGCAACCACCTCATCTTCACACCAGGCTGATGAGCACCACAGATGCCTTCATGAACCTCAGCCATAGCTGTCAATGCTTCTTTTGGGCCTAAACATTCTAGCAATAAGCCATCTCCCCCCCTTTTGTAGAGAGCATTACCGTATATGATGTATTGCATGGATTGCAACTTAATTTTTCTGCTGGCCTTCGAGGATGGGCCAGCCAAGTACTGCATTATTGGATGCCTCCAATCTTGTTCCTGCAAGTCATTATGATTGACTTTCAAGACCACATTCTTTTTATTCAAGGGTGGTATTAATTTCTGATATGTTTTTTTGGCCTATGTCCCTTTGAGCATTATCCCTTCTCTTGAAATTCGAAGCTTTCTGAGCCACATCATTAGCTCTATTATTCAAGAATCTTAGGACATGAGTTACATTTGCTATTTGAAATTGAGAAAGACAGAGTAATGCAACAACATAGTATGGCAGCATGCTTATACTTTAACATTTGAAAAATCCTTTTCACTTGGTTAACCACCAATTGAGAGTCTCCAAATATGTCAACTGCATGAACTTGTAATCCAATAAGAATTTCCAGCCCCACTATTAAGGCTTCATATTCAGCTTGGTTATTAGAACAAGTAACTTCATCCACTCTGAAACCATGTGTGGTTTCTACCCCTTGTGGTGATTTAATCACAATACCAATCCCAATTAGGCCATTGGCTTTTGATCCGTCGAACCACATTTGCCATGGCTCAACACTAGCCATACAAAGTTCTATTATCTCTTGACTTTCTGTTTGAGATGGATGGTCTGCCAAAAAATTGGCTAAAACTTGTCCTTTTACTGCTTTTTGGGGAACATATTCTAAATGAAATTCTGATAAGGCTAATATCCATTTGCCAATTCTTCCCCTCAACATAGGTCTAGATAACATGTACTTAACCAAATCTGTGGTTGCAATTACCAAGACAGTTGTAGGCAAAAGATAGTATCTTAATTTCATTGCAGCAAAAATACAATGCAAGGCACCAGCTTTTTTACAGCTGAATATTTACATTCACAAGAATTTAAAAACCTACTAAGGTAATAAACAGCTTGCGCCTTGCCTTCTTCATTGTCTTGGGCTAAAAGCTTCCCAATGAATCTTCTGTTGCAGCTATGTACAACTTCAATGGCTTATCAACCTTTGGTGGCATCAACACTGGAGGATTGGCCAAGTAGGCTTTGATTTCCTTCGAAAGCAATTTTATGCTCTGCTGTCCACCCCCACAAATTTCTTCTTCATCTTTTAGCCTTAACAAGGAAGAAATTACTTTAGTTTTCCCTGCCGTGTTTAGAAATGAATCTTCGAAGAAAATTAACCTGCCCAAGGAACCTTTGTAATTCTTTTTACTTGATGGAGGTCTGGCTTCAATGATGGCTTTTTGGCTTTATTCTGGTCAATCTGTATTCCTTTCTTGTGTACTACATAGCCCAAGAAGTTTCCAGATGATATGCCAAAAGCACACTTAAGAAGATTTGAGTTTCAACTTGAACTTTCTCATTCTTTCAAAGGCTTGCTTCTAAATGAAACAGGTGCTCCTCCATGGATTGGGATTTCACTACAATATCATCAATATAACACTCTAAATACCCTCCAATGAGGTCATGAAAGATAGTGTTCATGGCCCTCTGATATGTAGCCCCATATTCTTCAGGCCAAATGGCATTTTAAAACCCATTTAACCCATTCGAAAGTGCCAATATTCCCAGGACATCTGAATGCTGTCTTGTGGACATCCTCCTCTGCAATGCAGATTTGGTTGTAACCAGAGTGCCCATCCATCATTGATAAGATTTGATGCCCTGCTGAACTGTCCACCAACAAATCTACTATAGGCATAGGGTACTCATCTTTTGGAGTTGCTAGGTTTAAGTTTCTGAAATCAATGCATACTCTCATTTTACCATTCTTCTTAACTACAGGCACAATATTGGATAGCCATTCAAACATACCTGGCTGTCCTAATAAAGTTTGCCTTGAGTAGTCTAAGAATCTCCTCCTTAACTTTCTGAATCACTTCTGGACTCATTCTTCTGGTTTTTTGCTTGTATGGCTTGAAATTAGGCTTCATTAGGGAGCCTATGTTCCACCAATGACCTATCCAATCCTGGTAGCTCATTATATGGGACCATGCAAAACAACCTTTATATTTTTTTCAGGACAACCAACAACTAGTCCCTATCCAGAGCATTCAAACAGGCACTTATATAGGTGGGCTGTTGTATAGGAACCCTTCCCTAAATTTACTTCTTCTAAGGGGTCTTGTGTGTTTGAGAACTTATTGAAGCTTCCTCTTTGATCCCTTCTGCCTTCAAAGCAACTTCCTTGCTTTGTTCTGCCTCCCAGGTTCTCTTTAATTCAGCATCTTTATCCTCCTCATCATAGACAAAGTTTGTCCATAAGGCTTCTTCTTCTGTATCTCCTGGACTTTTGTTTTGTTTCACATTCCCCCAATGCATGCATTATTTGTCAAGGGCCCAAAAACTCTGGCCTGTTGCTGCTCCTGCTTGCAGTCGATTATCCTGGCTTCTTTCTCTTGCTCCTGTACTCTCTGGCTGGACTTTGATTTTACATCCAATATTGATAACTTAATTAGAGCCAAAGACTTGGCTTCTTGGACTTCATTTCTTTGCCTACAACCAGGGCATCATTGTCATCCTTAACGACAACCCTCCTCATCAGCACTCTCCTGGACTAAGTGCTTCAGGTGTGTCACTTTCCATGCTCATCATCAGCCGTCACTTCGGCTGAGCCATCAGGTTTTCTTAGTATACTGAGTGGTGTCACTCCCTCAATATACATTTGGCCTCTGCGAAGTCTACACAGGCTATGAAGGGTTGAGGATCTATATCAATTTCCTCTGTCTCCTCATTGCCCAAGGCCATCATTATTTTCTGATGCAAAGAGGAAAGCACACACTTGTTAGTGTGGATCCAATCTCTACCAAGTAAAGCATTGTACTTAGCCTTGCTATTGATGACGAAGAATGCTGTCATACAATCTCTGGTTCCCACACTCAGGTTGATGGACAGAATTCCCTAAGCCATCTGTTTGTCTCCAGTGAAACCAGCGATGGTTGTGCTGGTTGGGATTAACTTGGGATTCCTTTTCCCTAGTTTCTTCAAAGAAGATTTTCGGTAGTAAGTTCACTGCTACCCCACCCATTATCTATCAAGACTCGGTTCAATTGTATCCCATCAAAAAGAGGCCTTGATATACAAGGCTTAACATGCTGTGTCATAGAGTTTGAGGGATACTCAAAGGGATATGAGAGGTTAATGCTTCCCTCTTCTTCACTCTCATATTCAGTTTCCATTGGGGTAACCGTTCCGGAATCATCTTGCACCATACTCACTTGTGAGTCTTCACTAGAGACTGGAATTGGGTCAATTTCTTGCCCCTCTTGGTTTTCATCTCCAGCTTGGAATTTGTGCGGTAGTATGTGTACCATATTCACTGACACTGAGCCAAATTGAATAGCTGACTGTGCCTGTTTCTCCTCTTGGCCACCTTGTTCAGTTACTTCCGAAGCATCCTTTATGCTGCATTCTGGTACAACATTACTAACGAGCTCCTTCGAATGGTCTTTTATGATTGGCTTTTCAGCCAAAAATGTTTGTTCAGCCATGAAGGCTTCGAACATTTCTTCTTCAACCATTTCTTTCTTTTGGACTAAGCCAACTTCTTTCTCTGCCTCGCTATCACTTTCCATCAATGTCTTCTCCAATCCTGCTAGACTGGATTTCTCTCTGGCTTCTAGTTCAGAGTGAACTTTGGCCAATTGTTCTCTGCTGCAACCCATTTTGCCTTGTAGAGTTGGTTTTGAAGTATGGTCTGACTTTGGATTCTTCTTCCTTCTGTTGGACCAATGAAGAGCTCTCTCCACTCTCTTTCAGGTTTTGCTGGTACTGAGTATACCTACGCTGAATTTTCCTCCTTGTGATCTAGAAATTACGGGACCATGTCTGGTTCCTTCGTTTTTGGGTGTTTAAAGCAATACCCAATTGTTTGGAGCCACCAAAGGAGGCTTGATCATCCTGCCTTTGGTTCCAATTACATCTCTTTGGGTAAACACTTCCCTAGGTTCGTTCTGCATCACAAACCAATCTCGGACCCCAGGTACCCACGAACTTACTGACCCGCTGTCGAACTGCTTTTTCCTTCCTTCGAAGTCATTTTCGAAGCTGGCTGTGAAGGCCACTGTTTGGCCCTGACTTCACGCTTTGGGCCTACCTCAGGCCTTTGATGAAGGTGTACACTTTCTGTCCTGCGTGAGTTGGTCTAGGGGGCCAATCTCTGGCTTTGATCCCATGAACTGAACCTCTCTCCAGTCTCCTCTCAGAATGACTACTCTCCATTCTGTAATAATTAGATGGCCTAGACTCATATAAAGGCTCTTGTCCTTTGGAATGCATTCTATCAGCTGTTGGTTCAACCATCAATGGCTGCTGCCTAACACCAGATGGATATGGCCTTTTATTGTAAGCATTAGTTGATTTAGGACGTCTTTGCACATCCCTGTAATATTGCTTCCCATCAATTGGAAGTCCTTTCAACCATTTGTAACTCAGTCTGCACCTGGGACATATCCTCTGCATTATAGCTGCTTCTAAGGAGTCGTCATCCAGTGCTTCTTCATCAGAGTCTTTCCTCTGGTGTGAGAAATCTTGTCCAATAGCTGGTGGATTTCCAGTGTCTTTTGTCTGGTTGGCTACATGCATCTGCACGTTGACTTCTTCCAATTCTTTCAATGACAAGCTCTGAAAGTCTGGCATAATAACATTGGCTGCCACCTCTCCAATTTCTGAAAATGGATTACTGTCAATCCCCATAGCTTTTTCTATTTTGGCTGGGAATTTCAAACTTCCTTTCCGAATTTGTTCTTGGATCCTGTCCCGAAAAATAATACAGTTCTTAGTCGAGTGAGATCAAGAATTATGCCATTTACATTATACTTTTCCTTTAAGTTCATCAGGAGATAGAACTTTGACTCCTTTCGGTAACTTAAGGAAGTTGGCCGCAAGCAAATGATCAAAAATGTCATCTGCCTTAGTTAAATCGAAAGAGTATTTCCTGTGAAGGTCTTTCTTTTTAAAATGCTGGTCAATTGTTGTATCCTTATGAATTAATGCTTCACAGATCACAGGTTCTTTCCCCACAATCTCTGCTGCATCGATCTCATAATTAGGATCTCTATAATATGTCTTATACAATGCATTATTTCAGTCTTGTTCCTCTTCTAGTAATGCTTCGTACCTAGACACCTTATAAGTGAGTTCCACTAAATCCCTAAACTCAATCAAGTCAAACTTCTTTCGAAGCCTAAACTCTAAACCATTTTGAGCCAATCTCACGATTCTGGCTCTGGTAAGATGACTCTGCATTTATTTCGAGCCCTTTTAAATCTGGCAATAAACTGAGTAGCCTTCTCATCAGGCCTTTGACTCAATCTTGCCAAGTCTGCCATGGAAACCTCTGGCTCTGATTAGAAGAATTGGGCATGAAATGCCTCTTCCATCTGTTGCCAAGTCTGGATAGAGCCAGGTGTAAGGTTAATATACCATACAAATGCTCCCCCAGTTAGGGAATTTGGGAATAACCTTAATTTCATATAGTCATTATTGGTGAATTCGCCGCATTGAGCAGCAAACCTAGCAATATGCTCTACTGTTGATTGGTTTCCATTCCCATAAAAGGGGCAAAATCTGGTATCTTGAAACCTCTTGGGTATTCATGTACCCTATCTACCCATTCTGGATATGGTTTCCTGTGCACAGGAGTCTGGACCCCCCGAGCCATCGGTCCACACATCTCCCTAACAATATCTGCAATTTGGTCCCTAGGGACCATATTTTGTGCCTGCTAAACCACTGCTGGAGGGGCAAACATAGGATCTGGTGGGCAAACTTGTGCCTGTGGTCCTCTTGGTCCATAAGGTGGTATATTTGGGACTGGTTGTCCCTGTGGTGCAGGTTGCTGTTGGTGGTGTGGGTAACCCCTTTGACCCTGTCCTGCGAAAGGACCTGCGAAAAGTGCTAGAACTGGTGTTGTGTCCCTCCCATTTGTAGGAAAACCTTCCAACCCCCCCGGTGTAAATTCGAATAAAGGATTAGTGAACCCCCTCGTGCCAGGTATGGCTTCGAACATGGGATTTGGAACCATTCTTATGCCATTTTCTTGTACTGGGCCAGATCCACCAAATTGCATGGCTTCACTGTTAAATACTAGGGCATTTTGACCTGCTATAGGCCTCGGAATAGGTTCGTACCAAGACTGAGGTGATGGTCTTTCATAGTTCTGATTACTAGTTTAACCATTAGAATGTCCATTAACTTGCATAGGCTGTTTATCTTTAGCCAATCTTTGCTGAGGGACATTCGAAACTTTCTCCATGTGTCTTACGTTTGTTGGTTGGTGGTTATTCATTCGATCCAAAAAGGACGTTGCCCATCTTTCCATTGTGTTCATTAATTGCTGTCCCATAGCATCTACTAGGCCACCCCATGGATTTATTGGCTGATTAGATGGAACAGTGGATGGTCCAATTCCTTGGTCTGGTCCAATATTACGAACATGTGGTACTTATTCTGAAGTGCTGGTCTGTTCGACCATAGGTTTTGATAAAACGGGAGTTTCCACAGGATGTGTTATCACATTATCCTCCGGATTAAGTATCTCTACCTCTCCTTCCACGCCTTCTTCCAAGCGTTCATTTTCTCCTTGTCTCCTATGTCTAGCCATTTCAAACGGTCCCACCGGGCGTGCCAAAAATATATATGTTGG
This sequence comes from Camellia japonica, assembly GCA_030407325.1. Taxonomy (NCBI): domain Eukaryota; kingdom Viridiplantae; phylum Streptophyta; class Magnoliopsida; order Ericales; family Theaceae; genus Camellia; species Camellia japonica. The sequence continues at coordinate 52,761,425 of JAPPVO010000059.1, read as the reverse complement.
CTTTTTTGGCTTTCGAAGGTTATTATTGTAATTGTGAGCGTGCCAGCAAGGATCAATCAGTCCTTACAGAGAATTAATTGCCAACCAATTATCAGACGATTGCGTTTTAGTTCTTTCAGCCTCAATGAAGAGGACTTTTACTGGTGGCTTGATTTAGGAGAATTTAAGCAATATAACAATCAAATGAAGAACAATCGAAGTATCTCATTAAAATGAAAAACTTACAATGATCCAAACTCAGCCTCGTAGAGGTTTACAACAACAATCTATTTGAAACTACTCCTATGAACGAAGTGCAGTGCAGGAATTTAAAGTACAGGAAATGTAAGACTGGAAATGTAAAACTGGAAAGGAAAATAAGTATAAAGGACTGGTTTTTTGGATCTGAGTCTGGGGTCCTTTTCTGGGGCCTTCTCTGCTATCTATACTGCTCAAGGATAACCATCAAACTGCACTTCTAACCGTCGAACTGCTCCTCCATGATCACTGATCATGTCGCCTTAAGATTAGCTCCATTACGCCATTACTTGCAGTTAGGCTTCCCTCCAAAATTTGAATTTGAAATGTGAGTAACCGTTGAAGCCACATCCCCTTGCATCTCTTTGTTGATTCACTGCTACTCAGATCTCGTAATAACCAATACTAACTACCACGTGTACGATCGGGATCGAAGACTTGAATAGTCTTCCTATATTATCCTTATTTTGCCACGCGTCGAATTATGATTGGCTTGTACAAAATATATAGCCAACAGTAACACTCCCGGTTTCTATTTCATTAGAGGTGGAAGAAAGAGAATTATGAGAAAGGAAAAGAAATTACATTGCATAGGGGAGGTGGAAACACGAAGAAAGGATATGTTATGGCTGAGAAACCCCCCCAAGAAGAAAGGATACATTAAGCTACACTGTGATATAACTCCCAGGGCATGTGAGAATTTCATCACACTTTGTAAGCGTGGCTATTACAATGTAGTACCTTTTTATAGAAACATAAGGTATTGTGACAAATAGTTTTTTTGTCTTTCAATTTACTCAGTTTAGAACTTATGGATAGTGTTTTTTTTTTTAATGATTTAGAACTTTTTGGACGATTTGAACTTAAGGATAATTTTTTTATGTCTAGAAACATAGTTTTTGGATGTTTTGGAATGTATAGACAATTTTACAATGTTCAAAACTTATGAATATAGTTTCTTGTTTATGCTTGAAACAATATTTTGGTGGTTAATTGATACTTTGTGAAATTTGTTTATAATGTTTGTTAGATTGTATAAAACATGTCAAATAAAACCTGTAGAATTAAAAAAAAAAAAAATACTGCATATTTTATGGCAAGCATAATAGGTTGTTGTTACCCATATTTTACGATGAGCAATGAGAGTTGTGATTTGTCTTAGGAATTAACGGCGTGCATAAGTGGTTGTAGAAAAATAAAATACGACGCACAAGATCTACTATTAAAGGGTTTTTAATGACGTGCAAAAATAGTTGTTAAAAAATAAAAACACGACTCATAAGATCCGTTGTTAAAGGGTTTTTAACAACGTACTATAGTATGTTGTTGAAGTAAATGACTTTCCATGACTGTAATAACACGGCTTTACATCTCGCGTTGTAGAATCGTATCCACGGAGTGTATTTGGTGCCGTAAAAACCCAGATTTGTTGTAATGCATTTGTCTTCGTCTTTGATTCCATTCCTACGACATCGTTCAAGCTTTGTAGGACAACCTTAGGGTACGACCACCGCGCATGGCAACGATCTGCTGTGACCCCAACAAGGTATGCTTGTGTCGGGACCACATCTACAACCATGATTTTCACATTGTCATGGTTCTGGATCTAAATCTAGATTTGGATCTCGCGTCGATGGACAACGGAGGAGCATTGGAGCATCGGCGAGATCGAGATCGAGATCGCGATAGTGAGATCGAGAGATGAGTGGCGGATTTGAGTACATGACGACGAATCTGAGGTAATGATGGAGATGACGGCAACGGCAGGGAGGGACGCTGGTGGTGGTTGGATGAGGAACAGTTAGAATTAAGACAAATTTAGAAGTGTAGCATTAAAACTAAAAATTAAAATTTCTAAATTTCAAATTTAGCTTGTTACAAGCTTTACAAAGTCAAAATCTAAGGCTCTGTTTGGTTGTGATTTCAAATCACGATTCCACACCTTAATTCAAGTATGGTGTTTGGTTAGAGTTCTCAAATGATGTTCCCAAAACTCTGCAGAAAACACCCTGTCTGAGGCGCGGTTTTCTGTTTTGACAGATGCGTTTTTCAAATTTTTTTTTTCAAAATTTGGCCTAACGAGACGTCCGGCCGGTTGACCGGAATAGTAATTTTTTTAAAAAAAAATTTCACAATTTTTTTTTTTTTTTTTTTTTGCAATTGATATATAATCGAAAAAAATATTTTCTAAAATTTTTAAAATTTTTTATGTGCTTTAAAATAATTTTGAGTTGTATGAGTTGTAAATTTTTGTATCAAATTTTAAATGTCACATCAACAATTCCCCACTCAAATCAAAACTCTTTTCAAAACTATTTTCAAAATTCTTTACCAAACAAATTTTCTACACTCAAATCATAATTCCACAACACACAAACTCAAAATTCAATTCATACTCTCAAATCATATTTACAAAACTCTACCGAACGCTACTTAAGATTTTTTCTTTTCTGTTTTTTTTTTTAATCAGAGTAGTGACAGACACCCGATTAAAACCCAAGATTTTGAAAATTGAAACCACCTACAACAAATGAGTCTCCCAACAAATAGTCAGGAACTATGGAAATTTTAAAACAAAAAAAAAAAAAGATCAATCAACAAAGCCACAAAATCCCCTCGCTATCACCTTCTTAATGACTATTGTCCTCATCTTCCCAAATACAACTCAGATCTTGCTGTTATATATATATATATACATACATACATTTACACCCCTTTTCAGTTTTAGCAAAAAATCAACATCTTCTCAGAGATTTTCTGCACAACAATAGCAGAGATTTCTGGGCGAATCAACTAAAAGCAATGAAATTTTTTCTGAAGATCGCAGTGAGATACGCAGACCCAAATCGGAAGATCTTTCTATAGCAGTCCTTTTTGTCTGGTACAATTTTTATTTTTTTTTTAGCATTTTTTTATTGGCAAGTGCTTTAATGGCTGTGTACAGAGTGAAATCATAGAGGTTTCTCAGAGACCCATCTCAGTATTCGTCTACTTTCAGAGCTTTAAGACCTAGAAGTTGACGGACAGAGACAGAGAAGAAGAAGATGCACTAGGGACGAAGGAAGGGTTTTGCAGATGCAAATAATGGCCCTGTAATCATTGTTACAATATTTAAGTAAGAGCAAAGGAATATTACTCCCTCCGTCCTAAAATATTAGTCCCTTATTTCATTTTTTATTATCCCAAAATATTAGCCCTTCTTCTAAAATAAGGTACAAAAATAATATAAATTTTCTATTTTGCCCTTCTTTTAAATTAATAAACAATATAAAAAGTACAATTATGCATTGATATTCTCAAAAAATGTATTATCAAAATGGTCATTTTGGAAAATAAACTTTTTTCAAATGCAATAATTGTACTACGAAAAAAAGTTAGATTCCCCAAAAGGGACCATTATTTTGGGACGGAAGGAGTATATGATTTGTATATTTAATATTTTGTTAAATACTTATATAATAATGTATATAAGACATCTTTATATAGAAAGATAGAAATTTAAGTATGGTAATTAATATAATATGATGTGTCAGGAGCGACTTATTAAAAAGTGCGCCAAGGGCTACTTCGATAGTATACTAGGGGGCGACTTTAGTAATGTGCTAAGGAATAACTTAGATAATGTACCAATGAGTGACTTGGGTTGTGCGCTAAAGGGCTATTAGGTGGTAAGTCAAGTGGTGACTTGAGTGGTGCGTTATAGGGCGACCTAGATAGTTTACATGGTATATAATCATGTTCACCACGATATAAATATAATATCCCTTTAAACTCAAATAGGTTTGAAAATAAAAACTTATTTTGAGGTCGAAGTAGAGGGAAAGACAGAGTGGATCAAAAGCGCGCGCACACACACAAATATATATATATATATATAATATATATATATATATATATATGATAAAAATATTTAGGGTAGGAATAAACCAGTTGACAGATAAATAGATTACCACGAAGAAATATTGAAAGAAAAATATGGCACAAGAATGAGTTGAGATTCGACGGGTGGCCAAACCAAGGTTGCTGCCCTTTTGTAAGGTGAAGAACACCAAGAGTTTATCCTATAACTCTGATGTCATGGTATAATATTTAAGAGAGAGAGAATATTATATGATATGTGTATTCAATATTATGTTATATATACAAAAATTTTTTATATAGTAAAAGAGAAACTTGAATACAATAATTCTAAATATGATAATAAATATAATATTACATGTATGATCAATTAAATATATAAGTCTTATTTCGTTTGTTTTTGAAAAACAAATTTTGTGATTTTGAATTTTTTTTTTCCAAAATCATTTGTTCTGTCCTACACATCAATCAATCATTTTTTCTCTCTTATTTTTTATTCTCAATCATTTTTTCTCTCACACACATCTATTAAATTACAACAACATATCAAATCATCTCAAACTCACATACTCCAAAACTATTTCCAAAATATACAATTAAACAAACAAAACAAAATTTCTGAACTCTTTTTTCAAAAAAAATTTTTGAAAATTTATTTCCTAAAATCAAACCAATCACATCCATAATTACTATATTTACCAATCATAATGGGTTTTGCGGTTTTAGGGGAAAAAAAAAAACTCCAAGGGATTCGCGAGATTGTATCAGCCGTTGGGAGCCCGGTGGCATTGTGCATTTTTAGTACACGTCGCTCTAGAAAGTTAAGAGAGAGAGAGAGAGAGAGAGAGAGAGAGAGACTTCATTATAGTAAGAGAAGGTGTTTGAGAGATAGAAAGAGGGAGAGAAATAAAGAGGGAAGTGGTTTTGCGAGCTTTCTCAATGGAGGAACAGGGAATTGAGTGCTTTTTTGAATTTTAAGAAGGTACCTTTGGGCATTTTTCTCTGTGATTATCATTTCTCCTTTTCTCAATGACTTTCACTTTGTTGGATTCTGTCTGTGATTTCTGTTTGTTTGACTAAGGGAATACAGAAAGACGATTGTTCTTTATTTTAACTTTTTTGATGGTTTTGTGAGTATCTAATTGGATGAAGTGAGAAGTTAATAATCAAGTTTAATATTTTTTTTTTTTTGAATTTGAAAATTGGGCAATTGTTTGAGACTTTTGGGCTTTTTTCACTGTGATTGATTCTTTTCTTTCCTTTTTTGCTTTTATTTTTTCTTCTTGTGCTGATATTCGGCTGTAAATTCGTTGAAGATGTTTCAATCTTTTTTCAATGTAATTTTTTTAAAATATGTATTTCTTTCAGTGACACCTTTTTGTCTTGTAATGCAGTTCTTCACGAGGCACTGTCAGAAAAAAAAAATTTTATTCCAAAAAAAAAAATATATTTCTACCACCAAAAAAAATAAATAAATAAAAAATTTAAGGTTTAATGTCTTGTGTATATATTTTCCACCCTCTGTGTTCTGCTCTCATCACTTCTCTGCTTGCAACATGTAAAGATTTTAAGTACCTGTCTGAGAATTTCTTCTCAATAAACACCACTTGGGTATTCTGTTTCACCAGCTGAAATAATCCTCAAACTCTTTCCCTCTTGTAGGATTGACTCGGTTTCTCTTTTGCAGTCCAAAGATTTGGAGAGAGAGAGAGATGGGGAGAGCAATTAGGTGGTTGAGGGGCTTGTTGGGGATGAGGAAAGAGAATGAAAATGTGGAGAATTCAAATTCCGTCGACCGGAAAGAGAAGAAAAGGTGGAGTTTTGGCAAGTCCAGTAGAGATTCAGGGGTTGTGGGTAACATTCCGGTGAGTATTCCCGTGACTGACACTGCTTGGATGAGGTCTTACATTGCTGAGACAGAGAAAGAGCAGAACAATCACGCAATTGCTGTTGCTGCTGCCACCGCTGCGGCTGCCGATGCTGCAGTGGCTGCGGCGGCGCAGGCAGCGGTGGCTGTGGTAAGGCTTACTAGTCAAGGCAGAGGAACTCTGTTTTGTGGTGAGAGAGAGAAGTGGGCTGCAGAAAAAATACAGACTGTTTTCAGAGGCTTTTTGGTAAGTGTGTATTCATTTTCCATTTGGTTCATTGATCTTTACAACTTCAATCTCATCTCATAAATTAATTTTTTTGAGAAGGGTATTGGAATTTTGTCTATCGTGTGTTCTGTTATATTATGATTTTAGTTATGTTTTATACATGTACTGTTTGCCATGTAGTCTGGCAGTACTCTTATACCAAGTTTCTTGTTTTTCAATGTCAAATGTTGCTTAAAGTTAGTGAAGTACTTGAAACATGTTCTAACTAAACAGTACCTTATATTTTATTTTCTTCTCTCTTTAGTCTAATGATTGTCTTACCCTTTTCTTTGTTTCAGTTCTTGCTCTCCTGTTCTCAGTACAAGTTTTTGAAATTTGATGTTTGTATTTTGAATTCTGAATGGTTTTGAGCGTGATTGGTGGCTCTGATTTTTTTGTTTCATTGTTTGGCTCTTTCACTAGTTTGAATTCCAAACAAGTCTCAACTTTTTGTGTTTGCCCTTTTCCAATTCACTTGAATATGTACCAACTAGTTCATTGTTGTGTTTCAGTAGTTTTGGATTCTTGTAAATTTGATTTGATTTGGGTTCTCATTCAGGCACGAAAAGCGCTTCGAGCACTAAAAGGACTGGTGAAATTACAAGCTCTTGTTAGGGGCTACCTTGTTCGAAAACGAGCTACTGCAGCTCTTCACAGTATGCAAGCTCTTTTTCGAGCTCAGTCTACTGTTCAATTCCAGAGAGCTCGTCGTTTGATCAACAAAGAAACCAGATTTCAACCTCGAGCCAGAAGGTCCATGGTGAGAATGATTAAACACATTCTTTTCTTTATTCAAATGATGAAGTGCTCTTCAATCTCAACTTGTGTTTTTGGTATTTTTAGGAAAGATTTGATGAAACAGTGACTCAATTCCATAAGAGGCTATCGGGACCTATTGAAAAATCGCTAAATGCATTTGAGGATAGCCCAAAAATAGTTGAGATTGACACATACAAGCCTAGATCAAGATCACGGCGAATCAACACCATAATGTCGGATTCTAGCAAAGACCCGTATTACCAAACTGTCTCGTCTCCACTTCCATGTCCAATTCAGACCCGGAAGCTGCCAGAATACTTAACGAATGATGAATTTAGGCTATCCACTCCTCAAAGCACACCTGATTTTTCGAATTCATGCAGGTCAGTTGCTCCAGTGACACCATCCAAAAGTGTATGTGGAGACAGCTTTTTCGACTTTCCTAACTACATGGCGAACACTCAATCATTCAGGGCGAAACTGAGGTCTCACAGTGCTCCAAAGCAAAGGCCAGAGCTGGTATCCAAGAAGGGGCTGACACTAGGTGAAATAATGGCGTCGAGGACTAGCTTGAGCGGTGTTTCAATGCAGAGGTCTTGTTCTCAAGCTCAGGAAGCTCTGGATTCTTGACAAGTTTGTTATTGATTTTTTTTTGGTGGTGTTTTTAATAGAGAAATTAAGAGATGGATTTTCAATAGGAGATGGCTAATTGAAGAGAATGGAGAAGATGAACTAACAAGCATACCTTCTCTAAAACAAATAGGTAATAGAACAGAGTGCTGGTGTACATTCTTTGACAGTGTTCTGGTTAAGTAGTCATGCTTTGTGAATGGAAATGAGTTTTTTCATCTTTGCTATATACATGAAAATGGAGCACCTGCTTGAAAAAAAGAAAAGAAAAAAGACATTGGAGTTAGCAGAACAGGGCAATTAGATCAATGGGAATTGAAGAATGTTGATGACAGTCAAGTGGGAAACTGGTTCCGAAGAAGAATATCATTGGGAAGTTGTTTTTCAAAAACATTTTTGAAACTTCCATGGAGGTTCTTAGTAGTTAGTAACCACTGAGCCAAGAGAGCGGGGTATCTATATTTTTAAAACAGGGTGCTTTTGTCAAGCTGTGCTTATTAATTTATTTTGGGGGACTCTATTTGCACTTCAAAAATGAGGTTGGATATCCCAAGAGGGCTGCTAGATGTCCATACTTTTTATCTTTGTACTCCCCATTTTTTTAGTCCCCCACCCTCCAAAATTACATTTAACCTATTTTTCTTTACAACCCCACCATATTCCCAACTTTACCCCTCTTTAGTTTTATCTTCTCTCCATCTCCGACCATCCTCATTCTTCGTCTTTGTCTCTTTTTTTTCACCTGCAAAACCCTAACCCTATCCACCATAATTATCGTAAACCCCTTCTCCAGATGCGAAACCCCTTCTCTATCTTCTTCTTCTTCTTCTTCTTCACCCCATCGTGAGCCCTAACCCTAATCCCAACCCTAACCCTCTACAGGTGCGAAAACCCTCCTATCACATTGCCATCATTGCCATCTACTCCGACACGAAACCCCTCCCTGATTCAAATCTTGCTTGATCGCAGTGGCAAAGGGACCCAGTTCATTCCTAGGGTTCTCTCACTGTCTCTCGCTCAGCAATGGAAAGAGGTGAGTCTAGTTCATGATGGGTCTGGGTCTCGAAGCTCAACAGGATGCGATGAGAGGATGGCTAGAGATAATGAGAGGAGAAGGAACGATGGTGAGAAGGAGATCAGCGGTAAAAAAGAGCCAAATGGGGGAGGCGGTTGGTAGAATTAGATTGCCGTTGAGGGGTTGGGTGGCTACGGTTGGCAATGAAGGGTTGGCTGGCGGCGGGTGGAGATGGTAGTCAGGTTCGGGTTAGGGTTTGAGAAATTATGGATGATGGTAAAAGTGGAATTTTGTTTTGGGATAAAATTGGATTTAAAAATATATATATATATATATAAAGAATGTGGGGATTCTATGAAAAAATGTATCGGTAAATAGCAGTTCTCTATCCCAAGTTAGTGATTTTTTTTTATTACTACTATGTCCCTATTTAAAATGATCAAAAAGTACTTGATACTGAAAAAAATGCAAATCAAAGTGTTTTGAACACTTCATACATAATCAATCTCAATCTTTCCTTCTCTTTTTATTTTTTTACTCTCTTTACTTTACATTTTAATATTCAACCATATTTGCTAGAATTAATCATTCTTGCATTATATTTCATATTGAAATCAATAATAGACAATGAATAAAACGTTTCCTAGCAAATTTCTTTTTTTATTTTTTTCATTTTTTTTAGAGAATGTACGTTTTCTATTTATGTTCATCGTTTTTGGCTGTTGGGGTTACGAAATTCATTTGGAAACTCAGTACCGAACAAATTATATCTATTTGGAAACTGGTTTCCAAACAAAATTCATATATTCGGCAATGTGTATCCAAATGAAAAAACTAAAACCAATTTTCTATTGTTTGAAATTGAGTATCTAAACATATTTCATTTTTTAGGCACTGAGTATTCGAAATAATTTAATATTTTTGAAATTAAATATCTAAATATATTTAATTTATTTGGCACTAAGCATCTAGGTGGACAAGCTTGCACAAAGTATCTGAATGGAAAAGTTAGAACCAACTATCCGGATATAATTCATTTGTTTGGCAGTGAGTTTGTTCCTCTATTGTGACTACTAGACTAATATGTTTCTAATATGTTTGTAGGATTTTTAGGGGTATAATAGGTATTATTTAGGGTGTCAAAAGAAATAAATAAAATTTTAAACTTTAGATTGAAGTGTTCAAAGTAATGGAGTCCTCAATCTAATTTTTTGAGTGTAAATAAAATTACTCATTTTTTTTATAAGTAAATTATAAATATATCTCTTGAAATTTATTAAAAATACAAATTATCTCCCCACATTTAAAATATTACATCCTACCTCTTCCAATTGTCAATTACATAATAAATTGTTACTAGCATTAAATTTTTTTAAAAAAATACTTAAATTAACCTTTATAAAATTAAACAATTTTTTTTTCTTTTTCTTATGTCGCCATCTTTATTCTCCATTTTTCTCTTAATTTGTAGCACCACTCTGCCTAATCATCACATCACCCTCTCCTACTCTCAATCAACATCAATGTCATTATTACCTATAAGCATTTGATTTATTGCCATGGAGGGCTGGAGAATAAACTGTAAAGAAACACAGATATTTGGTGGTGAATGGATAAAAATGAGTGGGGATGTAAAAATAAAATAAAATAAAATAAAATAAAAAAAATAATTAAATTGATTGAATCGGACTGAACTGATTATATTTGGTATATTTTTTAACAAAAATTCAATTGTGCGAATTTTTAATTTGATTTTTTTTTTCCAATTTTTTATTTAATATTAGTTCAAGCACCTTATATATTAAACTAAATTAAAAATAATTGCTTTAACATATATTGTATTTATAATATATATAATCTAATAATCTAATAATATTAATAAATATAATAACTTATTAATCTTAATTAATTAAACTTATCATCTCTATAACTTAAGTTTGTGAATTCTTATTATATATAATCTTAATTATAAGTCATTATTTTTGAAATTTTAATATTTTTTAACTTTTTTATTTGTATTTTTGTTAATTTAGGAATTGAAAAGTATTTATTAAATAAATGGATTGTATATGTTTGAAGTGGTGGATAAATAATTAATTCAACAGTTTTATATAGATTAGTGGCTATACTAAAAAGTTATTCAAGTTTGAAAGGTTCTAAACTGATTAAACCGTATCGAACCGAACTGTTTATTTCTGTGCAGTATGATTTGATAGGAGAAACGATTTATATCGGTACTCAAAATAATAAAATCAACATTATCAGTTCGGTGAAATTTTTTACCTAAATTCTAACCGTACTGAACCGATTACATCCCTAGAAATAAGCGTAATATGATAATTTTATTTTGGTATTAAAAATATTTGAATATATATATATTTCTTTTTTAAGTTAGTTGCAAAAAATATTGTGACAATAAATTTTTGAGATATTTACTAATAAATCCTATCTCACAAACAGTTTTATCGATTGGTCTTAAGGTTATTTCTATTGTTTTGATTAGTCTTATTAGTGGGGAAATATCTTACCAGTTGATCCTATTTCTTTTGTTTAGTAACATTGAGCGGTCAATTATACCCTTCCGTGTGTGTGTCGCGTGACATACATCATTCCAAAGCAAAAAGCATAAAGAGCCTTAGTGTACTTTGTTGATGTGTGGCACCTATTGTGTGTATCACGTGACATACATCATTTCAAGGCAAAAAGCATAAAGAGCCTTAGTATACTTTGTTGATGTGTGACACCCATTGTGTGTGTCACATGACACTCCAAGGCAAAAAGTATAAAGAGCCTTAGTATACTTTGTTGATGTGTGACACCCATTGTGCGTGTCACGTGACATATTGTGTGTCACGTGACACACCCTCATAAAAGAGCTTTGGTGTACTTTGTTGATGTGTGGCACCCATTGTGTGTGTCACGTGACATATTGTGTGTGTCACGTGACACTCCAAGGCAAAAAGCATAAAGAGTCTTAGTGTACTTTGTTGATGTGTGACACCCATTGTGCGTGTCACGTGACATATTGTGTGTCACGTGACACACCCTCATAAAAGAGTTTTGGTGTACTTTGTTGATGTGTGTCACGTGACATATTGTGTGTGGCACATGACACACCCTCATAAAGAGCATGCATCTAATAACATCTAAATGAGGGCATTAAGGTCCCTCAAAATATCCAAGGACTAGACGGTTTATTAGAAAAAAAAAATGGGACCAATTGGTTCATAAGTTTAACATTTGAGATTTATTGGTAAATCTCCCTAAATGTTTTTGGGTATTTTTGTTTTTTTTTTTTTTTGTGTTTTTTGTGCGTGTGTTTTTTTTTTTTTTTTGAACAACGGAAAGGCTGTGGCATTGCTTATGAGGGGCTTTATTTATCAAATGTGAACTAGTTTTACTTTCGTAATGGAAAGGAATGTAATTCATACTGTTGTAGCCCTACTATCTACTAACACCGTGTCGAGAGTTTTTTATTTATTATTATTATTATTATTTGGTTAAATAAAAAATAAGTAAAATATTTTTTAAAAAAAATATTTTTGCATAATTTTTTTAAAAATAACTTATTTTTTAAAATTCCGTAAATTAATGTTTACAAAGTTACACTCTCACTTACTATTAGAGGGTTTAGAGTACAACAAATCCTTATAGGTGTCTTTTGAATGCAGGAAAAAGTGGGTCTCAGTCATCTTGATTGACACTAGGTCAACTATTAATGTATGCCCATCGCGCACTGCTTACGCGATAGGGCTAAAACTAGCGGACTTCACACCCACTAGTCAACTGATTAGAGCTTATGACAACACTAGCTGAGAGGTCATTGGGACCATTAAAGTACAAATAGTGGTAGGCCCATCTAAGCACGAAGTTGAGCTCCACATCAGGGATGTCCCAACAACATTCATTTTGCTGTTGGGAAGGCCATGGTTGCATCAAATGAGAGCAGTGTCATCTACGGTACACCAAATAGTGAAGTACTTGCATGATGGAGGTGTTGTCACTATTTTTGGGAACTTATCTAGTCATCCTCCACCACAGGTCACAACACCAGTGCTGAAGATTAATCACGGGGAAGAATATGGCTGTGAGTGGTTGCATTCTCAAAATATATTTCCACTGGTATATTTGCACTTCATGTTTGGATACAATTTTCAAATCGTAATTCCACCACACAATTCAAAATACATCTTCACTTCTCGTTTGGCAATTTTCTCCCTTCATTTCTCCACTGTAAAAAACTTCTAACGGTACACTCTATGTCTTCGATATTCTTCATTTCTGAAGAGCTTCACGTGAAAGAAATTTAAAGCTGAACTTTTGAAAAGCTTCACCTGGAAAGAAATTTAAAGCTTCACGAGTCGTCTTCCTCTCTTTCAACGATCACAGCTCAAGATTCTTCACGGGTCTTGTTGTTCTCTGTGAACTGAGACCTTCAAATCTAAATTACATCTGTGAACCCCCTCTCCACCCATAAAATCGCATCTACCAGCTCCCACAAATCAAGTAAGTTGCAGTCTGTGTGTTGTGGAAGATTCACTCTCCGAGCAATGAAACAACGACAAGACCGAGGTCAACTACTTCACAAATTTCTCTCAAATTTTAAATTACAACTCACTGATTTCCTCAAACATCCCCAAATTCATTCCCAATTTATGTGTGTCAGGCCAAATTTGTGAAGTGTATTCTCGAATCAAACGCCTATCGAAGAAGCGCACATCCACCCACTGTACCCACTCTGTCACCGATGATAACTATTCCACTCCGACTGCTCTGGTACATATATCCTTGAATTGATCTGCTAGTCGTATATCCTTCAATCCTTCAATCAATCTGCTATGTAATAGCTGAGAAGCAGAAATGGTTCTGATCTGTCAAACCGGTCAACCGCCAGGACAACTGGCCGATTGTCCCACCGATCTTCCGGCTGGTGGACCAGTTGGCCGACCGCTGGCCCAACCCCCTCTCCTCTGGGTCGACCGCCATTAACCCCTTTGATGCTTCTCTTCTTCTTTTGCTCTCATTCTGCTATTTCTACTTATTGTCTACTATGTACACTTCTTTCACAGACTTTTTGCATGCAATATTCTGCTTTTTCTTGTTACATCTGTCTTTTTCAACACTTTTAACAACTACAATTGTTGAATTTTTTTTCCTAGCAATATTCTGGTTTTTCTTGTTGTATCTGTTTTTCCCAACACTGTTAACAACTTGAATTGATGAACTTTTTTTCCCTACCGAAACATAATTGGAGATGATTCTTGTATTTTTATTTTTTAATATCCAATTCAGATTTGTTTGGATATAAATTGTGCGTTGTTAGATGGATGGAAACAATTCTGATGACAATCAAGACACAAGAATGTAGAGTTCCATAATTGAAATGAAGCTAATAAACATGTTGAGAAATGAGGTATAAAAAAAATCAAACAACAGGTCGTAGTATTGTGTGGACAGTTAGGCATTGGAATCATTTTGCAACTGAGTTACAAAATTTGTATGGGTTTTGATACAGACCAAAACAGGTGAGACAAAAATATCAGCGACTGAAAGCTGATTACCAAACCTTCAAGAAATTGCAGGCACAGACCGGTCTAGGATGGGATCTCATTATAGGAACGGTTGTTGCACCTGATGAATTTTGGGATAAAGTATTGAATTAACCTATACCCTTCTCATTTTTTTTTTGTAACATTTGATCACACGTACAGAACGCTTATTTTTAATATTTTCAATTGTTGTAGGCAACAAAAAATGTTAAGAAATTTAGGACAAAAGGATTTGAGTATTTTCAAGAAATGACCGAAATTGTTGAAAACTGTTGTGCCACAGGGGCCTTGGCCCATGCATCCACACAAGGAGCCCCTGACTTTGATGAAGATGATGAAATGCTTAATAAATTTTGGTCTCCTAGAGCTAGTGGGAGTAATGCGACCGAACCAATTACTGTTGACTTATTTGGCGATGAGTACATAGAACTATTGACGGGCAAAAGTCACAAAAGGGGCCCTACAAATAGCCAGACTGATAGTGATCGTTCTAAAAGGTCACAGTCAAGTGGCTTTGATGATGTCTGCGTAGCTTTCACTACCTATGTACAAGAAAAAATAGAACATTCCCGTGCCCGATTAACAGACACAGAAGCTGTAAGTGTAGGTGGTGATGACTATTCTCTTAATGCATGTCAAGATGCCCTATTAGAGCTTGGGGAGATACCACCGGTCCAGTACATTAGGGCACTAATACTATTCAAAGACAAGGAATGGCGGAGGTTTTTTTATGCGTACTTCTGCCCATATGTGACTAGCTATGATTCTATCTTTGCAGTGAAGGGAGAAGTTGTGGCTTGATTGAGCTTGTGGTTCTCTTTGTGGTTGTCCAACATGATTTGATGATGTCTATATCGTTCTTATTTATTATTTTTTTTCACCTGATGACATACTCTTTTTTATCTGCCTTTCTCTATTTATTTCTATAATTTTTAAAATTATTTATGTTTTACATTTAGATGTGATTTTATTCTTCTGCGTTCTTTCATGTCTGTTTTCTTATTTCTGCTTCAACTTTCAATTTTACACACAACATACAATATGAAAAGGTAGTAATGACAATATGACTAAATATTAATATATTTTTTCTTCGCATGTATGTTTCCATCTAGTTCGATAAATAACTAAGGCCGACAAATTGTAGGCAGTGGTTTATTTTAGTTTCACCAATAATGGTAACAGTTAGCATGTCGTTAATAATTTTTTTTATAATTATGCGTTATTGTCTTGTAGCCGAAACAATATGTCATCCGACATAGAAAACAATGCAATGGAGAGGTCATCAGAGGAGGATGAAGTTATTGAAGATTTTATGGACTTTTTGATGATTGCTTTTATGAATGAGCATATGAATGCGTCAACCAGTAGACGACTGCAGCGAACTTGTCCATTCAAAGGTGATGATTACATCTTCAGTTTATTAAATGGCCATTAAGAAACAATGATGGACATCATGCGAATGGATGCCCAAACATTCATTTTATTGAAAGACACCTTACTTCAAATTGGCTTTGTCAAAACTGAACATATGCATATCAGTGTCGAGGAATCGCTTGGCATTTTTTTGTACACTTTGGCACAAAATGACCGGCATAGACTACTAGCCGATAGATTTCAACGCTCCACTGAAACTATTTGTTGGCATATCAAAATCATTATGCGAGCACTGTGCAAGCTTGCATCAACGATTATCAAACCATGTAACCAAAATGAGATGCTGGAAAAAATTTTAAATGATAGGAGGTTTTTTCCGTGATTCAAGGTATGACTACATGTTTGTCTTGTAAGTTTTCAATAACAATAACGAATTAATTTTCTTTTTTTTTTCTTTTTTTATTTTTATTTTTAATGTTTTACAAGTAATATATAGGTTTGTTTCGTGTTTAATGTCAAACTAATATATTTCAAGTAGAATTGTGTCGGTGCTATCGATAGCACATTGGTAGATGCGTGGGTTCCAGCCTCATGACAGAATACATTCCATGGTTGCAAAGTTACGGTATCGTAAAATGTACTCGCAGCTTGTGACCTCGATATGTTGTTCACATTTATCAATTCTGGATGGGAAGGCAGCGCCCACGACAACGCAATTTTAGTTGACTCAATTACAAGAGCTGATCTACATTTCCCACACCCACCCCATGGTGAGTGTCACCAAATAACACTGTATTGTCTTAAATGTTGATTTTTGTGTATATGTGTTTGACAGAGCATTGCCTACATTATTTACATATAGGCAAGTATTATTTAGTGGATGTCAGCTTCATGCACATGATTGGATTTCTTGCCCCATTTCGTTACCAACGCTATCACTTGCAAGAGTTTCATGGCCTTTATTATTCTGGACCCAAGGAATTGTTTAACCATCGACATTCATCGTTACGCAATGTCATAGAAAGAACATTTGGTGTTCTGAAGAAGCATTTCCAATATTGCGGTCCATGCCAAATTACAAGTCCATAAGACAAGAACCCCTCGTGATTGCATGTTGTGTAGTGCACAATTGGATCCGTTTGCATGCAGCTACGGACCCATTCTTCAAGGAAGCTGATAATGAAATGGCGGCTGAAGTGGTAGCAGACAGGTTTGTTGGAGGCCAAGCTGACTATATTGACATGTCACAATATGGGTTGACGTACCAATCGAACTTTAGGGATGCAATTGCTACTGCTATGTGGCAAAATCATGTTGGCCATGGGTCGATTTGTGATGTCAAGAAATAATGTGAATTTCGTAGTATTGTATGTATTATTACATTCAACTTTTTTTTTTAATGTGAAACATTTGAAAATATTAAAAAATTACAAAAATATTTTTAAAAAATCAACCATAATTTTAAAAAATATTAAAAAAAAAAATTTGTTGTAAACTTTTTTAGTAAAACAAAAATATTAATTTTTTTTTAAAATTCATCTACCTCGTTGGTGTTCTAAAAAATCAACCATAATAGTACATTGGATTATACGTGAAAAAATCAATAGTTGGATAAGTCTGCTCTTGTTGGTATGGAAATAAAAATCAATTTAAAATTCATCTACCCCGTTGGTGTTTTACAAAAGCAATCATAATTTTAAAAAAAAAATATTAAAAAAATTATTTTTGTTGTAACATATTATAATATTTTAGTAAAACAAAAATAATAATAATAAAAAAAGCATTTTAACATTCATCTACCCGATTGGTGATATGCAAAATCAACCATAATTTTTAAAAAAATATTACAAAAATTATTGTTGTAACATATTAAAATATTTCAGTAAAAAAAAAAAATAAAAAATAAAAACCAATTTGGAATTCATCTACCCTGTTGGTGTTCTAAAAATCAACCATAATTTTAAAAAAATAAAAAAAAAATAATTTTGTTGTAAAATATTAAAATATTTCAGTAACACAAAATTATTAAAAAAAAAAACAATTTAAAAATTCATCTACCACGTTGGTGTTCTACAAAATCAACCATAATTTAAAAAAAAATAAAAAATAATAATAATTTTGTTGTAAAATATTAAAATATTTCAGTAAAAAAAAAATTATAAAAAAAAAATCATTTTAAAATTCATCTACCTTGTTGGTGTTCTACAAAATCAACCATAGTTTTTTAAAAAATATAAAAAAAATAATTTTGTTGTAAAATATTAAAATATTTTAGTAAAACAAAATTATTAAAAAAAAAAAACCAGTTTGGTTAACAGTGTTTTTTTAGTTAACTTTTATTAAAAAAAAAAAAACTAGTTTGGTTATAACTATTATTTCTTTTTGTTAATAATTAATTATTTCAATTAAATTTTAAAAACAGTTTGGTTAACAGTATTTTTTTTAATAAATATTTTTTGAATTGAAATTTGAAAAGAGTTTGGTTATGAAAAAAAAAAAAAACGAAAATAAAATAAAAACAAACTAAAATAAACAGATTGGTGGATCATTTAAAAATAAAAACAGACATCAGTAAATTATACGGAAAAAAAAATACACAAACAAAATACAACGAAAAATGGTGCTTACATCCATGAACCAAAAAAATTAAGACAGAAAGAAAAGGAAACAAACAAATAAGAAAAGAAAGTACGAGTACATCTGCAACACAACTAAAAACCATAACATGCGTCAACCATTTAATCGCTCATCGAAACAAATTAAGCGTCATTGTCAGGTGGTGGTGGTGGTGGAGGTGGAAGGAAGTAGTGATGGTAGACCTGAGTCACTCGATGGTCAATTTGATCAATGCGGTTGCTTGTAACTTTATCACGTCTTTCAGTGTCAACACAAAACTTACCAAATTGTTGAATTAGTGAGTTCTGAGCAGCGGCAAATGCATCGAACCGATTACCCAATGCATTGAACTAATTCTCCATTTGTTGTTCCCATTGTACGCGCTGATTGTGTCGTTCTTGTTTTAATGCAAAATAATCAGTCCAGTATTGGGGTTGTTGATTTGGTGGCATGGCATTGTCATTGGAGTCTTCGGAATTATCAGCTATTGGTGCATTTGCAACATTAATAAATCCCAATAAGTTGTCAGCGCCACCAGCTCGGGTCAGTGTATACTTTGAAATTGGTGAAGAGATTTTCACATCTGCTTCACTTACGAGGCTGACATGATGAGCTTTGAAAATTTTGGTTAGCAGAGCTCCAAAAGGTAGTGACCGGCCACTGAGAGTACCAAGATTTGCAACCACCATTTCCTTGAGTAGTATGTAGCATAAATCTAATGTTTGTCCAACTAAAACAATATAACAAATAAACATTATAAAATAGAACAACATCAAATTGTCCATTTTTGGGAGTGACATTTTCGACTATCTATCGATGAAGAATATGAAGGTGGTGTTTTAAATGTTGTGCTTGTAAATTAGTGCCAGTAAATCGATTCTCACAAATTGTAGTATAAACCTTACTTACATCACTAACCATGTTAACTAGGTCAGCCTCACTTTGAAAATGACTTTGCAAATCCCCTGATTGAACTCCAATAATTTGTGCCAAAGTGTGGGGGTTCAGTGTGATTAGTTTACCTTTCATGTAAGATGTCAAACTATTCTCTCCAACTACTCCCTCAATAGGTCTTAAGTGAAGGTAAAATAAATACACAAGACGTGGATATATCTTTTGTGGTAAATTGGTTAAATGTAGCCATCCCATTGTCTCTAGTCTGCCAACCAACAAAGGATCATATTGAGAAAGTAGATTTACCCTTCTCCCGGTAACAATTAGTCGGTTGGCAAAATTTGGATAAGCTTGTTCATGATTGTATGTGAGAAAATCAATAGTTGGATAAGTCTGCTCTTGTTGGCGTGGTGGAGGGTTAAAAGTTTGGCCACGTTTTGGTTTGGTTCTTTTTGTTCTCGGCATGATTTATGAATGTAAGCAAAAGGATAGCAAAATGTAACAAAAATGTATGAAAAATGTATTGCAAAATGTATGAAAATGGTGTGCAAAGGTAAGCAACAGATAGCCAAAGCTCAGCCTCGGGTTCAGACTTGCTGGAGCTAGAAAAGGTGAGATCGGTTGACCTGCCGGATGATCCACCGGTTGACTGCTAGGTCGACCTGTTTGCTGCATTGTTCGGCTTACTTCTACAGCTCTGAAATTTTGAACAGATCTGAAGGAACCTTTGATCAAAGCTCTTGGTCTCTTGTTTTACATGGATATGAATTGTAAAAATATAGACTGAATTTTTGAAATTAATTGATTTGGAAATTAATTGAGGTAGGTGGTGGAGGAGGTGGTTGTATGGTTCGGGTATTGATACTATTTTGATACTATTTGAATAATGAATGTCAATGAAAATGGTGAAGAAGTTGGTGAAAGTTGTGAAGTAACGAAGTTGTTGGAATGAAGATGGTGTTGCTGAAAGTTGTGAAGTGAAATTGTTGGTTAGCAAAGTGATATAAAGAGCTTTAGTCAAACAAATGGTCAAAAACATACCACTGAGTTTTGGCTTTTTTTTTTTTTTACTTTGATCCAAAGCTGACCAACTATTTTGGCCTTTTTTTCTTTTTTTCTTTTATCAAAGCTGACCAACTGAGGTTTTGCAGAGGGTTGATGGCTCTGCAGAATATGAGTTAAATTTCCATATTGTCCTTTTTATTTTTTTCTAACATATGAATTTAGTATTCACTGAAAGAGGGGTAATGTGTTCATTTCAATGTCAAACCCATCACACACTAATATTATTGATGGTACTTCCACTTCATGGGTCTCTCTTTCACGGGTGCAATTGACAGTGAAATGGACTGGTGAGGTACAAATGAAGGTGAAAACAATGGTATAGGTTTACGGTTTTTTCATAAAAGTGATAAAATTTAACAAATGAAAAAATGTTTAGGTAGCATTTAGTAACGTTTATATTTTTGGTTTCTATTTACAAAAATTTAATTAATTACTTTTTATTTATTTTTTTAAAAAATATAAATTACAAACGCGTTTGGTTTGAACATAATAGTTATTGTCTAAATTTAACACACATAAACAAAAAAATATGTTTATTCAGGTCTAAAATATTTATATTTATTTTTTATTATTTTATGACAATGGGATCATACACATTATAATTGATAAAAAATTAATTTAAAAAAATAATTGAAAAAATAAATTAATTGAAAAGAATAAATTGAAAAAAAAAATAATTGCAATAAAAATTATTTGGAAAAAAAAGTAATTGAAAAAAAAAATCAATTGAAATAAAAATTGAAATAAAAATTAATTGAAAAAAAAAAGTAATTGAAAAAAAAAATTTAAAAATTATTTGAAAAAACAAATTAATTGAAAAAAAATTATTTCAAAAAAAAATTAATTGAAAAAAAAATTATTAATCCATTTTTTGAATTGAATTTTAAAAAGAGTTTGGTTATGAATGTTGATAAAAAATTTCAATTGAATTTTGAGTTGTGTATTTGATTATGATTATAACTTTTTGAATTAAGTTTTAAAAACTAAAAAAAAACTCATAATCAAACAAATTTTCTTACTTCACATGTCACATCAAACTTTCAAAACTCAATTCCACACTCAATTCAAAACTCATTTCAAAAACCATAACTAAACAAATTTTTACACTTAAATCATAATTCCAAAACTCACAAACTCAAAATATAATTCCTACTCTCAAATCATATTTAGAAAACTCTACCAAACGTTACCTATGTTTTTCTTTCTGGGTTTCACTCTAGCATATGCTTAATTAGTGCAGACAATTATGGCCGAGGAAAAATGGATGTACATGAGTGCTCAGTGCATTTACTTTTTGAGCAAGCTAGGGTACATCCCTAAAATAGGACTAGAATGAGTAGTAGGAAGGGCATTACAACGGCAAGTGAGATGACTCACAATCGACATGCATTCGGTGTCATGTCCCAAACCTGCCCCTAGAGGTTTGGATCATAACCGGCCAGTAATCATGAGATTACGTATGACCTCTAATAGAATTCAAAACATATTTAGTTATATGGGGCCAGAAGTGAAAGTAGAATAATAAATTTTCTCCAATGAGCTATGCATATATGGCATGAACAAAAACATTTTATATGTTAATAACTCACATCCATACATACATAATCAGCTAATACATGTTCAAGACCATTCACAAGTTCATTATCATATAAAAACCCAAAAATCTAAGTACAACCATCGTCATACATGACCAGCAAAAGAGAACAAAGGAACAAAGATAGCAAAAGCCTCGCTCGTAAGGTGCTCCTTGATAGACTTCACAAAGGTTGGGTAAACTTTGACTAGTTCACTAGGGCTGGACATCCCGTTGCTCACCTATATACATATATATATATATATATATAACAGAGTGAGCTAAAATCTAGTGAATAACATCATAGTAAAGAGGTTATATGAATGGGTTCTATTATACAAATATAAACATTTCCATATCATATATAATTCATAATGGAACGACCTTAGGTCCAATAAATAGCGGAACGACCTCGGGTCCAACGTATAATAGATGTGCAGAACAGAACTGATCATAACTTAATGAAACGACCTTGGGTCCAATCATTGACAATTGTATAATGACCCTTTGGTCAACTCATAACAGATATTTAGACTTATCAGATATTCAGAACGACCTTGGGTTCACCTTGTCAAATATACATAATGACCTTAGGTCCTTTTCAATTATACAAAACGACTTTAGGTCCATCATATGCTTTCATTCTTGTCAATCATACTTATAGATCTTTTAAGATAGAAGGCTCATTCATAGCACAAAATCATAGGTTCAGAAAAACTTACCACATTGATAGCACTTAGAAAATAATGTACGTAAAAATATCTGTACTAAGATATTACTTACAATAATTTGGTTGCTGACACGTCCTCGTAGATGAACCTATAAATTACATAAACACATATACACATTGAATTGCATTGCTTATTCAAACCATCCTTTAAATTATTTAATTCTTTTAGGTCTCATTCTATCTCATTAACTTATTTAGCATTCTCAATTTATGCCTAAGAATATTCAGAAAGAAATGAGAATAAACCAAAATCTAAGGGTGGAAGACGACTTGAGGAGGGTCAATGAGAGGGCACCAAATCAACCCCGAGAAGAATATTATAACAAGAATGATGTCCAAATCTAGAAGGATTAATGTTCACGTCAGGATGTAAAGGTAAAGGATTTGGCCAACAAGGTGGCAGAATTGCAAACCATGGTGAAGTTCATGGTATAAAATCATGTATTGCAGCAGACACCACCAATATCGACATCACCACCCGTGGTCATCAATGCTGGTGTCCACAACGGTGAACAAATGTCGACACGGCACGGTGGGAGACCAACAGTGTGCTCTCAATGGCATTCAATAAACGCCAACAGAGGCAAACTTCGAAAAGAAATATTATCGCAGATTAGAGGATTGAAGCGGGTGAATGGTGTAGACACCCCATTTTTGACCGCTCACAAGACTTGGGCGCTTTATTCTGAGCACTCGATGATGAACGTTATTGTTAATGGTTTGAATTCTCAACGAAGGAATCTGAATTCCAGCTCTAAACAATCCCAACCCTCCATACCCACATTGTTTTTATCTCAGAAATCCATTTTTGAGCACTGTACCAACCTACATTGAGCTTGAAACAGAGGAACAGATGGATCACATTGGGGTCTTGTAGACCGCCCCCGAGAACTCCCGCTCTCCGCGCCTCAAGGGGCGCGAATTCGTTTTGTTCTGATGCTACTACAGTTCGAACTCGATGTCACGGTTCTGAATCTAATCTCACAAAGTGCAATGCGAGACCGATAAATCACCAAAGAGTCCAAATCCGGCAAATTGTTTTGGAAAATTGATTTTTTTATAAAGAAGTGCCAAACATGGACTGCTTTGCCAGATACAGAGTCGCCATCTAAATATTTTATTTTGGGGGAAATTTAGGAAACCCTGACTCGTGCCTAAGGCCACATGTCCGTCATCACCAAAGTTGCCTCGGCTCGGGAACTTGGTACGAGAGGGGAAGGTCATGCAATGACCACCCCCCGCTCGCCCGATCAAAGATTGGCCTGTACTAAGCATGATATTTTGTTTTTGAAAACACATGTGTTCTTATTCAGGTTATTAACCTAGAATTACTATGTGATGTGCACAACATACAAGTATAGACTAGATCGCCTAAGTTGGAACAAAACATTGCGTATTCGTTTATGAAAAATGATTTGAAGTTTGCTACTCGCAAGTAGGCTAAATCGGGGAGTTGATGAATTGTTCCAATTCAAGCAATCCAACCTTCACCCACAGGCATTCAGGCAGTTAGATCAAATAAGTAGTTAGCCTCATGATAAGCATGCTTTCATGGCAACATTAACACACATGCAGAATGCTAAAGCGTAAACACTCACAGTGTACTCCAAGCCAAAACAAAGAACAAGTTAGAAATCATGCATGATCCTAGTTCATGTTAAGATGGCTAATGCAACACATGCAAAAATGCAACTAAGATAGGCCCGGCTATCTAGAATGGCATATGAATGCGACAATTCGATACATGTATTCAACTTGGAATCGAAATACAATGCAGTTAGTTTGATGCGCAGAGCCCGGTGCATGCAAAACAGATGAATGATGCACGCATGCAAGCACAAGGATGCTAATTGAAATATGCCCTAAAACTAATAATCGTAAGCGGTTAAGTAAAAGGGAGAAAGAAATGGAGATTGGAAGACATGCATCACACACACGCACGCTTATTACAACAGTTGGCCCTCTTGACGGAGGGTCCGAATAAGAAGCTAACTAGCTAATCTAAGCTAATTAAGCTAATTATTACATCACAAAACTAGCTAACTAACAAGCTAACTAATTAAGCTATTACAACACAAATTGAATAGTTAAACGCATTTAACTAATTAAGTACAAAACCAAAGCATAAACAGCTAAGCAAATTAGCTAAGTAAAGCAGTAAAGTAATGTCCTCAGAGAGAGAAGAATGCACGTATGCTCGGTCGTCTCGTTCTGAAATCCGTTGCGATGCCCTGATTTGCCTTTGTTTGCAACTGTTCTCAGAACCTTGCACTAAGCTCCAGAAAGCTTCTAACTCACCTTGGGGACCTGTGGGAGGGCTGCCGACCACCTAGGGGTGTTTCCAGCCACTGGCCGACCACTTTCTATTGCTGTAGACCAGAAAAAGTGGTCGGCCAGCTAGTTCTTCTGGTCGGCCGACCAGTTTTTGCTGCACTCTTCCAGCTTGCTGCAACAGAGAGCAAGAAAGGGCATGGCAATGTATTTGCAAGATATGTGTGCACAACCACCCTCCCTATCATTTCATAAGCTCAAGGGAGTGTGGTTCTCGACCCTCGGGCCACCAATCACGCATCTCGATGCATGATGGCCGAGAAGCCAAATTGCACAATTCAATATGAAATGAATGCACAAATAAACACATAAAGCTTGGAACTCTATCATGTATGATCAAGAGCGTCGGCGACCAAGAATTGAGGCACGTTTCATCATTTCAAGTATGAAACGTTCCTCATTCCTCGTGTTTGGACTAATACCTAATCCAAACACAATGCAAGCAACTTAAGCATGCAAACATGTAATGCAACTTAAGCATGCAAACATGCAATGCAACATGGCATACTCAATGCAATGTGATTATGGCATGCACAATGCGAACAACAACATAACATGCACAATGCGATGTACAACATGGCATACTCAATGCGATGAACAACATGACATACACAATGCTAAATGGACTTAAACCAAAATGGACAGACCTCAGTCATGCCTAAATCAGTGGCCATAATGATGAAACTAAGGCATGAAGTGCAAAGTAAATGTATGCACAATGCAATGGCCCATCAACTAGGCCTAAGAACACAACTCTCAAGCATGATGAAGAAGCGATAAACATGGAAGTGTGACAACACTAAAGGCTCTGAAATCAAGTGTGAAATGATGCCAAATCATTCAAACAACACAAGTAAAGCATGCAAGAGGGCCTAAGGCACAAAGCCATTAAAGGGACTACACAAGGGGCATGCAATACATGGTACAAATGATTGAACCAACCACGGACATAGCTCAAATAGGTCTAAACAAAGACCAAAACAAGCTGAGATGGGGGCCCAAAGGACCTAGGCATTCAAGCATACAAGCTAGGCCATAAACAAGGCGACAAATGCACAACCCTTAGAGGCACTCAAAGGGTGAAATAAATGGGAACATGGCAATGCTACATGCTCTGAAATGTCATGGTAAATGATGCCAAATCATGTACACAACACAAACGAAGCATGCTATGGTACCCAAAGCTTGAAGCTAGCATAGGCACTTGCACTACAACTATGCAAAACATGAAGCATATGGTCAATGCAACCTAAAACAGTCCTAGAACATGTTAAAATGATGTTAAAACATGTATGGAAGGAAGCCAAAATAAGCTAGCATGAAGGGCATAAGGCATGGAATATGCAAGGCAAATAAGGTGGATTACACTACACCTACCAAGACCAAGCATGAGATGGCTTCGCCAACAAAAATCAAAGTTATATCATGGCAAAATAACCCCAAAAACACATTGAAACGATAGCTCACAAGCTTAGGCATGAAGGCATATGCAATGACTCATGCTTAAGGTATAAAGGGCAAACCCTCCAACGCATTGAAAGAGTGAAAGATGCAAGCGTACGAATATGAAACATGCACTGAAATCACATAACAAATGATGCAAAATCATTCAAAATAGCCAAGCAATGCATGCTAGTGGACTTGATACACAAGGCTAACAAGCTAGAATGCATTATAGCTATACAAAGCATGGCATGCATGACCAAAACAACACAAATCAGAGCTAGAGCATGCTAAAACATGGACAAAAACTTCTTAGAGTTAAGCTAAAATCATGCTAGAATGACATGTTAAAGCATGATACACATGAGGCTAGTTCATGGAAATGCACTACAAGTGCAAGGAGCATGCAAGGGCCAACCAAACCAAACCTTAAGAGAGGTATGACATGGAAAAACATCACCAAGAACATGCTGAAATGGACTCAAAACAAGCTAGAAAGACATGCTACTTCATGAAACATACAAGACTAGTTTGTGAGAAATACACTACAAGTGTATAAAGCATGCAAGAGGTGACAAAACCGAACCAAAACAGTGGTATGCCATGCTGAAATAACCCCAAATACATGCTAAGATATAGCCAACATAAGCTTAACAAACATGCGCACACATGAGGCATTCAAAGCAAGCACCCAAGAACACGAGGAGAGGGGATGACCCTCTCCTATTTGGGACCTTAAAACACCATTTCCACCACTGAAATTCCTGTAGAATTCAGTGGTAGAAAGGTTATGCAAAGGCTAAAATAAGAGCCTAAAGGGATGGCTCAAAACAAAGCCTAACAAGGCCTAAGAGGGGGTAGACCACCCCTAACACAAAAGAGACCTTAAACAAACATGCTAAGGACTAAAAATCAGAACATTTTGCAGTAGGAAGTTAAGCTTAAATCAGCATGCAAATAGGGCTAAAAGCTTAAGCAAAACAAAGGGTTAAAGGGTTAGTTGACTCACCCTTGTAGAACCTCTTCAAGGCTACCACTCCAGCAGCTTTCTTGGATCAAAACCAGTCCCAAAGCACCAAAACCAACCCCAAGAAGCCTCAACAACAAAAGTGTGGTGTTTGAGTGTGTGTTTGTGTGCAATAGTATGATAAAATGACACTTTAAGGCACAAAAATGAAGAAGGAGAGCAATATAGAGACAAAGGTGTATCTATATCTCTCAAGCATAATTTTCTAAACCTGGAGAAGGAGGGGGAGGTTCTCTCTTATACAGAACAAGCAACAAGCTTGTTGGACAAGCTTTTGGCCTAAAGCTATCCCTCCATACACGTGTATGGAGGATGGCTTCTGTGCCTTCCAGCTGGCACAGCTGTACTGAAAATATCTCCAAAAAGGTGATGAAAAGCAGCCGACCACTTGAAGTGGTCGGCCGACCACCACAAGTGGTCTCCCAAGACAAAAAGTGGTCGGCCAAGGGGGGAGAAGGTCTACAGCATGAAAGTAAGGCAGTGGTGTGGTGGCCGACCAGAAAAGGTGGCCCAAAGACCAAGGAGACCAGTTGGCCGACCAGAAAACTGGCTGGCGGGAAGAAAAGTGGTCTCCAAGGGGAAGAACTGGTCTCCCATCCTTGTACCACCTTCCAAACAAGGAAAACAACGTTTGTACCAAAAACAAACCAAAAAGGATGCAAGACAAAAATTCGGGAGGCAAGGCGTGCGGCCGGGAGCCTCGAAAACTAGTCTACGGGCATCAAAAGTGGTCTACGACCACAAAAGTGGTCTCCCGGACCACAGTGTCCCTCTAGGCAGAGGCAACTAGGTATGGTTCAAAAACCACACCAAACGGAGAATGTTAAGCTGTCCCGAGACAAGGCGTGCGGCCGAAGGCTCCGAAAACCGGAAACTAGTCTCCAAGCAGGAAAAGTGGTCTACGACCACGAAAAGTGGTCTACCGACCACTCCCTCCCTCTAGGGAAAGGAAACAAGGCTTGGTCCACAAACCGAGCCAAAATACAAAAGGTTCAGAGGCCTGGAGGCAAGGCACCCAGCCGAAAACTCCGAAACCTCGAAACGAGCACAACATGCACTATCACCGAGCGCTTAGTCGATGACGTCTGAGTCTTAAGGTCGGTCAAAAATGGGGTGTCTACAGTTGCCTCTCTTTGACAGAACTCGGAAGTCAAGAAGTGATGGGAGTGAGTGTTAAAGCCCAGAGACGACCCATTTTTGACGAGGCCAAAAACTTTGACAAACAGGCAAGATAACAAAGAGATGCGCCCGCAGGCAGGGGCAAAATGAAAATGATATGCAAAATGCTGAACATAACTTAAGATCATGCAAAGAAAGCTGTAATGAAGCAATTATACACAATAAATGCAATAGTTTAAGCTAACGAATTTAAACCAAATTACAACTTGTGTAGAAATGATGTAAGAAAATTTATACGATTCTCATTGCGTCCAACGCGGAGTACATATGATATCGTCTGGTCGCGCCAGCTTCAAATGAACCGTACATACAATATCGTGCTTGCATAAGAAAGAAACTTAATAGGTACAATATAGTTAGAAACACATGCTCAACGTTATAACAAGATGCAATTTAAACAGGTGCACATACAATGCCGATGGAAACATGAATAGCAATGCAAGTGAAAAACGCGTGACAATGCAAGCGGAGAGGTGCATGACAATGCAACCTAAGTGTGCGTGACAACGCGGGTGGAGGGGTGCATGACAATGCGACCTAAGTGTGTGCATAACAATGCGAGTGGAAGGGGTGCATGACAATGCAACCTAAGTGTGACGCATAACAATGCGATGGAGGGGTGCATAACAATGCAACCTAAGTGTGTGCATAACAATGCGATGGAGGGGTGCATGACAATGCAACCTAAAGTGTGCATGACAATGCGCTTAAAGTGTGAGAAAGGTGTGCATAACGAAAGCATATTAGAAGCAAAATGCTAAAAAAAGAGATACAAGCCCTAACGCGAGCAATTTAACCGGAACCTCCGATTTACCTCTCAGAGGGGTCACAACATACTTAAAAAGGATACACCTTGCTCTTGACGAGTAACGATGAGCCACGCATCGAAGACTTGAAATGAAGTTCCCGCGGGGACATTCTTGAACCGAAAAGTGTACTTTTCTTGCATTTTCTTGAGTGAGGAGGACCCCAATCATCAACAAAACACACAAGGAGAACAATGGAGCCTTGGACCCAGGAGGAATGGCCGACCACTTGTTGACCACCAAAGTGGTCGGCCGACCAGAAAAACTGGCTGGCCGACCAGTTTACAGAATTTCAGAGCAGCTTGGTTTTTTCACATGGAGATCTTTAAAAACTCAACTCCAAAACACTTTTCATCACACCTCCAAGGCTGAAATACATTTCTCTTCCTCCCTAGACCCTTTTCTCTCTCAGATCTACACTTTATATGCGTTTTCCAACACCCCACGCGAAGTTGTTTCGCAAAAACTTTCGATTCTCTTTGTTTTGAACCGATTAGAATTTGTTTTCGGAGCTTCTTTCTCCATTTGCACCACTTGAGGTATGTTTGTCTCGAAGTTTAGCAACTTTTCTCGGGTGTTGACTTTTGTTGACTTTTTTTTTCTTCTCGAGAGTTGACTTTTGTGGACTTTTTGCAATTTTGGCTGGTTTCGCTCGTTTTTGCTCATTTTTGCATCTTTCTTCAGATGGCTGACGATATTCCATACGGTGGAGGCTCCCCGAGAGTAGAGGACGAGCTGGACATTATGCCATTACCTCCGAGGATTCGGCCGTTCGACCTGGAGAGGTACCACCCGCAGGAGCATATACTACCTCCCAGTACCTTCCATCATTTTACCGACTTCACGCGACGGGCACCCGCAGACTTACTGCTATGGGAGCTTGAGTCTCATCTATCTCATCATGCGCGAGAGGTGCGTACTTCACTTTTACATTCCCTGCGAAGTATTTTGCATTCCTTGCACATTTCATGCTTTCGCTATTTATTTTATCTGCTCGTTCTGAACACATTTACATACACAGTACTTCTGCATGTTCTGAACATAACTTGCGCACAGCATTCGTTTCACTCGGTGCACAACTCATACATAACACTCTGTTAATCTGGCACACAGCACATTTGGGCACACATTCGGGCACACAGCTCAAAACACAACACTTTGTTGATTTGGCACGCAACTCGCAACACGGTATTTTGTTTACTTAGCATGTAGCTCATAACATAGCACATTATTAACTTGGCACACAGCTTATTCATAACACAATGCTGACTTGGCACACAGCTCAGAACACAACACTCTGTTAATCTGGCACACAGCTCATTTGGGCACACAGCACATTTGGGTACACAGCTCATTTTGGGCACACAGCACATTTCAGGCACACAGCTCATAACACTGCTCAATCTGAACACACAGTTCATAACATAACATTTTTCTCAATCTGAACACATAGTTCATAACGCAGTATTTGCTCAATCTGAACACACAGTTCATAACTTAGTTTTTGCTCAATCTGGACACACAGTTCATAACGCAGTTTTTGCTCAATCTGAACACACAGTTCATAATGCAGGGTTGCTCAATCTGAACACACAGTTCATAACGCAGGGTTGCTCAATCTGAACACACAGTTCATAACACAGGGTTGCTCAATCTGAACACACAGTTCATAGCGCAGTTTTTGCTCAATCTGAACACACAGTTCATAACGCAGTTTTTGCACAATATGAACTGTGCTCAATCTGAACACACAGTTCATAACGCAGGGTTTTTTCTCAATCTGAACACACAGTTCATAACGCAGTTTTTGCTCAATCTGAACACACAGTTCATAACGCAGTTTTACTTAATCTGAACACACAGTTCATAATGCAGTATTCGGTTCAATTTACATGCAGCTCATAACATAACACACTGTTCAATCTGAACACACAGTTCATAACACATCATTCGGTTTAATTTGCACGTAGCTCATAACATAACACACTGTTCAATCTGAACATACAGTTCATAACACAGCATTCGGTTTAATTTGCACGCAGCTCATAACATAACACACTGTTCATTTTGCAACTGAATACATCTGTTCATTCTAAATGTAGGTATCTTCCCATTTCACACGGGGGTACGGGTCGATTATTACGAGGGAGTGGTACATGGAGCTCCCAGATGCTGTTCGACACATCGTTGATGAGGCAGGATTTGGTCCGTTTTGTATGGGGTTGTCGCGTCATCCGGCGAGCAAGACCCTCCTGGGTGCACTTGTAGAGAGATGGTGGGACACCACCAACTCCTTTCATTTCTCTGCTGCCGGGGACATGATGATGACCCCGTATGACTTTTCCATACTGACGGGCCTCGACGTGGCAGGTCGGCCGATCCCATACGATACCGATATGGGCGAGTGGGAGGCGGCTTAGACGTATCTGCTCGGAGCCCATCCACTGACCAACAGATCATCAGGCAGGGTCAGGTACACCTGGTTCACCGAGTAGTTCAGGAGGACTATGCCTAAGACTGTTGAGGAGATGGAGCAGTACGCCCGGGGGTTTCTGATGTTCCTTCTCGGGACGACATTGTTCTCCGATAGGGGGAACACAGTCGGGCTATATCTGCTGAGTGCTCTAGTAGACCTATCACAGGTCCGACACTTTGATTGGGGTGGCACTGGCTTGGCTACCCTTTATTGCTACATAAGTGCGACCTCCCGCGAGCGGGGGGCCATAGTAGGTTGCTACTGGCGAGCCTGGGAGGTACATTCTACCCTCTTGATTTACTTTTCTGCTTTTCATTATCTGTACACTACACACGACACACATTGCACGCATTACATTCTGTATTCTGCATTCCGCATTCCACACTCAGCAGTCTGCATTTTCTGTATATTCTGTATTCTGACAACCACTTCTTGCCTTTCACAATTGTGGGTTTATGCCTACTTCTCGACACTCGCCCCTGAGCTCGAGGTTGAGGCACCTCTCGAGATCCCTTATTCACGCAAATTCGAGGGTCGATGCCGGCCCAGGCCCCGGGAGACTCTGCCATATCTCCGGCAATACTTTGACACCTTGCGGGCGGTGGAGGTAATCTAGAACTCTCAGTTCTTCATGCTTTCAGTTTTGATTCATCTTGCATATTTATGACATCTAATCAGTTTATGCACTTGCTATCCGCAGATCACTTGGCAGCCTTAGCTGGAGATGCTCGGGTATTCTCGGTGCCGGGGCATGGGGCGCCTCTCGGTATAGGGTTTTGTTTGAGGGACCAGTCGGCAGGGCCTGGTTTCTCAGGGATTGCTTCATACGTCAGACGATGGGCAATGCCACTCAGGAGATTCCCTCACTACCTCCACTGGACATGCGGTCCACAGAGAGTCTCACTCCCCGGGAGGTTGACGACTTTATGCTTGGTGTCGAAGCAGTTCTTCTCCTAGAGGAGGGGGAGTACGCGACATATCGCCATACATACTTGATGCCTCCACTGACAAGTGTCTGTACTCCGACGAGGAGGGCGGCCGATATGACGTCATTGAGTCGAGCCCGAGCTGCAGACATCCCTTCCACTAGCAGGGCTAGCACATCAAGGGGTAGGGCTAGAGGGATGCCTTCGACTTGCCAGTATGCTGGGTGGCCAGATCTTCCGACCGAGCTGACAGGCTGGCAGTATGGGACATCGTACCAGATTCCACTGGTGCCTCTATTGCCCGATCATCGATACGTCAGCGACCCTGACTCACCACCGGTATGCTCCATAGTTTTCATTTATCACTCAGATATTTAGACATTCATTCATTCACTGATGACTTGAACTTGTATCGGCAGCCTTCCAGAGAGTATACAGAGGGGTTGCTAGGGGTGGTGGCCTCACTCGAGAGCATGGTCTTGTGGAGGGAGACGATGCTGTACGCCGCCGGCATTCCGGTACTTTTCAATTTCCTTGTATTTATCATACTTCTGATGACATACTGAAACTGAATATTTCACTGTGTTGATTCATTGCATGTGTAGAGCACATCTGACACATCACATTCATATACTATATCTGCATGCACACACTCCATGCATCATACTGGCATCTGATATCTGATATACATACTCTGGTTGATGTATTCAAACTACTGTACACATCCCATTTTTGACCGTCCTCAAGACTTGGACGTCATCGTTTGAACACTCGATGATTATCCATGCTCATGTTCGTTTTGAGTTCCTGAAGGTCTCGGCTGCGCGCCTTGTCTTAGGATCTCTCAACTTGTCTGTTTTGTGCTTGGTTGTGGACCAAGGACTTGTGGTTTTGCTTTTGAGGGAAGATGGTGGCTTGTTGGCCATCCCTACAACCCATCGGCTAAGGCCTTGTGCCATCGGCCTTGTTTTCTTGCCATCGGCCATAAGTGTTGGCCGATCGGCACTCCTTTTGGTCGATTGGCACTCTTTTTGGTCGATCGGCCATATTTTCTAGTTGAGACCTTTCTATTTGCTTTTTCAGATATTTTCTTGCCAGCTGTGATAGCTGGTGAGCACAAATCTCATCCTCCATACACGTGTATGGAGGGATTGAATCAAGACTCAAGCTTGCTCAACAAGCTTGAGATTTAATTTTCTATAAGAAGGGAGACCCCTCTCCCTTTCCAAAGGTTCTGAAAAGTTGCTAGAGAAGTTATATATCTCTCTCTATATTTCCTCTCTCTCTCTCTCTATATATATATATATATTTGCACTCATTTGTGCTCAAAAGTGTAATTTCTTCACACTTTTGCACTAAAGCACCTACTAGAACACCATCCTTGCTAAGGTACATAGGAGCTGGTGTTAGTGCTTTTGGGTTGGTTTGAGCTCAAAAAAGCTCGGAGTTGTGTTTCAAGGGTTCTTCAAGGGTGAGTCAACTAGCCTTAAACCCTTGTTTTGGTTTAAGCTTTTGACCTATTTTCATGCTGATTTAAGCTTAACGTTCTACTGAAAAAAGTTCTAATTTTTCATGCTAACATGTTTGTTTAAGGTCACTTTTGTGTTGGGTAGTCTACCCCCTCTTAGGCCTTGTTTGCCTTGTTCTTGTGCCATCTTTTTAAGCTATTGGATCACCTTGTTTTGGCCTTCTCACCACTGAAACTCAGAGGAATTTCAGTGGTGGAAATGGGTTTTTAAGGTCCCAAATAGGAGAGGGTCATCCCCTCTCCTTATGTCTTGCATGCTTGTATAGATGGCTCATCAAAGTGGCATGTTTATCTAGCATATGTTGGCCATATCTCAGCTTGTTTTGGGTTTTTTTTTCCATGCTATACCTTTATTTTAGGTTGGTTTGATAGCATCTTGTATGCTTCACATACTTGTAGTGCAATCTTGCATGCTAGCATAACATGCATCATGTGTTTGGACCATCATTCTTGTATGTTTTGGCTCAACTCCAAGAAGCTTTTAGCCTTGTTTTACCATGCTTAAGCTCTGATTTATGTTGTTTTGGTCATGCATGCCATGCTTTGTATAGCCATAGTACATTCTAGCTTGTTAGCTTTGAGTTTCGAAGCCACTAGCATGCATTACTTGGACTACTTTCATGATTTGGCATCATTTGAAATGTGATTTCAGAGCATATAGTATTGCCATACACTCACATTTGTCCTTTTTCAATGCTTTGAAGAGTTGGTGTTTCATGTCTTAAGAATGGGTCATTATGCATGCCACCATGCTTAGGCCTTTGGGCTATCATTTCAGTGCATTTTTGGTGTTATTTTGACATGCCATAACTCTGATTTGTGTTGGTATAGTCACCTCATGCTTGGTCTTGGTAGGTGTAGTGTAATCCTGCATTTTGGCCTCGCATGCTTATTGTTTTAACCCTTTATGCTAGCATGTTTTAGCTTTGGTCCGTGCATGTTTTAGACTCATTTTGGCATGATCTAGGGCTGTTTTGGGTTGCATTGGCCATATCCTTCATGTTTTGCATGGTTGTAGTACAATTGGCCTTGTTAGCTTTGAGTTTTGAGCAACATAGCATGCTTTGTTTGTGACATGTACATGATTTGGCATCATTTACCATGACATTTCAGAGCATATAGACTTGCCCTACTCTCACTTCTTTCACCCTTTTGAGTGCCTCTAAGGGTTGTGCATTGTTGCCTAGCTTATGGACCAATATGTGTGCATGCATGTGTTTCCTTTTGGTGCCTTGGTTTTGGTGTTATGGCCACTAATTTGGGCATGATTGAGATTTGTCCACTCTTGGTTTAAGTCCATTGAGTATGTGGTTTGCATGTTGTTGCATGCTTGGTAGATTACATGTTGTTGCATGCTAGTTGCATTGCATGACATTGTTGCATGGTTGTTTGCAATGTTGTTGCATGCTTGGTACATGGCATGTTTGCATGTTTAGGTTGCATTGCATTTCCATGTTGTGTGCTTTGCATTGTGTTTGGATAGGGAGTTAGTCCAAACACGGGAAACGAAGGACGTTTCGTTCTTGAAGTGATGAAATGTGCCTCAATTCTCAGTTGCCGACCCTCTTGATCATGCATGATAGAGGTTAAGGCATTTGTGTGTTTTTGTGCATTCATTTGGCATTGATTTGTGCAACTCGGCCTCTTTGGCCATCATGCATCGAGATGGTTGATTGATGGCTTGAGAGCCGAGCACTACACACCTTTGAGCCTCAGACATGATAAGGGGTGTAGTTGCACACACATTTTCTTGCAAATACATTGCCATGCCTCTGTTTGTGCTCTATTGCAGCAAAAAGGAGAGTTTGCAGGAAGACATGGCCGATCGGCTATCTAGTGTGCCGATCGGCTATCAATAATTGGCCGATAGCCTCAAAATTTGTTGATGACCTTTATCCTTTGGCCGATGGCCATACCTCTTGGCCGATGACCTCTCAGAATGTCCATGAGATGGATCAGAAGTGCTTTGGAGATTGGCACAATTTTCAGAAGTCTAAAACAGTGCAAACAGAGGCAACATGAGGCATGGTAACGGATTTCCGAGCAAGGCGATCGAGCATGCATCTTCGAACTCTTAAAACTGAGCTGAGGCTTTGTAATTTGTAATTAGTTTTACTTGACTAGTTAGCTTTTGAATTTGTAATTAAACTAGTTAATTTGTTAATTAGTTAACGTGTTGTAATAATTAGCTTAGTGTTAGCTAGTTATTCAATTTGATTATGTAATAATTAGTCTAATTAGATAATTAGATTAGTTGCTTAGCGTAGTGTAGCTAGCTAGTTGATTTATTTGGACCCTCCGTTGAGAGGGCGAATTTTGTAATAAGTGTGCGTGTGTGTGATGCATGTCTTCCAACCCCCATTTCTTTCTCCCTTTTATTTACCAGCTTTTGATGGTTAGTTTTAGGGCATATTTCAATTAGCATCCTTATGCTTGCATGCGTGCATCCATTCATCTATTTTGCATGCACCGGGCTCGGCGCATCATACAAACTGCATTGTATTTCAATACCAATTTGAATACATGATATCAAGTTGCATTCACATGACATCTTAGAATAGCAGAGCCTATCTTAGTTGCATTTTTGCATGTGTTGCATTAGGCATTCTTGACATAGCTAGGATCACGCATTGATTACTAACTAGCTTCTTTCTTTGGCTCGGAGTACTAGGTAAGCTTTTACGCTTTAGCATCCTTGCATGAATGTGAGTGTTGCCATGATAGCATGCTTGCCATGAGGCTATGTGCTTAGGTGTTTAATTGCATGAATGCCTGTGGATGAAGGTTTGATTACTTAAATTGGAACAATTCATCGAAATGCGAGTTTTAAGCCCACTTTGCGAAGTGGCAAAATCATGTTTTCTAAGCCCACTCGAGGGTGGCAAATCCACGTCTTAGCCTACTTGCAAGTAGCACCTTCAAACCATTTTCAAATAAACAAACATGAGACGTTTTGTTCCAACTTAGGCGATTTAGTCTATACTTGTATGCCGTGCGCATCACATAGTAATTCTAGATTAATAAACCGGAATAAGAACACATGTGTTTTCAAAAACAAAATATCATGTTAGTAAAGGCCGATCCTTAGATCGGGCGAGCAGGGGTGCTCATTGCATGACCTTCCCCTCTCATACGCAAGTTCCCGAGCCGAGGCAACTTTGGTGATGACGGACACGTGGCCTTAGGCACGAGTCAGGGTTTCTTAAATTTTCCAAAACAAAACATTTAGGTGGCGACTTTGTATCTGGAAAAGCAATCCACGTTTGGCACTTCTTTATAAAAATCAGTTTTCCAAAACGATTTGCCGGATTTGGACTCTTTGGTGATTTATCGGTCTTGCATTGCACTTTGCGAGATTAGATTCAGAATCGTGACATTGAGTCCGAACTGTAGTAGCTAAGAACAACACGATTTAGCGCCCTTGCGCGCGGAGCCGTGGAGGTTCGGGCATGTCTACAACTGCCCTTTTCAGGTTCCACTGTCACGGCCAGGGCCATCCAGGCCTTCTCGAGCAGCTAGGAGAGGGGACTTGACTCGCAGCCGAGGTAGACGTAGAGCGCCTGTCAGTCATGATGAGGAGTCCAGCGAGGATGAGGAGTTAGCGCATCCTCAGTCGGAGACACCCGCAGGCAGAGAGGATGACTCTGGTTCCGGTTCTGAGGACGGAGGTGGTGCCGAGGATGATTCCGAGGACGGTGACTCCAATTCGGATAGGGGTGCTGGCAGTGGTGGTGTAGAGGCTGCTCAGCCGAAGAGGGTGAAGAGGGCCTCTCGGTCTTGAGCTTGATAGCATTGATGCAGATGTTCCTGCTTTATTTTTCTTTTTACATGTAGTTATAGCACATTGTACAGCTTTAGGCAGTTTTATTTTCCTTAAAACTTGTACCCTGTTGTAAAATGTTGTAAAAAAGAAGCTATGATGGAATGAAAATGACTTTTTGTTCAAAAAGTGTTGCATTTGTATTCTAAGCATCGCATCGCACCATTTTACACAAAAATGAGATTGAATGGAAATTGAACATCGTGTATTGCCAAGTCAGGTAGTGAACCAATGCAACAAGCTAAACAACTTAACTCAATAAGCAACAACAAGACCTTATCAAGTTTACAACTCGATAAGTAAAGAGCAACAACTTGATAAACAAAGAGCAACAACTCGATAAACAAATGAGCGACAACTCGATAAACAAATAAGCAACAACTCGATAAACAAAACTTAACAACTCGATAAGCAAATGCATTTCGGGCTAAGCAAAGCAGCAGAACGCACCCAAAACAGAGGTAAACTCGGACCTTCAGCACTCTCAGCACAGAGGAAAGCTAGAGACTCTCTTCTGGAGACAAGGAAAAGTTGTAGACCACTTTTTTGATCATGGCCGACCACCATAGGAGCCTGCCGACTAGTTTTTTGTTCTGCAGACAAAACAAGTAGTTGGCCAACTAAAAAAACTAGCTGGCCGACCAGAAAAAGTGGTCGGCCAACCACTTGGCTTGGGGACCTCCAGTTTTCTGACACTTGTCCTCCAAACAGTGCCTTGTCCTTCATAAAGGTTCCAGCTTCGTGGTTCCCTCATTCTATCTCAGTGTTGCACCAAAATGGAGGCGTTTCTTGTCCAAAATCTCACAAATTGGATTGTTACTTTGGATGGCTCAGAAAAGGTGAATTTTCGGGGCTTTGACATAAATGCACTATTAACGCTGAGTCACACCCCGCTGCGTTTTCCGTTTCTTCATGCCGCGGCAAGGTTTTGGATTCCAGTAACACACGTCTTTAGCTTTGGCGGACAAGAGATATGTCCCACTTTCGAAGACTTCCAAGCTTTGATGGAGTCGGAACGCGGGGAAGAGATTTTGCCGCGATTCCACTTTGGCCACATCCAAGCCTTATGACGGATGTGCGGGCTCACCATGCATGACGCTCGGTCTTTGATCCGCAATGGAGCATTGGACATCCCCAGCTTGGTTTATCGGTTTTCTGATACTGGTGATCGCGGTGATCATCACTGGCAGGGTTTTCGGCAACAGGCGCTTTGCTTGTGCATGCTGTCTCATTTCTTGTTCGCCTCAGGCTCTGGAGGGTCTAGCGTCCGTTTGATCGAGGGCAAGAGCTGTATCGCCATGACACTAGCTGAGACATTGATGGGTTTAGATGCTTTTCATCGCCGAGAGACGACTAGATTTGCGGGGAGTCCACTACTGCTACAGGTAATGTTTTCCACCCTATCTCACATATATTTCTCACATCACTCGGCCCTTAGGCTCGGTTTTTCTCTCAAAACCCTTTTTTCACTTTTCTCTCAACGTATCCCTCTCTATTCTTTAATCTCTCATTTTTCATCCCTCCCCAGATATGGTTGATGGATAAATTGAAGATTATAGACTCATGCCCAGCATATTCAGCTCGCGGCTATTTCTTCTGGCGATATCTAGTCGATGCCCTTGATGAGGGATGGTGGTACGAATGGATGTGCAGTCTATCCGCTACCAGTATTGCTTGGCCCTGCCCTTGGCTCAATCTGTCGGTGATGAGTTACAGCATGTCTCGCCAGTCGAGGATTCAGTTGATCGGCCTGACACACTGTGTTTTTTACTTTCCGTTCCGATTTCGGCATCAGTTCGGACATGATCAGACTTGCCCGGCAGAGGGGATAGAGTACCCTGCTGCATTTCCGGTCCGGGGCGCACAGCTAGCTCGGTATGCCACAGCATGGAGGATGAGAGAGCTTCTGGCCCCACTCCCACTTTCAGTTGCATTCTCTCTGATGAGTGCATAGCTTGGCTTGATGAAGAGGCACATGTTGGGCCTACTTTGACATGAGAGGCTTCGACCAGCTCTGGGAGGGGACGCAGGAACACCTGACTATGCCCGAGTTTATTTGCTTTAATTAGTACTTTCAAGTTTTCTTTATGAATGTAATAAAAAAACAACTTCAATTTGTATTCAAGAGTAGAACTCTGTACTGAAATCAATGTAATTGAAGGTTGTGGGTACTGAAAATTTTTCGTTTGCTCCAAAAATGGTCTAAGTTGTAAAAAGATTAATTTGAGCAAAATCAACTTTTATTAAAACTTTTCAAAACCATTTTCGATATGGATCATAACTAGACACGCCCGAGATCTATCACTGAGATGTACAACCCCGGATCCCATCAAATGGAAAGTTGCCCCTAGTCTGAATAGCACTGCACTGGAGATCACAACTGAGCTCTTGAATGCAGGATAGACAAAGATAACCAACAAGATCAGATGGACAAAGTTGATTTGGAAGTGTTTATGGCTGGACTTCAGAATGAAGTTGCCTACATATCCCAAAGATGGGAATCAAGCCTTACGTAGTTCGGCTCGGGTTCGCTCGTGTATTAACACTCTCCTTTTGCGCTCTAACTTTTGCCAAGGCCGCCCTTTTTGGGTTTTCAACCTTGCGAGCTCAGTTTTTATTATTTCAAATTTTCTGTGCTCTAACTTTTGCCTAGGTCGCCCTTTCGGGTTTTCGGCCTAGCGAGCCACTCAGGGATGGTATTTCTTCAACTTGTCCATGTTGATCAGCTGGGAGAACTCTAGGCCATCTAGGTCCATCAGAATGAAAGCTCCTCCCGACCAAATAGACTTGATGATGTAAGGGCCAGTCCAATTGGGTCTGAACTTGCCCCTAGGGTCGTGGATGGGAGCTTGGTTGTCTTTGAGCACTAGATCCCCTTCCTTCAAATTCCTGGACTTAACCTTCTTGTTGAAAGCCCTAGCAATTCTTCGTTGATAACCCTGAATGTGATACAGTGCTTTCAGCCTTCTTTTATCAAAGAGCATGAGTTTTTCGAACCTGCTCTGCTGCTAATCTGCCTCAGCTATCTGACACTCAGCCAATACTCGTAATGACGAAACCTGAACTTCGATAGGTAGAACAACCTCCATCCCATAAACCAAGGAATACGGCGTTGCTCTAGTAGACGTTCGAATTGAAGTCTGGTAGCCCCATAGAGCAAATGGCAGCTTATCTGGCCAGTCCCGATAGGTTTCCACCATCTTCTGCAGAACGTGCTTGATGTTCTTGTTGGCAGCCTCAACTACTCCGTTGGTTTGCGGATGATATGTAGATGACTTATGAAAAGCCACGTTATACTTCTCCAACAAGTCAATCACCTCCTTCTTGAAGTGAGAGCCATTATCTGAGATAATCTTGTTCAGGACCCCATAGCGACAGATGATGTTGTTCCTGATGAACTTAGCAACATGCGACGCCTTCAACACCGCATAAGATTGAGCCTCGACCCATTTCGTGAATTAGTCTATCGCTACCAGAATGTACTCACGCCCATTGGACCCCTTCGGAGCGACAACCCCAACTACATCAATCCCCCAAACTGAAAACGGCCATGGCGAAGTCATGTTGTATAGCTTTGATGGAATGTTCATGCGGTTTGCATGGATCTGACATTTGTGGCATCGCCGAACAAAGCCAATACAATCCTTCTCCATGGTGGACCAATAATAACCTTGTCTAAGGATCTTCTAGGTTAGCATCACCCCGTTCATGTGCGATCCGCACTCTTCTCCATGGATGGCCTCCATCAGGCGCTTGGATTCTTCAGCATCAACACACAACTTATGCATCCCGAGATGACCTCTCTTGTACAGTTTACCTCCGCAGACGATGAACTGAGCAGCCATTCTTCAAATTGCCCTCTTATCTTTGGCATTTGCCCCTGGTGGATACGCTTCCTTTTCCAAGAAGTTCCAGACATTGTAATATCAGGGATTCTCATCTTGTGCTTCATCTATGGCAGCAATCAGCTCGTAGGCCGGCACGAATTTTTGTTCTATGATGATCAGACGCATCCGGACTCCGAAAGGGATGTCTATCATGGAAGATAGAGTTGCTAGTGAATCTGTGATCCTGTTGTTCTCTCTTAACAGATGAGCGAAGTTCAGTTTCTCAAACCGAGGAATCAGCACGTCTAAGGTCTGGTGGTAGATTCTCATATTTTCTTCTTGAACTTTCCAATCTCCTTTAGCTTGAGATACAACAAGGTTCGAGTCCCCGATGACATCTAACCGTTTTGCCCCTAGTTCTAGGGCGGCTTCTAATCCAGCAATGCATGCCTCATATTCTGCCTCATTGTTCGACACTCTGAACTGGAGTGTGAATGGTAAGGGTATGCGGAAATTGTAGGGCGCTATTAGCAACACCCCTATCCCATACTCGTATTGGTTCGATGCTCCGTCAAAGTACATCGTCCAAGTTTCTTCTTCGACATGCAGAATTGCCTCGTGTAGGAACAAATACTCAACTGCTTCATCCCCTTCAACTGGGTGATCGGCTAGGAACTCCGCTACCGCTCTCCTTTTCACTGACTTGCGCGTCACGTACTTCAGATCGAATTCGGAAAGCAGAAGCAACCAACGGGCTAGCCTACCCGTAAGTGCTGGTTTCTCGAAGAGATATTTGATGGGATCTAGTCTCGAAACCAGTATTACAGAGTGAGCTAACAGGTAGTGCCGCAGCTTCTTGGTAGCCCATACCAAGGCCAAACAAGCCTTCTCCAGCAGAGTGTAGCGGGTCTCGTAATCCAGCATTTTCTTGCTCAGGTAGTAGATAGCCCTCTGCAGTTTGTCCTCGGACTCCTGTGCAAGCATGCAACCCATTGTATTTTCAGTCACTGAAAGGTACAGAATCAACGGTTTTCTCGGCTCAGGCGGTGACAACACAGGTGGGTTCTGTAAATATTGCTTGATCTATTCGAAAGCAGCTTGGCATCAGCCGTCCCATTGGAACTTCTTTCCTTGTTCAGGAGACCAAAGAGTGGTTCACAAGTCAAGGTTAATTTTGCAATAAATCGTCTTATGAATTGCACTTTACCCAGAAAGCCTCGCACCTCCTTTTCAGTCCTCGGTGGTGGCATTTCTAAGATGGCCTTGATTTTGGAAGGATCGACCTCGATACCTCTTTGTGTGATCAAGAATCCCAGCATTTTTCCTGCTGTAACACAAAACGTACACTTCTGAGGATTCAGTCGCAACCGATACTCTCTGATCTGTTGGAAGAATTTCTGCAAGGTGGTGTAGTGGCCCTCTCTTTCTTTGGACTTGACAATCATGTCGTCCACATACACCTCAACCTCCTTATGGATCATGTCATGCAAAATTGTGGTCGCAGCCCGTTGATACGTAGCCCCAGCATTCTTCAGCCCAAACGGCATCACCCTATAACAATAGGTTCCCCACGGGGTGGTAAAAGCGGTCTTCTCCCGGTCTTCGGGTGCCATCAATATCTGATTGTAGCCAGAAAACCCATCCATGAATGAGAGTAACGCATGCCCAGCAGTAAAATCCACTAACTCGTCGATATGCGACAGAGGAAAGTCGTCCTTCGGACTGGCTTTGTTCAAATCCCTGAATACCCGAATTCTGCCGTC
Source organism: Camellia japonica (assembly GCA_030407325.1). Taxonomy (NCBI): domain Eukaryota; kingdom Viridiplantae; phylum Streptophyta; class Magnoliopsida; order Ericales; family Theaceae; genus Camellia; species Camellia japonica. The sequence continues at coordinate 52,717,864 of JAPPVO010000059.1, read as the reverse complement.
CTTCTTCGGCACCAGAACTATATTGGCCAACCAAGTTGGGTATTTAGATACCAGCAGGAACCCTGCGTTAATTTGCTTGGTGACCTCTTCTTTGATCTTGAGAGCCCAGTCCGGGCGGATCCTTCTGAGCTTCTGCTTAACAGGTCGGGCCTCTGGGTCAAGAGGGATCCGGTGCTGTACAATCTCAGGATCGATTCCAGGCATGTCTTCGTAGGACCACGTGAAAACATCTTTGAAATCTTTTAATAAAGCGACTAAGCGCTCGCTCTCCTCCGAAGACAACGTGGACCCGATCTCGACTAGCCGCGGGTCCTTCTCAGTACCAACATTAATTTGGGTGATTTTATCAACCAAGGGTTTAACAAACCTTTCCTACTCTTGATCAAGCAAATATTTCAAAACTGGAGGAATTTCTTTCTCATTGTTTTCATCAAAATTTTGAAAATCCTAATTAATGCAATAAATTAAGGGTACATAAAAGTACTCGGAAGCCATAGCCATTCCATTCTCATTAATCACTTCCAAATCGCCTAATTCCTCTGTTACAACAGACTCAAAGGAAAAAGAAAAAGACAACCTAGACAGACTGTGGCATCCGGGTTGTCACCCCAAAGAATACCGGACTCAGACTCAGACTCAGACGAGCTGGAACCTGATTTCGACTCCACAGACTCAGTGGAATCATATTCCGGCTCACTACTTGACCCAGTGCTGCTCGATAAGAATCCTCCTTGTATTTCCAGACGAGGGAGGATGCGATGGATGCATCCAAAATGTTTGAAGATGGGCTCACAGCCGCTTCATTCCCGATCATGGACACCGAGAAGTTATCCCCCAAGCAGTTGGGTATGGTCAGAGGATCTGAAAGTAGACAAGCCAGTGCTACCCCCATTTCAAACTCTGCACTCTCGGAATCCTCCTCCCTGCACTGTTCAACCTCAGCTGGTGGGTCTGTTTGCTCCTCAGCAACATCATCCCCAGACAATTGCAAGTCAAAGAATATCTCGAATCCCGGCAACCGCCGCCTCTCTACATTTAGCCATAGCTCCGGGAAGCCGCAAAACAGAAAGTCCTCCCCCTCCCAGACAAAGCGTCCGTTCAGGGTGCCCTGGATGGGCTGGTGCATCAACTCATAATGCTTCTTGGCCTGCTTTGCTCTGGCCCTTCCGGCCATCTCTTTTCCTTTTCTCAACCAGTCCTCCTTGGTAGGCAGATAACCTAAACCAAAGGTATGTGGGTTATGCGGCACTTTGGCCGATGCTGCAACGCCTTTCCGGCCACTTCTCCCTAATCCCATTCCGGGGATGTACTGGAGCTTGTTCATGAGGTACACAGACTGTGCACTAACATATAACCCCTCATTAAAAGCTAAGATATTCTGTACAACCCGGGCCTCGGCTAGGGTGAACCTTGACAGGAACACATCCTCCGCGCCATGTTCAATCTCCAAAACTGGTGTAGAAACCTCTAGCGGTGGATGGATTGAAGAATTCCCAAAAACTATAGCCACCCCCTTCCCGTGGGGGTACTTCAATATCTGGTGCAGGATGGAAGAGACCGCCTTCACCTGGTGTAGCCACGGCCGCCCTAGGAGTAGATTAAAGGTTGCGGGAACGTCCAAGACATGAAAGTCAATATCCTGTTGTCCTGGACCAACCTGAGTCCGAATCTGCACAGTCCCCATCACCTCTCTCCTGGTATTGTCATATGCCCTTATCACCTGGGCAGTTGGCACAAAATTCGCGGGCTTCAACCCAATAGCATATGCCGTCCTCGACGGGCACACATTGATAGTAGATCCGGTGTCAACAAGAACTATTGGTATCCATTTTTCTCTACACTCCACAGAGATGTAGAGTGGTTTGTTATGATTCGCGCCCTCAGGTGGCAGTTCCTTGTCAGTGAAGGTCAACGTCGGGGAAGCTCCTCCCGGAAAAACCAATCCCACCAACTGCTCAGGTGTGGTATCGATCGAAAGTTTAGCCCTGTCCATTGCAAAAAGGACAGCTTATCTGTGTACTCTTGAGGCCATAAGCAGTCCCCAGACGGAGATGTCTGCTTGTATCTTCTTAAGCTATTTCAGTACAGCCTCCTCTTCGAGCAATTTTTCCTTCTGCCTCTCCACTTCTTTGTCTTTCCCGGACGCCTCTGGTTGATCCAAGTGTAGGGGTTTAAAGTACCGCCCACTCCTAGTTATGTGGTCCACCTCTCCAATATGCTCGGTATCATTCGGTTGGTTCTGTCCCCAATCTTCATCGGTGTGAGCAAGACATAGGTCGTCGTCTTCCCACTACATTCCGTCGGCGATCGACAAGTAACTATCCGATTCCGTTACAACCGTTTCTGTGCGCATAGCACATTCCGTCCCCTCAGGGGCTTTGGCCTTTCTAGCCCTTTCCAGATCTTTGATCTTTTCCTGCTCAAACTGCTTCAGTGCAGCCTGCCGCTCAATATCTTCTGTGCTCAAAATGCTTTGATCCCGAGCAAAATTCTTAACACCGGTGCTCTCTGGCGGTCCATTCTGATTCCCGACCATTCCGGTCACTGCTGATGTCCTCGTCTCTGACGGACCCTGTTCTGGCTGAGGCCGCTCAACAACATCTGGCTCGTCGCTGAGCCACCCAGTAGCTTCCGCTGACCCTTTCAAGTTGAACCAGTTCACAGTCACGTCCCCTAGATCCTGTTTGTTGAAGAACTGAAGGTTGGCGATGTCCTCTTCCAATTCCGCTAGGTCATCCAGCCCCTGATTAGGTCCATCCTCTCGTACCACACAGATCTCTGCCTCAATCGGCAACTCTACTTTCGGCCTAGCCTGGCCTGTTGATGTGATGTAACCACTTGGGTTGTACATAAAGCTCGCAGACCCCTCAGGCTCTAAATTCGCATTCTTATCTGCCCCCACAGTCAACCCAATTCTATCTTCGATAGTCACCACCACCGATTCTGGTTCGGTTTGGGAGATGTCCAACATGCACAAGTCAGTGCTGTCAGGAATGAACACCTCCGGCTTGGGTAGGTGGGAAGGTGTGATATATATGCTCGGATCATAAGGAATGACCGAGGTTTGGATTAGATTGATGCGTTTGGGAGGTAGAGTTTGGTTATGTGGTGGGAGAGGGTTGGTTGTGACATTCGGCTTCTCCGGAGGCACGATCACCCTGTTGTCAATGAGATCCTGAATCTCATGACGCAATCGAAAGCACTGGTCGGTTTCGTGACCATGCTGTTGGTGATAGGCGCAGTACTTCGCCGGGTTATGGGAGGGAGGAAGTTTTTCTGGTAAGGGCCGCGGCTCTAGGGGCTTCAAGTGCCCTTTCTTGATCAAAACCCCCAAAGCCTTGGACAAAGACATGTATAGTGGGGTGAAGGTTCTTTGGCCTCTGGGTGCATATCTGGCTATTTGCGAGCTACTTTCGGATGCACCGGTAAAAGGCGTAGCTGCAAGGGTTTTTGGAGTGGTGGTAGTGACCATTCCTATATCTGAAGCTCCAGCAGCTGTAGCACTGTTTGTGCCTGCATTCGTACTGCGGTTGAATGCCCTCTTGGGTTGCTTTCTCTCATAGTCAATCAGACCTTGTTTCATGGCGTCCTCGATCTGCACCCCAATCTCATGTAAATCTGCAAAGGTGGGTAGGGGGAGGACGATCATCTTTTGCATGAGCTTGGGCTGGAGGTTGCGCACAACCATCCGTATCTGATCTTTGTCAACGGGCTTGATGGTCATCATCGAGGCCTTAGCCCTCCAACGGGTCACAAAATCAGAGAAGCTCTCCTTCGGCTTCTGCTTGGTTGTCTTGAGATCACGAGTTGTGACCTCGATCTGCGTGTTGTAGGAGTATTGAGCTATAAAGGCCTCAGCCATCTCCTCCTAGTTTCTCTTAACAGAGTCCTCTAGCTTCGCGTACCAAATGGCTGCTATACCAGACAGGGTCCAGCCAAACAGGGAAAGCTTCTGTAATCTGGAGAGGCCCATTGGCCTTAAGATATCTGAAAACAGCCGCAGGTGCACCATAGGATCTCCAGAACTGTCAAAACGGTCTATATGTGGCATCTTAAACCGGTCCGGCAGGGTCACGGCCGAATCGGTACATCCATCCTCTTTATCCAGAATGGATTTCATGCCTTGAGACTTCTTGAACAACTTTTCTAGCTTGCTCACTTTTAGCGCTGTTGGATCCGCCTCGAACTCAAACGGTGAATTCACTAGATTGGTGGGCGCTTTGGATAGCTGGGGTAGGATTGGGGGTAGAGCTGGCCCTGTTGGAACGTCCGTATTTTCCTGGACGTTGGCGGTCTCCCCGAGTATTGGAACTCTAGGGGGGGGAGGAGGTGGGTGCGAAGCAGATGCTCCGGCTTGCTGTGGTTGTTGCTGTTGCTGAAGTCTAGTAATCAGCTCTGCTTGTTGAGCCATAACCTCGGCTTGGCGTGCAGCAAACTCTGCTTGGCGGGTAGCATCCTGCTGCATGGCTTGCATACTTTCCTGGAGCTGACGCATCATCTCTTCCATACCTACCATATTGTGCTGGTCTAACTGAATACCTGGTATATCTGTCTCTGCAGTAGACTCAGAAATCTCAACCCGACTACTCAAGGACCACTGATCCGGCAACCGCTGTATTGATACACTGCGCCTTACTGACCTCCGTCTAGTAACCGGGGATAAAGAAAGAAACACTACTTGTCCGTCTATCAGATCCTTAGATCGATGAAGTCTTCGATCTCTTACCTAGAGTGCTCGGGGAATATCTGCCTGGTAGAATGCAATTGTGCTAAACTACCTTGCAAAAAGATAAATAAAGCATAATAAGGAAACATACAACTAGAAAAACGGACAGCATAACGGCTTAAATAAAGACAACACACAGTTGACATGACAACACACAGTTGGTATTTGTAAGCTGAATACACTGTTCTCAAAACTGATCACTGTGCCCAAATAGCTGCCCCAAATCTGATACCCTCAGGTAAAACTGATTCCCCAAATACTGATGCTCTCAGGCCTGATGCCCAGACTTGCAAACTAATTCATGCATTCCTGTAGAGGTACACTCCAAAAGCACATAGCAAGCAAATGAGAGCCAAAACACCCGTATGGAGGGGTAGGGTTTCCCTGTCCTATTTTGTCAGGAGCTAGGGTTTCACTACGCACGCAGCGGTTTCAAACAACCTATAATCGGGTAAGCAACCTATCCTAGCTTGGAATGGTCACTATAGATTCCGACATGCACTAGGTCGAATGGTCAAAAAGGGTGCCCCGGTAACAACCGAGGTTTGTGTTCCCATCGTGGCAGAGCCCGTAACCGGTCAACCTTATGGCAAGTAGCCTCAGGCTAACCGTTCAGGAATAGCAGACGGCGAACACGGTGACTTAGGTGCACCAATGCATATGCAATGCAAAGAAACACATAAGTGTAATCAAAACAAGATATCATGAGTTCGAGTTAAGTTCTCTAAGTCCCCAGCAGAGTCGCCAGAAACTGTAGACCACCCTGGAGAACTCCTGCTCTACGCGCCTGCGAGGGGCACGAATTCGTTTTGTTCTGAGGCTACTACAGTTCGGACTCGATGCCACGGTTTTGAATCTAATCTCACAAAGTGCAATGCGAGACCGATAAATCACCAAAGAGTCCAAATCCGGCAAATTGTTTTGGAAAACTGTTTTTTTATAAAGAAGTGCCAAACATGGACTGCTTTTCCAGATACAGAGTCACCACTTAAATATTTTATTTTGGGGAAAATTTAGGAAACCTTGACTCGTGCCTAAGGCCACGTGTCCGTCATCACCAAAGTTGCCTCGGCTCGGGAACTTGGGTACGAGAGGGGAAGGTCATGCAATGAGCACCCCCGCTCGCCCGATCAAAGATCGGCCTGTACTAAGCATGATATTTTGTTTTTGAAAACACATGTGTTCTTATTCCGGTTATTAACCTAGAATTACTATGTGATGCGCACAACATACAAGTATAGACTAGATTGCCTAAGTTGGAACAAAACATTGCGTATTCGTTTGTGAAAAATGATTTGAAGTTTGCTACTAGCAAGTAGGCTAAATCGGGGAGTTGATGAATTGTTCCAATTCAAGCAATCCAACCTTCACCCATAGGCATTCAGGCAGTTATATCAAATAAGCAGTTCGCCTCATGGTAAGCATGCTTTCATGGCAACATTAACACACATGCAGAATGCTAAAGCGTAAACACTCACAGTGTACTCCGAGCCAAAACAGAGAACTAGTTAGAAATCATGCATGATCCTAGTTCATGTTAAGATGGCTAATGCAACACATGCAAAAATGCAACTAAGATAGGCTCGGCCATCTAGAATGGCATATGAATGCGACAATTCGATACATGTATTCAACTTGGAATTAAAATACAATGCAGTTAGTATGATGTGCCGAGCCTGGTGCATGCAAAACAGATGAATAATGCACCCATGCAAGCATAAGGATGCTAATTGAAATATGCCCTAAAACTAACAATTGTAAGCGGTTAAGTAAAATGGAGAAAGAAATGGAGGTTGGAAGACTGTGATACCCCTGTTCGGTATTATGTTAATTGGTCCCTAATACGTATGTGATTATATGTCTTGATATGATTTTGTGTGCCATTAGATGGATATATGTGATTTTGGAACTCTATCTGTTCACCGTAGGAATATCTGTTTGAATAATATGCTTTGGAAATTAAATTGAGGGCCTTATCGGCCACAGAACCCGAAATTGATTACGCCATTGTGATTGGCATAATTTTTAGAGCCTACGGTGAAATTTAATTGAAAATTGATTCTGGTCAATTTAAACTGATTAAATTGATGAATTAAGTGCCCTATTATTTTATGTTAGAATAATGTGTTAGTAGGGCATGATGTATGGAGGCACTACACTCTCCTTAACTCATTTTGAGCTCAAAAATCTGAGGACACAATTGTGAGAGAGTGAGGGCCGGCCTTAGTGAGGAAAAGGGAGAGAAATTGTGCATTTTGGCTTAAAGCTTGGGAATTTTGGAGATTTAGCTCAAGAATTGACTAGAGCTTAGAGGATCAAAGCTTCTAGGTGAGTAATTCTTGGATTATAGTTCGTAAATTTGCGTATTCGAGCTAATTTGGTAATCAAGAGTAAGATTGAAATGAATTGTGTTGGAATTGTTGAATTGAAGCTTAATATGTGCATGCATGTAAGAAATTACTTTGAAATTGCATGCTTGAGCACAAATGTGTGTAATCCATGTGAAATGTTAAAGGAAACTCATGTTTTGATCACCATTTGAGTTATCCAAGTTGAGAATGTGGCTAATTCATCACATGCATGTACAATTTGAGAAGATATGAGCTTGAATGGATGAATTTGTTATGTTGGTGTTGAGTTTGACATATTTTGGGCCATGCATGTAGATAAATCAAGAAATTGAGCTTCATATTGTTATAATCTTGCATTGGTGCCATGTTGGTATGATTATATTGAGATTTGAGCCATTGCATGCAAGTATTGTGGCTGGAAAGTTGAATTGGAGCTCAAGAACATAATCTGGAAAACCCAGAATTTTGATGTCTGCTCGAGCGGAGGAGTGTCCGCTCGAGTGGGGATTTCGAGCTCCCAGTATTTTGTTCTTGCAGGCATGGTGTCCGCACGAGCGGGGAATTGCACGCTCGAGCGGGGGATCATGGAGGATGAACTTCCGCTCGAGCGTCCTATATCGCGCTCGAGCGTAAAAATGATGCATCCAGTACTTTTTGCAAACACAGAGTCCGCTCGAGCGGGTAAGTTCACGCTCGAGCGGGGAGCTATGTTAAGAGGCCTTCCGCTCGAGCGCCATTTTGGACGATCGAGCGTAAATTTCACCTATCCAGTACTTTGCATGCCTTAAGGGTCCGCTCGAGCGGGGAAGTTTACGCTCGAGCGGGGACCCTGTTTTCTGAAATTCTGTTTTTGCGTTCTGAGTTCTGTTTTCCGTTCTCTTTCACTTGTAAGCACTCTTAGGCATATGTTAAGCATTGTAAATGAGTTAATGAGATAAGAATAAAGCCTAAAGAGGAATATGTGAATTAAAGAACGGATTGAATTGTTAGTGACCCTTTTGTGTTCATGAAATGTGTAGGGTCAAGCTCCAGGGCAAATCCACAAGCCGACCACTGTGAGTAATATCGATATTTGAACGCTTATGAATGTCTAATTGTTTATTCCCTTATAAGCTTTATGAGTTGCTAATTGGGATTGTGGACAAAAGTTGACATGAATGAACGAATGGACCAAAGGTCGTTTTGATAAGAAAAATACATGGACCGGAGGTCGTTTTGACAAGAATGAATGGACCTAAGGTCGTTTTGATACGTATGTATGGGCCGAAGGCCGTTCTGATACAAATGTATGGGCCGAAGGCTGTTTTGATACGAATGTATGGGCCGAAGGCCATTTTGATACGAATGTATGGGCCAAAGGCCGTTTTGGCATAAATGAATGGGCCAAAGGCCGTTTGACAAATTTGAATGGGCAAAAGGCCAGTATGTTTGGAACTACAGTCACTTGATCTAATCTTGGTATAAATGTACATATGTTAAGTAGAAATATGAATTGGGCCCAAGGCTATTTGGAGTATGTTGTTCTACATATTGTTCTATGACTTCTGTATTTGATATCATTCACTGGGCTATCGCTCACGCTCATTCATGTGTTTGTAGGTGAGCCGAGGGAAGTCCAAACCCAGCCCCAGTGAAGTCTACCAGGAACAACATGAGTTTTGAGAAAGTCAGCCTTGTGTCTCACGCACGAGACCTACCCTTGCCATTTTGTTATGTAATTATACTTTGTCTTGCTGGCAAGGACTTTATGTATATTTGTAAATAGTTTGTCATGGGTTGACTTAGCTGTATGATCCTGTCTTAAAGAATTTATGGTACTGTACTTTTGACGTGGGTTATTAACGTATATGGGTACGGTTTGTTTTGAAGTGCATATAAGCATGGCTCTATGGACAAAGTTTTTGATTATTGCTTCCGTTTGGCCCCTTACTCTGTTGAGTTATGTCTATTTTGTTTTGAGGCCGTAGGTAATCCCAGGATTACTGGCCGGTTACGTCCTTAACCCATAGGGGTGGGTACGGGTCGTGACAGAAGACATGCATCACACACACGCACGCTTATTACAATAGTTAGCCCTCTCGACGGAGGGTCCGAATAAGAACCTAACTAGCTAATATAAGCTAATTAAACTAATTATTACATCACAAAACTAGCTAACTAACAAGCTAACTAATTAAGCTATTACAACACAAATTGAATAGTTAAACGCATTTAACTAATTAAGTACAAAACCAAAGCATAAACTAGCTAAGCAAATTAGCTAACTAAAGCAGTAAAGCAATGTCCTCAGAGGGAGAAGAATGCACGCATGCTCGGTCACCTCGTTCTGAAATCCGTTGCGATGCCCCGATTTGCCTCTGTTTGCAACAGTTCTTAGAACCTTGCACCAAGCTCCAGAAAGCTTTTAACTCACCTTGGGGACCTGTGGGAGAGCTGCCGACCACCTAGGGGTGTTTCTAGCCACTGGCCAACCACTTTCTATTGCTGCAGACCAGAAAAAGTGGTCGGCCAGCTAGTTCTTCTGGTCGGCCAACCAGTTTTTGCTGCACCATTCCAGCTTGCTGGAACAGAGAGCAAGAAAGGGCATGGTAATGTATTTGCAAGATATGTGTGCACAACCACCCTCGCTATCATTTCATAAGCTCAAGGGAGTGTGGTTCTCGACCCTCGGGCCACCAATCACGCATCTCGATGCATGATAGCCGAGAAGCCAAATTGCACAATTCAATATGAAATGAATGCACAAATAAACACATAAAACCTGAAACTCTATCATGTATGATCAAGAGCGTCGGCGATCGAGAATTGAGGCACGTTTCATCACTTCAAGTATGAAACGTCCCTCGTGTTCGGACTAATACCTAATCCAAACACAATGCAAGCAACTCAAGCATGCAAACGTGTAATGCAACTTAAGTATGCAAACATGCAATGCAACATGGCATACTCAATGCAATGAATAACATGGAATACTAAATGCAATGTGATTATGGCATACACAATGCGAACAACAACATAACATGCACAATGCGATGTACAACATGGCATACTCAATGCGATGAACAACATGGCATACACAATGCTAAATGGACTTAAACCAAAATGGACAGACCTCAGTCATGCTTAAATTAGTGGCAATAATGATGAAACTAAGGCATGAAGTGCAAAGTAAATGTATGCACAATGCAATGGCCCATCAACTAGGCCTAAGAACACAACTCTCAAGCATGATGAAGAAGCGATAAACATGGAAGTGTGACAACACTAAAGGCTCTGAAATCAAGTGTGAAATGATGCCAAATCATTCAAACAACACAAGTAAAGCATGCAAGAGGGCCTAAGGCACACAGCCATTAAAGGGACTACACAAGGGGCATGCAATACATGGCACAAATGATTGAACCAACCATGGACAGAGCTCAAATAGGTCTAAACAAAGACCAAAACAAGCTGAGATGGGGGCCCAAAGGACCTAGGCATGGAAGCATACAAGCTAGGCCATAAACAAGGCGACAAATGCACAACCCTTAGAGGCACTCAAAGGGTGAAATAAATGGGAACATGGCAATGCTACATGCTCTGAAATGTCATGGTAAATGATGCCAAATCATGTACACAATACAAATGAAGCATGCTATGGTACCCAAAGCTTGAAGCTAGCATAGCACTTGCACTACAACTATGCAAAACATGAAGCATATGGTCAATGCAACCTAAAATAGTCCTAGAACATGTCAAAATGATGCTAAAACGTGTATGGAAGGAAGCCAAAATAAGCTAGCATGAAGGGCATAAGGCATGGAATATGCAAGGCAAATAAGGTGGATTACACTACACCTACCAAGACCAAGCATGAGATGGCTTCGCCAACAAAAATTAGAGTTATATCATGGCAAAATAACCCCAAAAACACATTGAAACGATAGCTCGCAAGCTTAGGCATGAAGGCATACGCAATGACTCATGTTTAAGGCATAAAGGGCAAACCCTCCAACGCATTGAAAGAGTGAAAGATGCAAGTGTACGAACATGAAACATGCACTGAAATCACATAACAAATGATGCCAAATCATTCAAAATGGCCAAGCAATGCATGCTAGTGGACTTGATACACAAGGCTAACAAGCTAGAATGCATTATAGCTATACAAAGCATGGCATGAATGACCAAAACAACACAAATCAGAGCTAGAGCATGCTAAAACATGGACAAAAGCTTCTTAGAGTTAAGCCAAAATCATGCTAGAATGACATGTTAAAGCATGATACACATGAGGTTAGTTCATGGAAATGCACTACAAGTGCAAGGAGCATGCAAGGGCCAACCAAACCAAACCTTAACAGAGGTATGACATGGCAAAACATCACCACGAACATGCTGAAATGGACTCAAAACAAGCTAGAAAGATATGCTACTTCATGAAACATACAAGACTAGTTTGTGAGAAATACACTGCAAGTGTATAAAGCATGCAAGAGGTGACAAAATCGAACCAAAACAGTGGTATGCCATGCTAAAATAACCCCAAATACATGCTAAGATATAGCCAACATAAGCTTAACAAACATGCTCACACATGAGGCATTCAAAGCAAGCACCCAAGAACACAAGGAGAGGGGATGACCCTCTCCTATTTGGGACCTTAAAACATCATTTCCATCACTGAAATTCCTCTGAGTTTCAATGGTGAGAAGGCCAAAACAAGGTGGTCCCAATAGCTTAAAAAGATGGCATAAGAACAAGGCCAAACAAGGCCTAAGAGGCGGTAGACTACCCCCAACACAAAAGTGACCTTAAACAAACATATTAGGCATGCAAAAATAGAACTTTTTACAGTAGGAAGTTAAGCTTAAATCAGCATGTAAATAGGGCTAAAAGCTTAAGCAAAACAAAGGGTTAAAGGGTTAGTTGACTCACCCTTGTAGAACCTCTTCAAGGCTACCACTCCAGCAGCTTTCTTGGATCAAAACCAGTCCAAAAGCACCAAAACCAACCTCAAGAAGGCTCAACAACAAAAGTGTGGTGTTTAAGCGTGTGTTTGTGTGCAATAGTATGATAAAATGGCACTTTAAGGCACACAAATGAAGAAGGAGAGCAATATAGAGACAAAGGTGTATCTATATCTCTCAAGCACAATTTTTTGAACCTGGAGGAGGAGGGGGGAGGTTCTCTCTTATAGAGAACAAGCAACAAGCTTGTTGGACAAGCTTTTGGCCTAAAGCCATCCCTCCATACACGTGTATGGAGGATAGCTTCTATGCCTTCCAGCTGGCACAGCTGTACTGAAAATATCTCCAAAAAGGTGATGAAAAGCAGCCACCCAATTGAAGTGGTCGGCTGACCACCACAAGTGGTCTCCCAAGACAAAAAGTGGTCGGCTAAGGGGGGAGAAGGTCTATTGCATGAAAGCAAGGTAGTGGTGTGGTGGCCGACCAGAAAAGGTGGCCCAAAGACCAAGAAGACCAGTTGGCCGACCAGAAAACTGGCTGGCGGGAAGAAAAGTGGTCTCCAAGGGGAAGAAATGGTCTCCCACCCTTGTACCACCTTCCAAAAAAGGAAAAAAAGGTTTGTACCAAAAACAAACCAAAAAGGATGCAAGACAAAAGTCCGGGAGGCAAGGCGCACGGCCGGGAGCCTCAAAAACTAGTCTACGGGCATCAAAAGTGGTCTACGACCACAAAAGTGGTCTCTCAGACCACAGTGTCCCTCTAGGCAGAGGCAACAAGGTATGGTTCAAAAACCACACCAAACGGAGAATGTTAAGCGGTCTCGAGACAAGGCGCGCGGCCGAAGGCTTCGAAAATCGAAAACTAGTCTCCAAGCAGAAAAAGTGGTCTACGACCACAAAAAGGTGGTCTACAGACCACTCCCTCCCTCCAAGGAAGGGAAACAAGGCTTGGTCCACAAACCGAGCCAAAACACAAAAAGTTCAGAAGCCCGGAGGCAAGGCACCCTGCCGAAAACTCTGAAACCTCGAAACAAGCACAACATGCACTATCACCGAGCACTCAATCGATGACGTCTGAGTCTTAAGGTCGGTCAAAAATGGGGTGTCTACAGGCCTGGCCATGCCTCATTTGGGCCCGGCCATGTTCATTAGAGCCCGGTAGTGCCTTTTGGACGAGAAACACTATTTTGGGCGGGAATCTGCCAGTTGTCTATTTTTGAAGATATTTATTACCTATTTGGCTCAAATTCTATAAATACGAGCTGATGCCTCTGTATTGAGGGTTAGAAAAATTTCATAGAACTAAAAGCATCTTTGAGAGCTCCTTCTTCCTTTGCAAGCTATCTTTGAGCTAGCCTATAATCCTTGAACTATACACACACATCATATACATCCTTAGAGCTGAACCTTGGAGCCTTGGTTGAGCCTTGAGAACCATAATTCAACCTTGAGAGTGCTCTAGGATCAAGTTCGGTTTACAACCAAAACTTGCTCTCTTCAAGAGGTATAAGCTTGCCACCTTTTTCCTTTCTTTCATTTCAATCTTTTTCTTGAGTTTTTATATTATTTTGGATCCATTTCAAGTGCTGAAACTTGGGGTTAAAGAGCTACCAAAGGTAGAGAGGTTTAACACCCTTTCTTGCACCTTATCCCATAGCTCATACCCCTTGTTTTCCCACTCTTTTCTTTGGTTTACATGCTAATTTTCAGAGTTTAAAAGGGCTGGAAAACATGGTTTAGAAGTCCCAAAAGTGGAGGGGTTAGCCACCTCTCCTTGGTCTTGTTTGCTAGTTTTGTGTCTCTTTGTTCTTACCTATCTTTTTGTGCTCTTTAAACATACTTTTAGCTACTTTTTTTTTTCTTTTTAAAACATTTTAGGGGCTGTTTAGGGCTGTTTTAATTCATTTAATTAGTTTATGCTTTGAATACTTTGCTTGTTGTGTTGTAAGTCCTTATGGCTTTGGTTGTTTAGGCCTTAGACATCGAGCCATTTGAGTTGATAGCCTTCTTTACCTTTCTTTCATGTAAAGAGTCCCACTTTTTGTAATAATCAATTTCGCATAATCATCTTTGCACCCTCCCTCCTTTCTAGATTTTTCTCGTTTGAGAGTTGTTTCAAACTAGTGTTGTTTAAGCTTGAGAAAGAGACCCTTTCATCCTTAATGGTTTAATCTCTTTGGAGGTTCATTACCAAGGCATAACATCTCTCTCATGCTAAGAACAACTTCTTGTTTGACACTTCCCTCTTTTTAGTGGACTTACTCTCATTTTTTTGGACAAAATGATTAAGTAATGGAAAGGTAAGTTAAAAAAGGTTATTAAAATTGGATCAACCAAATTTAAAAAGCTTAATAACATTGGTTGGATTTGGTTGGACGTTATACTGAATCCATCGCTTCTATAGTCATCACATACTAACTTGTGATGTTTTGATGAATCTTGAGGCGTGTTTACCTCCTTCTTTGAACTAACTTCATGATAGGAGGGAGGGATTGCATTCATAAAGTTATGTCCAATCGTGTCCAAAACTTGAGCCTATTAATGGTTTTGGAACCGAATCCGTTCTTCTCTTGAGTTTCTGCATGATAGAGAAGAGCAGAAGGGACAAACATGGTTTGACGCTGCTTTGTCTGCATTGTTTTCACCTTAGAGCACAAAATCATTTTTCTACAAGAAAATAGGGCACGACCGGACTTGTTTGGATCCTGACGGGCCTTATTGGGAGTCGATCGGGCTCTAATGTTTGGTAAACAGAGTGCTTCTGGCAGAAACAGAGGGCAGTGGCTGAGTTTGAAAGAAAGCAAATTCCTAGAGGGCAGACAGAGCAGTTTCTGAAAATCGTCTTCATTGACGCGCATACGATCCTTGTGCATTTTTTTTTATTGTTGTTGTTTATATTATTGTTATTGTTATTCATATTCTTGTTGTCATACCTTTGTTGTAATAAATTAGATAGTTAGTTATTCGTTCATTTATCATTCATTTGGTATTGTAATAGTTAGTTTAATTTGGACACTTGGACATTCGAACCCTCTTGCATTAGGGCAAATATGTAAAAATTGTGTATGTCTTCCAACTCCCATTCTTTCTCCCTTTTATTTATCCACTTATAATGGTAGCATCATGTTTTGTATTTTTTCATATCATTACCATGCTTAATATCCATTTTTCACACATTTGGTTCGGTGCATCATTCTAATTTTATAGTTGTCCCTTTATTATTTGAGTATGTGTTTCACTACATACGTGCTTCACTACATATGCTATGTTAAAAACCGAACCTTATAATTACATTTTGTATGTTTTGCATTAGACACTTGCATATTAGAGCATGCATTTTTCTATTCGGCTTGCCCTAGAGTACTAGGTGAGCATTCATTGCTTTAGCATTTTGCATGAGTGTTTGTATTGCCATACCAAGCATGTTTCCAATGAGGCTAAGTGCTTAAGTGATATATCTGTTTGAATGCCAATGGATGAAGGCCTTTTTACTTAAATTGGAATAATTTGATTAATGTACATACGAGCTTGCTTTTTCAAGTGACATGAAATCAAAACACTCTTTGAAAACAAATATAAAATCAATGCATTCCAAATTTTGTGAATTGCTCTATACTTGTGTGCATCACCTAGTATAGATAGCATAATAAATTGGGACACAAGCATATAGTGTAAATAAAAATCACATCATGATTAGTAGAGGCCGATCTTTGATCAGGTGAGTGGGATGCTTAATTCATGACCCCTCTCATACCTAAGTTCTCGAGTCGAGACACTTTTGTGATGACGGGCTTATGACCTTTATGACACGAGTCACGGGTTTCCTAAATTTTCCAAAAATATTTAGATGGCAACTCTAAAATTTGGCAATGTAGTCCATTTTCGGCATTTTGATTCAAATTGATTTTTGAAAAAATTTGCCGGATTTGGACTCATTTGTGTTTATCTATTTCACATTCCACTTGTGAAATTAGATTCAAAACCATGGAAGTTCGAACTGTAGGGCTAATCTCATCTGAAAGGATCACGAAAAACAAGCTACAGTTTCTGGCGACTCCACTGGAGAATTAGTGAACTTGACTTGAACTTCATGACGTGATAATTTATCTACATATATATGTTCTTTGCATTGCATTTGCATTGTTACTTTACGTCACTGTGTTTTCCATCTGCTATTCTTGGATGGTTTGCCGGAGGCTTGCCCAAAAGCTTACCACAAGGCAGACCAGTCGTGGGCTCTGCCATGTTGGAAACACAACCCTTGGTTCTAGATCAGCGCCATACCGCTTGATCCACCTTTCACTTCTTGGTGTTTGGTGTGAGAGGTATGTTAGGTAATCTTGTCGAGGTATCCCTTTTGACCATTTGGACTAACTACATATAGTAAGGCCATTGTGACTTTTCCAAATTAGGACAGGATGCTCACCCATATATAGGATGTTATGAAACCACTTGCTTGAAGTAGTGCAGCCTAGATCATGTCAAAATCTAGGATAGGGTAACCCTACCCCCTCATAAGGGTGTTTTGGTTCTTTTACCTGGTATGTGCTTTTACAGTGAAACTGTACAGGAATGTTCATATCAGTGGTTGGTATCAGTTTTAGGAGCAGAGATTAGTGGGAATTACAGTTCTTTAGCTTTGTGATTATATCTATTGAGAATTGGGCCGAAGTGTTGTCCGATTTTTTATTGTTTTCCTTTTCTTTCTTTTTGCTAGGTAGTTTACAGTCATAGCTTCAGACAGACCCAATATCCCCTAAGTTATGTGGACTCGTTCTAGCAAACTTTGCAAAACCAATGATCTTGTTGGCAGTTAGCCAGTGTTAGTCTCACTTCCACTAGTTGTTCGACGAAGAGAGGGTAGGCAGTTATTAGTACCAGCATAGAGCACTCAGCAAACACCTATTCATTCCCACCTATTCAGTTCACCAGTACCTAGTTCACCCATACCAGCAATGACACAAAACACAGAAGAAGTTGCTGCCATGATGACAGCTTTTTGGAGGACCATGGACGCCGTGAATCTAAGGATGGCCACAGAGGATGAAATTATCGCTGATCCGCGATGCCCATCTGGGGCATCAGCATCTACTGTGCATCCAGTCCCAACTGCCCAGCCGAATTCCAATCCACCTCCACCAGTGGACAACCTCCAGGTCTCGAATCCTCAAGAGATATTTTCACCGGCTCCAGCTTACAGGCCTCTGGCATAGCCACATGCGGGACTCCTTCCCTTTGATATCAACGATATTGATCCGGCCATGATCAAGATTGCCAAGCTAGAGAAAGCACTTGAAAAATCCTAGGGCTTCAATTTCATTCCGGATATTGAAGAGGGCTATACCAAAGCCTTGGTCAGATTGTCAAAGAAATTTAAGACGCCCCACATCGACAGATTCGATGGGAGTGGGGATCCGATTGTACATGTTTGCTTGTTTTCGGATGTTCTGAGGCCAATGGGCCTGTCTTGGGCTCAGAAATTGTTGTTGTTCGGGAGAACTCTGTCTGATATGGCGACCATCTGGTATGCTAAACTAGAGGATTCTACGAAGTGGAATTGGGAGGAGCTGTCTGAGGGGTTTGTCAACCAATATTCATAACACTCAGATAGAGGTAACCATCAGTGAACTGGAAGCTACTACCCAGAACCCCAAAGAACCCTTCATCGACTTTGTCACCAAATGGAGAGCAAAGGCAACCAAGATGACAAACAGACCCTCTGAAAGGGAGCAAGTCCAGTTGGTGGTCCAGAATCTCAAGCCAGATATGCTGCAGAGAATGATAGTGGCGTTGTTGTCAATGTTTGCTTCACTACACGAGTTGGGGATTCAAATCGAAAGTGCATTCAAGAAGGGCATCATTTAGAGAACCAGCGAACCTACAAGAAGGCCATTCACTAGGAATACCAATGCTAGCAATAGCACTATTCCATTGCCTGCAAATGTCAGTACTGTTGTCACAGCGGCCAAAATGGCCGATCCTTTCGCCGCAACAACCTCACAACCCACCGGTCCAAGCCGAAACCAAAGAACCTTTTCCCCCCTCCATATGAGCCCAACCCGCGCCTTCAAACTGTTAATGGAAAAGGGACATCTCAAGCCACTCGACCATCGACCTCTCCCTGACCCACTACCACCTAGACACAACCCCACCCAATATTGCTTTTTCCACCAACAGCATGGTCACCCTACTAACCGTTGTTACCATTTTGGTCATGAGATCTAGGATCTTATTGACAATAAAATCATCGCCCCACTCGCCAAACTAAATGTGACCACAAACCCACTTCCCACCCATAACCAAGTCTTACCACCTAGAAACATTAACTAAATCCATACACTACCATACATCTTTAACCCCAGCGCATATATTACCCCATCCCATCTACCAAAGCCTGAGGTGGTTATTCCGGAAAGCACAAATATGTGTACGATGGACATAACACCTCAAACCCAACCAAGGCCTGTGGTGGCAGAGGCGGAGATGAAGAAGAATATAGTAGAGAGGGGGTTGTTTGACACCTAAGTCATAGAGAAGAGGGCCTCACTTGCAGAGGAATATGACCCCAGTTTATACAATGTAGCCGTTGGTCAGCCAAAGCCTGTAGTCATACTACCAGGCTTCCTTAGCATTAACGCCATTAGGGAAGATGCACTAGGGCAAAATCTGAATGATTGGCCTGAACAAGGCCTAAATGACTTGGTAGAGTTAGAAGAGGACCTGGCCGACCTAGAGGAAGATTTGGAGAATCTTTACTTCTTTGATAAAGAAGATGTGGGCAGTGTACAGATTGGGTGGTGGGATCCAAGCCAACTCAAAACTAGCAATGGGTGGTTGAGTGAAGAGGAATCAGATACGGAGGAGCAGACAGAGGAGACTATGAAATAAGAGGAAGTTGGTGATAGCAGCCAGATTGAGGACGTGTCTACGACTGAGGCCATACCTAAAACTGACAAAGAACGAGAGTTAGAACAATTCCAACGTGAAAGAATAGAGGAAATCCAAAGGAAGATAGCCCTGGAGTGGGGAAAAGAGAAAGGAAAAGCAGAAGTCGAGCCAACAGTGGAAGATGTCCAAAGCACGGGAAAACCCGAATGGGAGCCTAGTGACAGGAAAAGGATGCCAAGGAAACTCAGGCAATACCGGAATGCAGAAACCAAAACTGTTGTGGAAGAGGGGTGGTATGATGATGGGGGACGTGATGTAAACATGCTCTAGAGGCCATGACTGTAGGGGAGTGGTGGGAAGATAGTGACCTAAGTCATGCATACACTGATGAAGGGTGGAAAGTCGATACCCCTGACGATACATGGCATACAGTTGAGATTAATCATATGACCCGCAATGGTCGGCATTTCAAACCGCTGACTTTAGTCAGCCAAAATCCTCTAGAAAATAAGCTGAGAAATCAAAAGAGAAGGATGTTGAGGAAGACCAGGTCTTGAAATAGCTTAAGAACATTTAGGCAGACATATCAATCTAGGGGCTAATGATGGCTTCCTGGGAACATAGATAGGCGCTGCTGAAGGCCATGAATAGAATGAAGCTGCCCATGGACACCACCATTGACCAACTGGTGTCATTGGTCACATCCGGGGACGTTACACCAGTGATATCTTTTACAGATAAAGAGTTGCCACCTAAGGGTGCAAACCACAATCGACCCCTATATGTGACTCTAGAGAGCTGAAAAAAATGGATTCTGGTAGTGCTCGTGGATGCTGGCTCGGTGATTAACGTATGTCCAGCAAGGACCGCCTGCGCCATATGTTTTGTAACGCACTGCTATTTCATACATGAATCCATCGCAACCAATATAATAACACATCCCAAAGCCATCCTTTTCACTGAACTAACAATTAAAATTTACAACTTCCACACTTACATGTCCTTAAAACCTTGTACTCAACTCCAAATTCTACAAACAAAATGACAATTACAATAGAAGAACCCCGTGGGTGTACAAGACAACAACAAAATAAGTTTAACAGCCCTATTACAAAGCTCTAAAGTCCTTACAGCGAAATATTCTCAACTGCCAATCCCAACACTGCTCACTTCAAGTCACCACTGTAATTGTACAACATTATTTCCTGAAAAATAGAATAGGGGTGAGGTCTATGCCTAGTAGGAATACATTTAACTAAGTATTTAATCATTCGAATAAATTTATGGCACCCTTGAGACAAAACATAATAAGGAGTTATGAACACATGTAATCTTCATTAATTATGTAAATACATAACATTTAAGCATGGACCATTACATTTCACACCTTTACAACACAACAATTAAACAATCACATCAATGGAAAACAAACCATGAGTCCCATGTAAGAGTCCAACACAAGTTGCTTTAGTTTCAAAAACCATCCCCACATTTGTCGGCTATTATACGGCAGGAAGTGGGCACCCAAGAAAACCATCCGTTTTTCCACTTTCGCCAGCTATTATACGGTAAGACTGTATGACCACCCAAAAACATTTTTTCCACATTCGTCTAGCGATAAACTTAGACAGGGCATTTGGGCACCTTTTAAACTCCTCGCGCAGGTACCAACACAACACCACATTTTCCAAAATCGACTCTTAGTTGGACTCATGCACAATTAACAATTCCATCACATTTTAATTCCATCAACAAACATCCATCATCACAATAGATGAAACACCACATAATATTCAAAGAATAATAACATTCAAGTCACAATTCCTTTACTATATCAACATCCACATCTTTCATCTCTTGATTGTTCATAATATTCCACGAATCAAAGGAAATTCCACTCAATTTAGTGTTTTCTACTCAAATTGAAAAGTTAGGGTTTTACCAAATTTGGGGGTTTTTCTCCTCCATCATAGATATAGGTTCTAATAACATTTATATATATGTTTTTTTAAAAAAAGAGTTAAAAAATTTCAAGCAAAAGTCAAGAAAAATGATTTATTTATGTAAAACATGGGTTTAATCCAACAAGATCCTCAAATTAGCTTATAAGTCACAACAATACCATGAAATTTCTTCAAAATAAAGAAATACTAGGATAAAAGTATCCCTATCTCAAAGAAATGAAAAGAAAACTCGGAGAAACCCAAAGTTGATGAAATCTCGAAGCCCTTGGATCAAAACAAAGCCCTTGACACGTTCTACAACCTTCCCCAAGGGACCTAGCTGAGAAGATGCTTCTAGATGAGTAGATCTAGCGATCTAAGTGGGAAAAAGTTGGGTTTAGAAAGAGAGAGAAGAGAGAGGCTCACAGTTTGAGAAGAAAGAGGAGGAGGAAATCATAAGAGAGAAGAGTGTTGGGTCTATTTATAGTAGTAGAAAAATAGCCCTAAGGTCATTGCAAAGAATAAGTCTAAAACCCCCAAAAGTAGGGCCCATTCAGACTACAGAATTCTAGAAATAACACGCAGGGATCGACCCTTAGGACTGAGGTGTCGACCCTTAAGAATAAAAGCTGGAAGATTAATGTTTTCTACAGCCAAGGGTCGACCCTTGGAAGTCAGTTATCGACCCTTTATTTTAGAATGTGACCTAGGATAAAACAGCAAGGGAAGTGTCGACCCTTGGAACTCGAGTGTCGACCCCAAAGAAAACCAACAGAGGCACTAAGAATTCAAACAGGTATAACTCTCTTGTTCAGACTCTGTTTTAGCTTGTTCTTGTGTCCAAATCGAAGCCTAGAAAATAAGCTTTCTAATGGTTCCAGCCTCACATTCAAATTCAAAGTATGGAAGGAGAAAATGGCTAAAGAGTGAAGGTTGATCAAAAATAAAAACTCAAATTTGGGGCTTTTGATCTAATCTTTCCTAAATGCCTTGTTAAAGCTTCAATCAAGGTTCCCAACATCCCCCAAGGATCCTCAATTATAATATTTAGAGTTCACTTGCGAACCCATCAATGTTAAGAGTCTGACAACCATACAAATTTTAAGGTGACAGGTACTAATTTACACCAATCCAGTACGAATTAGAATCTGAGTCATTACAGGTTTGAAATCGGTTGATTTCGTGCCCACAACGCAAGCGGTTCGAGCCTACGACAACACTAGCTAGGATGTTATGGGAACATTCAAGAGCCACGTATTGATTGGCCCGTTTGAGCATGGGGTGGAATTCCAGGTTATGGACATATCGGGACTTTCAATATAATCCTGGGAAGGCCATGGCTGCATTAGATGAAGGTAGTCTCATCCACAGTTCACCAGCTGGTGAAATATCCATTTAAAGGTGGGATTGCTATTGTCTACGGCAATTCTGCGATGCAGTCTCCCCAGGGCACTACCACACCTCTGTTAGAAATCATACACAAGGAGGAGGACGTGTTCCTCTCCAGCTTCTCCTTGGCAA
Organism: Camellia japonica; assembly: GCA_030407325.1. Taxonomy (NCBI): domain Eukaryota; kingdom Viridiplantae; phylum Streptophyta; class Magnoliopsida; order Ericales; family Theaceae; genus Camellia; species Camellia japonica. The sequence continues at coordinate 52,695,487 of JAPPVO010000059.1, read as the reverse complement.
AGGCACGATGGGTCTAATCTATCAAATGGCAGAAGATGACAGGACCTATGTGAGTGCCCAGTCTATTTATATGATGAACAAATAAGGGCATATTCCTATATCAAGACTGGGTAGGAGTGGCAAGCAAGGGGATACCATTTCCAAAGAGATGAATCATAACCCCTACGCTTTTGGGCTGTGGTACAAGCCAACTGCTGAAGACTAGAAAAGGAAGGAAGATGAGTTAAAAGGGAGACTCAAAGAAAAGAGGACTGGGAGGCAGTACGAATTAGTCCACAAGCCAATTTGGGGAACCTGTAGACACCCTATTTTTGACTGCCCTCAAGACTTGGACATCATCACTTGTGTATTTGACGATTATGGTTGCATGCGTTCGTTTTGAGTGCCCGAAGTTCTCGGCGGAATGCCCTGTTTTTGAGCCTTTAGGCCTTGTCTTTTCTATGCCTTGTTTTGGATCAAAACATGGTGCTTGGAACTTGTGGTGACCTTTGGGCCACCACCAGAGGTTGTCGGCCATGGCCCTTGGTTGTTGGCCATTGGTGTGGCTGGTCAGCTACCAGTGGGCCACCAGTCTCTTTTTCCAGATATTTGTTGACAGCTGTGCCAGCTGTTAGCACATTGAGCTGCATCACCCTACACGTGTATGGTAGGATGTTTCTAAGCTCAAGACTTGTTTTTCTATATATAAGGGGGTTCCTTCCCCCATTTTGGAGGGTTAGAAAATTTAGAGCAAAAATCTCTCTCTCTCTAGATTTCTGTCTCTCTCTTACAATTTTGTGCCTAATTGCTTGTTTTCACTACACTTTTGCATACACATCCTAAATCAAATCCTCTCACCTTCGAGCTAAGGTTACTTGGGGCCTTCTTGGAGCTCGTGAAGGTGGTTTTAGCTTGGTTTTGTGCCTAGAATTGCCCTTTGCTTCAAGAGGTAGTTTACTTGCCTTGTTTACTTTGTTTTGCATGCTTGTTTTACCATCTTTTCTTACTATTTTGGGGCTGGTTTTGAAATGAGAAAAACTCATTTTTGTGGTCTAAAAGTGCTGGTTTGAGCCCTTTTTTTAGTTAGGGAGTGGTTCACCCTTCTTGCTTATTAGTTTGTACACCTTTTGTGCCTTTATTCATCACTTTCAAATCAACTTTTTTGGGCCTTTTAACCACTGAATTTTAGAGGTTTTTCAGTGGCCAAAAACTTATTTTGAGGTTCAAATTTGGAGGGGTTAGCCTCCCCTCCTTGTGTCATGTTTGCATGCCTAGTTAGCTTCACATGTTAGAATGTTTTTCTAGCTTAACTTAGCTCAAGTCCAGCATGTTTTATCCTCTGAAATAACCTGTTTTAGCTCTGTTTTGGGCTGGTTAGTTCGTTTGAGTCTTGTTTTGCATAGTTGTAGTATATCCCTTTCACTAGCTTAGTGTTTTAAGGTTTTAACCATCATTGGTGTGAGTTGATTGCATGTTTTAGTGCTTTTTCTACTTCATTTCAGCACTTATAATCTTTGCAATCTCCCTTATTTCTTCACTTTTTGGTTTTGCTTTGAAAGTGGTTTCAAACCACTTGTTTGCCTAAGTGTGAAATGGAGGTGCTACACCTAATGGTTTAATCCCTTAGCGGGTTCATTACCAACAGTGTAATGCCTCTTTCATGCCCAAAGCAACTTGTGGTTTGAGCCCTCCTTCTATTAGAGGACACTCACCAATGGACTTAATGGATTAATGAATGATTTGGTAATTAAAATGAGCAAAAAAAATTGGCAAGTAAAAGAGGTAAGATAAGCATTCTTTGTGTTGCATTGCATGTGTTCAAATCGGATGTTTGTTTGAACACAAGGAAAATGGAACATTTCATACTCAAAAGTGATAAAATGTGCCACTTTCCTTGGTCTCCATTGCCCTTAATCATGCATGATAGGGTGATGGTCATTTTGGTCTCATTTTGCATTTATTAAGCTTGCACAATTGGTTTCACAAGCCATCATGCAATGGATTTGCTTGATTGACGGTTTGTGCACCAAAGCTTGTTCCTCCTTTGATTTCCCCATGAAAAGGAGAGGCAAAGTGTGCAAACAACCCTTGAGAAATACACTATTTTGCTTTGTTTTGCTCTCAGTTGCAGCAAGGAAGTTCAAACCAGCAGTGGCCAATAGCCACCACCAGTAGCCTACCAGCTACCAATGGTAGCCAATCGGCCACCATTGGTAGCCGACCGGTCCCTGTCGGCCACCAATGAAATTTTTACAATGTGTTGGTAAGATGGAGTAGAGGTGTTCTGGAAGTGGACAGCATTGTTAGTGTTCAAATGTGCAAACAATGGCTTGTAGCAGCAAAACAGCTGTTTTTCGGGTAGAAACCGAGCATGCATGGGCCTCCCTCGCTCTCCATGATTAGCTAATTAGTTTAATTAGCAATAGATTAATTAGTTGTAGCTAATTAAGAGTTCTAATTAATTAGTTAGTTTAACTAGTTATTCAATTTCGGTTTGTAATAATTAGTTAACTAATTTGTTAGTTAATTGGTTTCAAGTTTTGTATTAGTTAGCTTAATTAGTGTAGCTAGTTAGCGCTTATTCATTTGGACCCTCCTTCGCGAGGGTGTAATGTTGTAAAAAGTGTGCGTGCGTGTGTGTATATCTTCTAATCCCACGTCTTTCTTCTTTTTATTTAATCGCTTTTGATGGTTAGATTAGGGACATATTTCAAATTAGCATACCTTATGCTTACATACATTCATATTGTTTTGCATACACCAAGGCTCGGCATATCATTCAAACTGCATCGTCATTTCAATATCTTTGAATACATGTTTAATCGCATGTTATCAAATCAATGCATATGCCATGTTAGTACCTGAGCCTATTAATTGCATATCGCATGCGTTGCATTAGGCATCTTGTCTAGTTAGGAATCATGCATAGTTTTCTAACCTACATCTTTTTAGCTCGGAGTACTAGGTGAGTTTTATGCTTTAGTATACTCGCATAAGTGTGAATGTTGCCAAGATTAGCATGCTTGCCGTGAGGCTATGTGCTTAAATGCTAAACTGCTTGAATGCTTGTTGATGAAGGCTTGTTGTTTGAATTGAACGATTCAACAAATGTGCGTTTTAAGCCTACTTTGTTGAGTGGCAAATCATGTTTTAAGCCCACTACGTTTGGTGGCAAATCCGCAAACTTTAAGCCCACTTGAGGTGGCAAATTCAAACCATTTTCGCAAACAAACATGAATTGAATTGTTCCAAATTGAGCAAACTAGTCTATACTTGCTTCTGCGCATCACATAGTAAAGCTAGCTTAATAACCGAAACAAGAGCACATAATGTTGATAAAAATCATATCATGATTAGTAGTGGCTGATCTTTGATCTGGCGAGCGGGGGTGCTCAATTCCTGACATTCCCCTCTCGTCCCCAAGTCCCCGAGCCGAGGTAACTTTGGTGATGACAGACACGTGACCTTTGGCACGAGTCATTGGTTTCCTAAATTTCTCCAAAAATAAAATATTTAAATGGCGACTCTGTACCTGGCAAAATAGTCCGTTTTTGGCACTTTTGATTCAAAAATCAATTTTCCAAAACAATTTGCCAGATTTGGACTCTGTGGTGTTTATCAGTTTCACATTGCACTTGTGAGATTAGATTCAGAACCACAGGAGTCCGAACTGTGAGGCCTTTCTTTCAAACCTTCCGAAAGGGGGTGCGAAAAAGGCAAGCCACAATTTCTGGCGACTCCACTGGCGATTTAGAGAACTTGACTCGAACTCATGATATGACTTTTTATCTGCACTTATGTGTTTCTTTGAATTTGCATTTGCATCGGTGCACCTAAGTCACAATGGTTTGCCGGAGGCTTGCTTGGAAAAGCTTGCCAAAAGGCTGACTAGTTACAGGCTCTGCCACAATGGGAACACAACCCTTGGATCTGAACTACAGCTATACTGTTTGATCCTCCTTTCACTTCTCGGTGTTAGGTGTGAGAGGTATATTGGGTAGTTTTGCTGAGGTACCCTTTTTGACCAATTGACTTAGTTGCATATCGAAAACCATAGAGACTGTTCCAAACTAGGACATGTTGCTCACCTGAATTCAAGATTGTATGAAACACTTTGCTTGAGTAGTGAACCCTAGTTCCTGATGAAACTAGGACAGGGTAACCCTACCCCATCATATGGGTGTTTTGGCTCTCACTTGCTTGATATGTGCTTTTAGAGTGAAACTCTACAGGAATGTGTGTATCAGTTGCAAGTCTGGGTATAAGTTTTTGGGAGGCAAAATTCAGTATCGAGCATGGTTCTACGACTTTGATTACGTCAGTGTATTGATTAGAATCTGAGTAGAGGTGCTGTGTGGTTCTATTTTTTGTTTTCTTTTTTCTTTATTTCTTTATTTTTTTTGTAAGGTAGTTTTTCATCATTGCTTCAGACGATTCTGTTACCCCCCAAGCACTCTGGACCCGAGTAAGAAGGATTTGTAGATCCGGGGATTTCACTTCCACCGGTTACTAGACAGAGGAGGATCAGGCAGAATTCACCAATCCAACAGTCACCTTTCACTTCACCTACGCCCAGTCAGGCCCAGTCTTCTACTCCAGAAAGAGAGTATTCACCAGTTCTGATAACTCAACATCCCCCAGTCAGCATGGAATATATGTTTCGTCAGCTCTAGCAGACTATTGAGACTATACAGCTAGATGCTGCCCGTCAAGCTGAGACCACAGCCTGTCAAGCAGAAGTGATAGAAAGGCTTCAGCAACAGTTACCACAACCGACAGTAGCCTCTGCATCCCATGCACTCCCAGCAGGAATCCTGGCACCCGGGCTCACAATCAATGTCCAAGAGAATATAGGCGTTCTGGCAGATCCAGTCCCACCTCAGATCTCTAAGGCACCAGTTTACCAAATGGAGGCATCGTTTGAATTCAAGGTTGACCCTATTGCATTGAAGGTCAACAAGTTAGAAAAGCTCTTCAAACGAGCACAAGGCGCGAATTCGATCCCTGATATTGAGGATGGATACACTGACTTGGTAGTGACTTTGCCGAATAGATTCAAGATGCTGCATATAGACTGGTTCGACGGCTTTAGGGATCCTATGGTCCATCTACGGCTATTCTTTGATATCCTACAACCAATGGGTGTCACTAGATTGCAGAAGTTGTCGCTTTTTGGCCGGACCGTGTCAGGTATAGCGGCCATTTGGTATGCCAAGCTTGAAGACTCTATGAAGAGAAATTTGGAGAAAATGGCCGAGGCCTTCATCGCGCAGTACTCTTACAATACTCAGATCGAGGTCACTACTCGTGATCTCGAAGAAACTCGCCAGGAGCCAAATGAGGGCTTCTCCGATTTCATGACCCGTTAGAGGGCTAAGGCCTCTATGATGACTATCTGGCCTTTTGAAAAGGACTAGATTAGAATAGTGGTCCGTAATTTGCAAGGAAGATTATTATAGAAAATGATAGTCTTACCTTTGTTTACATTTGCTGAGCTCCATTTAATAGGGGTTCAAATTGAGGACGCAATGAAGTAGGGGCTGATAGACCATGAGAAGGAATAGTCCAAAAGGCCCTTTACACATAGCTCTAATGCAGCCACAACTGGTGGCACCTTTGCACGGCCTTCGGATGTAAGCATGGTCACCACCACACCCAAAACTGCCAACCCGTTCGCCAACACCTCCAATACAACTTCACAAACCTCGAGCCATCAAGCCCGAAACCGAAGGGTCTTCACTCCGCTCTACATGTCTTTATCCAAAGCCCTAGGGGTCCTAATCAAAAAGGGGCATCTTAAGCCATTAGAACAATGCCCACTACTTGATCTCTCCCTCTAAAACACAACCCGGCCAAATACTGGGCTTTTCACCAATAGCATGGTCATGATACTGATCATTGCTTCAGACTGCGTCATGAGATTCAAGATCTCATTGACAATAAGGTGATAACACCTCTCGAAAAACTCAACATCACTACAAATCCTCTCCCATCACGTAACCAAGTCCCCTCACCCTGGCATATAAACCTCATCCACATACTAGCCGTCCCTTATGACCCCAGTATATACATCACCCCTTTTCACCTACGTAGGCTAACGTTGTTCATCCCTGAGAGCATAAACTTGTGCATGATGAGCACGTCTACATTCCAACCCGAACCAGTGGTGGTGGTAGTGGAAGATGAAAGGAGGTTAGCCTTGGTGGAGAATATCAGTCCGGTGCCCAAGGACTTTGAGGACTTATCTGAAGGGACATACGACCCGAGCTGCTATGTTGTGCAAATCAATTAAGCTAAGTCGGATGTGGTGTTGCCGACTGGGATGGGGGTCAGTGTAGTTCGAGAAGATGGACCAAGTCAGGGATTGGATGATCTAGCCGACCTGGAGGAGGACATAAATAATTTGCAGTTCTTTGATGAGCAAGATCAGGGGGACGTGCACATTGATTGATTTGATTTGAACAGGTTGATAGACAATTCTGGTTGGTTAAGTGATGAACCCGATATAGATGAGGGAACTGAATTGAAGCTGGAAGAACAGAATGTGAGAACCGCTGCAATAGCCGGAATGGCCGATGGGACGGGTAAACTGCCGAAAAACACCGATGAAGAACAATTGGCTCAGGAACTGGACATTGTTAGCACTGTACATACAGAAAAGAAGCCGCACTGGAGCAGTTTGGGCAAGAAATGAGTGGAAGTGATCAGAAAGCTGGAATAGCTCAACACCCTGCGGGAATGTTTTTGCTGAGAGAATACTTAGACCGAAACCAAACAATTGCTTGTCGGTTGCTGGAGGTATGTGGTAGGAAGATGATGATCTACATCTTGCCCACACTAATGAGGATTGGGGTGAAGGCCTTCTTGACAATACCTGGTATGTGGAAGAAGTCGACTACATGACAAGAAGTGGCCGATATTTCAAACCATCGCATTCGGACCAACCCGAAGCATCCGAGAAGGATAAAGAAGTTGAGAGGCAAAAGGAAAAGCAGATAGAGGAAGAGGCTGTGCTGAAACAGTTGAAGAAGATTCAAGCTGACATATCTATCTGGGGGCTGCTTATGGCTTCGTGAGTACACAGACAGGCTGTACTGACAGCGATGGATAAAGCGAAGTTGTCCATCGACACCACCCCGGAACAACTGGTGGGATTAGTCTTCTAGGGAGGCGCTGCGCTGACTTTGACCTTTTCAAACAAGGAACTGCTGCCAGAAGGCTCTACACACAACAAGCCTCTATATATATCGTAGAGTGCCGAGAGAAGTGGATACCAGTGGTATTGGTCGACACCGGGTTAGCAATTAATGTCCGTCCTTGTCATACGGCTTATGCTATTGGTCTGAAACCGGCTGATTTTGTGCCTACAACCTAGTGATCCGAGTATATGACAATACAAGCAGAGAGGTGATGGGAACAGTGGAGATTTGAGTACAAGTCGGCCCAGCTCAACAGGACATCGAGTTCTATGTCTTGGATGTTCCAGCCACTTTCAACTTACTACTTAGGTGACCCTGGCTACACCAATTGAAAACTGTCTCTTCCACCCTCCACCAAATGCTGAAGTACTCTCATGGGAAAGGGGTAGCTATAGTCTTCGGGAATTCATCTATACATCCTCCACCAGAGGTCACTACGCCTGTGGTGGAGATTGTGCATGGCGAAGAGGATGTCTTCCTTTCGGGGTTTACCTTGGCTGAGGCTCGGGTAGTGCAGAATATCCTGGCTATCGATGAGGGCTTGTATGTCAGCGCCCAGTTTGTGTACTTCATGAACAAACTCTAACACATTCCAGGAATGGGATTAGGAAGAAGCGGTCGGAAAGGCGTCACTGCATTGGCTGACGTACCACATAACCCTCATGCTTTTGGTCTTGGCTATACGCCTACCAAAGAGACTGGGTGAGGAAAGGGAAAGAAATGGCCGGAAAAACCAGAGCTGAGCAGACTGGAAAGCTCTACGTGCTTGTGCACTGACCAATTCGAGGAACCTTGAATGGCTATTTTGTTCGGGAGAGTGAAGACTTCCCATTCTGCGGTTTCCTCGAACCTAGTTCAACTCTGAAAAGCAGCGGGTTCCCGGCTTTGAGATTTTCTTTGACTTGCAGCTGCAAGAGAGTGAAATGGACGAACAGACTGAACTAACTGCTGAGGCTGCAAAGAGCACAGAAAGTGATTCCGACAACAACGAGCTTCAAATGGGAGCAGCACTGGCATGTCTTCTTTCGGATCTTCAGATCAACTCAGAGAGCTTAGGGGATAACCTGATGTAGACCGCCTGAAACTCTCTCCGCGCGCCCCTCTTTTGGAGAGGGCCCGAATTGGGTTCTAGCTACTACAATTCGGACTCCTGTCACGGTTCTGAATCTAATCTCACAAAGTGTAATGTAAGACTGATAAATCACCAAAGAGTCCAAATCTAGCAATCGGTTTTGGAAAATCAATTTTGAATCAAAAAGCGCCAAACATGGACTGCTTTGCCAAATCACAGAGTCGCCACCTAAATATTTTATTTTGGAAAATTTAGGAAACCCTGACTCATGCCAAAGGCCACGTGTCCGTCATCACCAAAGTTGCCTCGGTTCGAGAACTTGGGTACGAGAGGGGAAGGTCCTGAAATGAGCACCCCCGCTCGCCTGATCAAAGGATCGGCCTCTACTAAACATGATATGTTGTTTTTGAAAACACATGTGTTCTTGTTTGATTATTAGCTAACTTACTATGTGATGCACACAGCATACAAGTATAGACTAAATTGCTCGATTTGGAACAAAACATCTCATGTTTGTTTTTCGAAAATGGTTTGGAAGTGCTACTTGCAAGTAGGCTAAAACGCAGATTTGCCACCCTCAAGTGGGCTTAAAACAACATGATTTGCCACTCTGCAAAGTGGGCTTAAAACTCACATTTGATGAATTGTTCCAATTCAAGCAATAAAGCCTTCACCCACAGGCATTCGTGCAGTTTATTAAATAAGCACATAGCCTCATGGCAAGCATGCTGTCATGGCAACACTCACACTCATGCAAGGATGCTAAAGCATAAACACTTACAGTGTACTCCAACCAAAGCAGAAAACTAGTTAGAAATCATGCATGATCCTAACCATGTTAAGATGCCTAGTGCAACACATGCAGAAATGCAACTAAATAGGCTCGGCTATTTAAGATGGCATATGAATGCAACACTTGATAACATGCTGTTAAACACGTATTCAAGTAGGTATTGAAATACAATGCAATTTGAATGATGTGCCGAGCCCGGTGCATGCAAGACAAATGAATGATACACTCATGCAAGCATAAGGTATGTTAATTGAAATATGCCCTAATCTAAACACCGAAAGAGGTAAGTAAAAGGGAGAAAGGCGTGGGGTTGGAAGACATGCACACACACACGCACACTTATTACAACAATGTGCCCTCTCGACGGAGGGTCTGAATAAATACGCTAAGCTTATCTAAGCTAAGCTAACCAACTAATCTAATTAAACTAATTGAACTAATAATTACACAACAAAATAAAGAAATAGCTAAACTAAGCTACTTAATTATTACAACACTTAATTAATTAACAAATTAATCAAATTATAAATTGATGCTAACTAACAAGCAAGCACTAAAATAAGCTGCTTCAGCTCTGTTTGAAGATGTTGAACATGCATGCTCGCATTCAGTTTCTCGCCCCGAAAAGCTCTCCGGTTTGCTCTTTAGAGGTTCTATTTGCAGGGTGTCTTCAAGAACTTTCTGCTGGATCTCACCAAAACAGAGCTGGGGAGTGCACCAGTGGCCTGCCGGCCATGAGAAGCTTCTGCCGGCCACCTGCCGCCCAAGGGTGGGCCACTGCCGGCCGAGGATGCAAGGGTGCCGGCCATCAATGTGGCACCGCCGGCCACTGGTGTGCTGTGACACCAAACTGCAACAGAGCACAAGACAGAGGAAATGGAGGGTCTCCCAAGGATATGTATGTACTATGCCACTCCTTATCCTTTCAAAACGTCAAGGGAGAAGCACCATTGGATCCAAGACCATCAATCAACCATTTGGAATGCATGATGGCCAAAGATCCAATCTTGTACACATTCAATAAATGCAATGCAAACAAGCCTCTAAGAACCACTACCTTATCATGAATGATCAAAGGCAATGGAGACAAAGGGAATTGGCTCATTTTCATCACTTTGAGTATGAAATGGACCAATTCACCTTGTGTTCGATATAACGTCCGATTGAACACAATGCAGTGCAAATGCAACATGCTTATCTTGACATGTTTTACTTGTCCAATTCTTGTTTACACATTTTAGCTTGCCAATTCGTCCCTTTACCGGTTAAGTCCAATGTGAAAAGTCCTCTAATGGGAAAGATGGTCAAAGCCACAAGCATCTTGAGCATGAAAGAAGCCTCACGCTTTTGGTTAGTAGAAACCCTCAAGAGAAGGCTAAAACCATCAGGCATGAGAGCCTCAATTTCATGCTTAAGCCAAAAATGGGCTCAAGACCACTTTCAAAAGAAAATTCAAAAGTGAAGAATGGAGTGATATGGCAAACATTTCAGTGCTGAAATAAGATGCTAAAGACACTAAACCATGCAAGCAACGCATGCACAACATGTTAAGGGCCAAAGGCATTGAAACTAGTGACAAGCATTACACTAGAAGCATGCAATATCAAACTCAAAGGACCAAACCAGCTCTGGACAGAGCTTAAACATGCCAAAATAAAGGCCTAAACATGCTGGATTTGAAGTTTACAAGGCAAGAAAATCATGCACACCAATTGGCTAACAAGCAAGGCATAATACACAACCCTCAAAAGCTATGAAGAAGTGAAATATATGAGAGTGTGACTACACTATATGCACTGAAATTACATGCTAAATGGTGTCGTACCGTGCAAACATCAGATGCATAACATATTAAAGGCCTCAAAAGTCAAAGCTAGTTAAGGCATTCACACAAGAGGCATGCAATATATGGCCTAAACAGCCAAACCAACTCTGGACAGAGTTCAATCATGTCAAAACAAAGGCCAAAACATGCTGAGAAGGAAGCTCATGAGGCGATAAAATCATGCTCAAGCATTGGCTCACAAACACGGCATAAGGCACAACTCTCTAAAGCATTGAAAGAGTGGAACATGTGAAAGTGTGACTACACTATATACACTGAAATCATGTGAGAAATGAGGTTAAGGCATACAAACACCTCAAGTAAAGCATGCAAGAGACTTTGAAACTCAAAGCTAGTCAAGGGCCTTTACACTACAACCATACAAAAGAAGCCTCACATGGCAAAGACCACTTAAAACAGAGTTTAAGCGTGGCAAAACATGAGCAAAAACATGCTGGAGTATAGCCAAAACATGCTAGAATTATAGGCTAAAACATCAAGTATGTTAAGCTAGTAAGCAAGATTTACACTACAAGTGTAAGAAACATGCAAGATGTGGCCAAGCCAGCCACAAACAGAGTTAGAGAAGGTCAAAAAATTCACAAAAAGTGCTCAAACTAAGCCTCAAGAAGGGATAAATACATGCTCATTTGATAGGCTAACAACACATGCTAACAAGACAAGAGGAGGGGGAACCACCCCCTCATATTTGGGACCTCAAAACAAGTTTTCTACCACTAAAATTCCTCTGGAATTTAGTGGTTAAAAGGCCAAAACAAGATGGTTTCAAAAGCTTTAAAGGAAGGCAAGAAGCTTAGCAAATAAGCAACAAAGGAGGGTGGACCACCCCTAACTTCAAAGAGGCCTCAAACCATCATTTTAAACACTTAAAAATAGAGGTTTTTTCAGTTGACAACTAGGCCAAAATCAGCATGCAAAGGTGGCCAAGATTGTGTACAAAAATAAGCTTAAAAGAGGGAGATGCTCACCCTTGAAGCACAGCACAAGAACAGCCACTTTTCTTGAGCCAAAACCACCTTTTGGAGCTCAAAAAAGTGCCAAGATACCTTAGCCCAAAGATGATCCACTCTTGTTAAGGGTTGATAGGTTGAAGATGGTTGTATGCAAGCTTCTAGCACAAAAGCTTTAGAGAGAGAAGAATCTAGATTGAGAGGATTTAGAGAGAGAGGCTACCAAACCTTTGCAAAATTGTTCTAACCCTTGAATATGAGATATAAGGCTTCAATATATAGCAAAATACAAGCTTTAGGTCGAAAATATCTCAAGAGAGACAGCTGTGACAAGCTGGAGCAAAATATCTGCCAAAAACTGCTTTCTGCCATCAATGGCCGGCACATGACCATTGACGGCCGGCACTTGACCATTGTTGGCTGGCATGGGACACCATTGGATGGCAGGGGGCCGGCATTGGCCATTCATGGCTGGCACATGGCCAAAAAATCCCATTTGTGGTCATAAACTTCCACCTCTGGTTGGACAGAAAAAATTACTTTTTGGGCCCAACATCAAATAGGAATATCTCCTTCATCTGGACTCCTTTGCAGGTCATTCTTGAGCCTAAATTGAATCCCTGGAAGTCTTCTTTGCAATGGTGAAAACCTCACCTCCAAATTTCAACTGTGAAAAAAGTTATGCGCATTTGAGTGAAGACTGCTCAGTTTCGATCCTACCCGAATTCATGCCGAACTTCTTCTCCAACTTGTTTTCTTCTCTCCTCTCCACTTTTCTTCAAATCCAAACCCCTAAACAAGGTGTTTTGAAAGATTGTTGAAAGATTTCAGCTTTCTTCCATTCATTTCCACTTTGTCCTTTGCTCGGTTTACCGAAAAGCGCAACATTTAACAAAATGTGAGCGTCGAAACATTGTAGGAACTTTTTCAAAGATATTTTTGAAAGAGAGGGTTTTAAGGTCTAAAATCCATTCAAAATAGTTTTAGTCCAGAATGGGGTGTAAGGTTAGGATTTGTTTCTCTTCTTGCCGAAGAAATCGAATCTTTGCCCTGCACAACTTTCATCACCAAGTAAACCATCAGTAGTGCCTAAGTCTTAAGGGCGGTCAAAAATGGGGTATCTACAGTTGCCCCTCTTTGACAGAGCTCAGAGTCATGAAATGACGTGAGTGAATGTCAAAGCCCAGAGACGACCCATTTTTGACAAGGCCAAAGACTTGGACAAATAAACAAAATACAAATAAATAAATGGTTGCGCCCGCAGGCTACCTACGTATCCCTTTGCAAGGAATCAAACCAGCGTAGTTCAGGGGCAGGATGCAAATGATTTGCAACAAAACAGTGTAAATGATATACAATGCAATGCAATAATATGATCAAACCACGAGCAGTGCAAAACCGCACAAATATCATAAAGAGATGGAGATGCAAAATCAAACTACGTTTAACACAAAAAAATAGTAGGCACGAGCTGAACGACGCCTAACACAGGCTAAGTGCCTACATCCTCAGTACTGGCCTCAATCCAGCATGGATGCTTACACATAACAGAACCGTGTTTCAATGTGAAAGGGGTGCGAGCACATGCAAAACTATGTGTTTCGCAGAGAGACCACAAAATACAAGTAATTGGGTGAGATGATATGAGTGAGGAATGATTTGCTGAGGAAAGACCGTGATCCTAAATGCTAAATGCAACAAAACAAAACACAATGCAATGGATGCAATGAATGTAGTGAATAAGGCGCGCGGCCAAACCATGTTTTGCCTAGAAAAGGCATGGACACAAAACAGACCACGTCTAACACAGAAAAGGTGCCGAAACCCTCAGACCACAATTCTCTTAGTGGAATAGGCACGTACACATGCAGAGCTATGCTTCAACGAAAGAAATGTATGAGCACATACCAAACTAAGCTTAACATGGAAAGGGCGCATGATAAAACATTGCAGTAAATGCATGCGATAAATTCTATATACAATGCGATAGATGCAATAGATGATGTAGTAAGGAAGTGAAAGTACCTTACAGGGGCAATTGGCAACGACTCACCTCATGCTGCTGGGGATCTTCCTCTTCTTCTCGGTTGAACCACAGGTACTACTTTTCTCCATGGCTATGGCCGCAGCTTTCCCTATTTTCCAACAGGGTGACAGACTAGGTTGGTTCAGTATCCAGAATTGAGGCGCATACCCGCTACCTCAACCTATGGGGCTGCCATACAGATTTCAAGCCGGGGATACACCCCTGGGTATTTAAACCAGACTTTAGTCTTGGAAATCCCGAACCTTTGTGTTCTAGGCATCGGCTATTCGAACTCTAGTTTCCACCGTCTCAGTTGATCTCCTAGGAACTCACCGCAAACACAGGCATGTGGCTTTACCAGACCACCGAAAGTCGTTCGGGCACGACAAACACCAAAGGATTTGCACCTTTAAAGGATTTAAGGTCTCCTAGACCAGAGAGTGCACAAGACAGTGCAATGCAGAGTGAATGCACAAAACAATGCTATACAGGTGCACAAGACAGTGCAATACAATGCACAAACTAGTGCAGGTAAGGTGCGCAAAAGAGCGCGAATAATGCACTGACAAGTGCAGGTAAGGTGCGTAAAAGAGCGCGAATAATGCACTAACAAGTGCAGGAAAGGTGCACAAAACAGCGCGAGCAATGCACTAACAAGTGCTACAAGCATTTTCTATGCAAGATGAGAGCATGTAATGAAATGCACAAGATAGTGCGATGCGCAAGAAAGCGCGAGTGTAAATTGCACAAAACAGTGCGATGCAAGTAAGGTGCACAAAACAGTGTGATGCGCAAAAAAGTGCAAGAAGCATCCAAGCGCGCGACACGCGAGTGGAAAAGCACGAGAAAGTGCGAGAAGCATCCAAACGTGCGACACACGAGTGGAGAAAGGTGCGCAAGAAAGCGTGATTGTAAACTGCACAAAACAGTGCGATGCACAAGAAAGCGCGAGTGTAAACTGCACAAAATAGTGCGATGTGCAAGAAAGCACGAGTATAAACTGCACAAAACAATGCGATGCGCAAGAAAGCGCGAGTGATTTGAAATGCACTAAATAGTGCGATACGCTAAACAGCGTGAATGATTTTGAAATGCACTAAACAGTGCGATGCGCTAAACAACGCGAATGATTTTGGAATGCACTAAACAGTGCGATGCGCTAAACAGCGTGAATGTAATGCAATGCACAAGACAGTGCGAGTGAAACACAACCACAAGGTGCACAAGACAGTGCGAGTGATATGAAATTGTGAAATAGATGCACTGAGTAAGATTATTGTGCGATAGATGCAAGATGTTGATCAAAAGCATGTTCGATGCAAGATGACAAGAGCATATTCTATGCAAGAGGCAAAAGCAGATTCTATGCAAGAAACAGGCATATTCTATGCATGAAATAAGAGCATATTCATTGCAATATCGAAAGCATATTCTATGCAAGAATCATGAACAATGCGTGGCACACATGCAACAGAAGTGTATATGAAAATGCACATTCTATTCAAGAGAGGGGCATCAAATATGTACTTTGGTGCCTCCGATTTGCCTCTCAGAGGATTTTGCAACATGCTCAACTTAAAAGGGATACACCTTGTTCAAATGACCTAGGTTGAACCCTGCAGTTTTATGAAAGAACAAATCCTATTTTGTACAAATGTAGGGAATGGCACAGCACTCTGAGCACAAAACGATTTATTTTTGAAAATGAGAGATGAGTTATTGACTCGGTATTGAGCCTACGACTGACCACAGTCAAAACGACTCAACAAAGGAAAAACAAAAGTAAAACAACCTAAACACATTTATTGACACTCAAAACGACTCAAAACAAGAATCGAGACAAACAAAAAACGCACACAACACTCAGATGTGTTCCAAAGGCGAGAGACCTCTCGGTTGACGAAGAGCCTAGTTTCTTCGGGTATTGTTTCCCACCCTTTCTTATTTGTGATTCTCACATCACTCTAGCACTCAATCTGTTTTTCTCTGAAAAGCCCTTTCCTCACTTTTTCTCTCAGCACACATCTCTCTATTCTTCAATCTCTCTTATTTTTTTATCCCTCCCCTGGGTGGTTGATGCATAAACAGGAAGTTGTGGGCTCTTGCTCCTAGTATTCAACTAGATTCTCTTTCTTACGCTCATAACAGTGAGTTTCTCCCACAGAGGGGTTGTGATACGATAGGATGCGTAGCAGTTTTGCAATCGACATCGGTTGACGACGCTCTTGGCCAGTTCAGATGTGATCAGACCAGTCTAGATAAGGGAGTGGAATAACCTGCTCCATTCTAGTTCGTGCTTCGCACATGGCTTGATACCTCGCTACTTGGAGGATATAAGAGCTCTTTTAGCCTTCTGCTGTTAGCTTTAGCTGTGCCCTTTCTGGCGAATACGGTGCCCTTTCCGGAAATTATATTGACAACGGGGAAAAGACAGAAAAACCTGACTCAACTGTGCCCCTAGTTCATCATTTTGACCATTTTTTTATTTTTTGGCTTCTGCTAAAACAATTTTGACCAAAATGAGAGTTAGATTAACATCCTTGTTCGATTTTCTGGTTTGAAATCATGTAAGTCAAGCTATGAGCACTGAAAATTTTTCTTTTTTGGATCTAGGAAATGGTCCAGTTTTGGAAAATGGAATATTTTTTGATAGAATTAATCAACCTCAGTAAAAATTCTCAAAAACTATTTTGCAAATGGCCACTGCTCGACCAACACAGAATCTGCTCCTGAGATGCACAACCTTAGATTTGAACTTTGAATCATCTTGCAGCTGAATTTTCCAACAGAATATACAACTGAGTTTGAATGAAGATGAGCTAATTCGCACATGGATAGGATAGCTGAGTTGAACAAGGATACACCAATTAACATGGATGAGCCAAGCAGGCTGAAAATGATTGGGGCCGAACTTCAGGATGAAGTTGCCTACGTATCCCAAACATGGGAATCAGGCCTGACGTAGTTCCGGGTTAAGGTACACTCGGGTATTAACCTCTCCTTTTGCGCTCTAACTTTTGCCAAGGTCGCCCTTCCGGGTTTTCAACCTTGCGAGCTCTATTTTTTCTTTTCATTTCATTTCTTCTTTTCATTTTTCTTCATTTTCTTTTCTTTTCATCTTTTCTTTTCTTTTTCTTCATTTTTTCTCTTGCTCTAACTTTTGCCTGGGTCGCCTTTTCGGGTTTTCGGCCCAATAAGCCTCTCAAGGCTAAAAAAGTTCAACTTGTCCATGTTGATTGGTTTCAAGATCTCGAAGCCATCTGAATCTAGGAGAGTGGCTGCTGTTCGCTGATGATGTAGAAGACCATCCAATGGGGACTGAAGTTGCCCCTAGTGTTATGGATAGGAACTCAATTGTTCTCCAGCAATACTTTCTTCTTCCTGCTACTGGAATTTGGCTTTCTTGCCAGTCTTCATTGGTTTGCGAAAGATCCATCTTTTGAATCTTTGAGCACATCTGACCTTTTTGCCCCTAGTTCAAGGGCTACTTCTGATCTAGCTTTGCAAGCTCTCTTTGACGACATCTGACCTTCTTGATCTGACTTTCTTGCCCCTAGTTCGAGGGCTGCTTCGAATCTGGCCTGACGGGCCTCCTTTGTTGTCACACGACCTTATTGCCCCTAGTTCATGGGCTGCTTCAAATCTGGCCTGGCGGCCCTCCTTTGTGGTTGACCATTGAACATTCTAAATCCAAGTTCAAGGTTTGAAAGCAAAAGGGGTTGAATCATGAGGCTGAGAGCGATCCTATGCTGCACAATCTCAAAATCAATTCCACACATGTCTTCGCAGAACCACGCAAAATATTTTTTGAAATCTTTTAAGAAAGCGACTAGTCGCTTGCGTTGAAAACAATGTAGAACCAATCTGGATCAAGCCAAGATCCTTCTCAGTACTCACATTAACAAACATGATCTCATTCATTAAGGGCTTAGCATGCCTCTCTTCCTCTCAATTGATCAAATTTTTGCAAATCCCGAGGAATTCCTTCCTCTTTGTTTTCATCACAGTGTTAGAAAAAGTTTTGAAAAACTTAGGTCAATGTAATGACTTCAAGGCACATAAAAGTAGGTGAAAAGCACTGCTGTTTCATTCAAATCTTCTGGCACAACTGGCTCCAAGGCAGAAACAGACACAAAAGAAATGGTGCAAAAGACAAACACAAAACAAGATAGTGATGCCTGAGGTAACACCCTCGAAATCACCCGACTCCGACACAACAGGACTAACTCGATACAACAAGACAGACTCAATACAGCACAACAAAACTGACCCAATACCCAAGTCAGAAAATAAAATGAACAACAATTGCAAATTGCTCAAAATAGTGCATGCCATCCCCATACGTCTGGAGTAAAATGAGCGCCATCCGTAGGTGGTTCATCTCTCGATCACATAATCAAATTATCCCCCAAGTTCACTGATCCAGTGTCGATAGACTTTGCAGAGCTTGGTACGACGATGACCTTGTTGTCAATTAGATCTTGTATTTCCTGACGAAGACAAAAACACATGTTAGTGTCATGGCCAGCTTGTTGATGGAAGACACAGTAATTGGTCGGGTTGTGTGAGGGAGGGAGGTTATTTGGTAATGGCCGCGGCTCCAAGGGCTTGAGATGGCCTTGTTCTATAAGGATTTGGAAAGCTTTGGACAAAGTCATGTAGAGGGGATTGAAGACCCTCTGGCCTCGGTGTGGGTACTTCGAGGTTTGCGGAGTTTTGTTGGATGCACCAGCAAAGGGATTGGTAGGCACTGACTGGGTTTGCTGATCTCTGACAGATGTAGGACTGAAGTTGAGAGGAACGTTTTTGGTACAACGGCCTTTCTTCTGGCTTGCCCCTTGATTCAGAGTGCTCTCATCTTGAGTGGTAAAAGTGTTATCTACAGTCTTTCCAACAACTGCGAGCACTTGCTGTTTGTTCAGTCCTTCAACCTTCAAAGCCTCGACAGCCCACTGAAGATGTTCAAAGGGACCAATGCCTACCCTTACCTTGTTCTTATCACTGGCCTCCACTTTGCTAAGAGATTGGCCTTCTTCCAATACAGCCCGTCCCAAGGTTGGGGAGCCTTTTGGCGTGAAACTTTTAGCATGTGATGTGGTTGATGACGGAGCCAATATCCCAAAAGCCAGATCTGCCATCGTTCTCTGAAGATCTTCAATCATTCTCATCAGCTCAGAAGTGGTGGGTTCACGGGTTTGAGATGATTGGGGTTCAAGTGCATCCATCATGCATAAGTCCATGCTTTCGGAATGAACACCTTAGGCTTGGGTAGATTGGCCGGGGTGATGTATATGCTGGGGCTGTAGGTGGATGGCAGTATATGGATGAGGTTGAGGTAGGCAGGAGATGTTTGGTCATTGGGGTCTGGAGGTGGGGCTATCGTTCGGTTGTCGATGAGATTCTGGACCTCATGACAAAGGCGGTAGCAACAATCGGTGCCATGACCGCGCTGCTGATGATACACACAGTATTTAGTGGGGTTATGTCTGGCAGGGAGTGGGTTAGGCAGAGGTTGAGGATCGAGGGGTTTGAGATACCCTCTTTCCATCAAGACTTTTAGTGCGCTAGTTAGGCTCATATAGAGAGGGGTGAAAGTTCTACCCTGAGCTCGAGTTGGGCCGGCTGTTTGTGGGCTTGGTTTGGCAAAAAGGTCAGCCACGGCGACTGTATTGATTTCAGTGGGTTTGGGAATAATGCTACTACCAGCATTGGTACTCCCTGCAAAAACCCTCTTTATCGGTTCACTTTTTCTGGGAATGATCCCACTGTTGAACGCATTCTTGATCTGAACCCCCAGTTCATGCAAACTTTTGAAAGTGGATAGTGGAACGACTATCAACTTTTGCAACATATCAGGATCAAGGTTACACACCATTATCTGTACTTGATCCCTCTCAGAAGGGCGATCTGTCACCTGTGCTGCCTTTGCTCTCCACCTTGCAACAAATTCCACAAAAGACTTTGCGGGATTTTGGTGGGTTGCTTCAGGCTCTTGGGTGGTCATTTCTACTTGGGTATTGTAAGAATACTGATCGACAAAGGCCTCAACCAACTCTTCCCAGTTTTGCTTCACTTTGTCCTCCAACTTGGCATACCAAGTGGCCGTTACACCCGACAGGGTTCTTCCGTACAGAGAGAGTTTCTGCGGCTTAGTCAGACCCATCGGTTTCAGGATGTCTAAGAAAAGCCAGATATGTCCCATAGGATCTCCAAACCCATCGAAGCGGTTAAGGTGTGGCATTTTGAATCTGTCTGAGAGCCGTACAGCAGCCTTGGTATATCCATCCTCAATGTCGGGAATGGATTTAAGGCCCTGTGCCATTTTGAATTGCTTCTCAAGGTTAGCAATTTTTAATGAGGTCAGGTCGAGCTCATTAACATCAAGGGGATAAAGCCTCTCATTAGGCTGCACTAGGGGTCTGAAAACCTGAGCTTGAGCCAACCTTTCTCGGGGATCTGGACCCTGCAAATCTTCAGCTGGCGGAAGTGGGTCAAAGTTCGGTTGGGGTCCTGAGGCTGGATGTGTGGTGAGTGCCCCAGATGGGCATTGCATTCTAGCATTGGTCTCATCCTGCATGGCAGTTCCCTGATTTAATGCCGCTATCATGGCCACAACTTCTTCCGAGCTCTGTGCCATCACGGTCTGCTGAGTTTGAACAAAGGTGATGTGACTAGTGACTGTTGGATCAATCGAACCGGTAAGCCCTGACTGGCCTTTCTTTGCCTTGCCTCAGCAAAGGAAACACTGGTTGCCCTTGAACTGAATCTCTAACCTAACAAAGTCTATCAACACAAGTCCAATGCACCCGGGGGATATTGGAGCCTTTTGAAACTATGGTTCCAAGACTACCTTGCAAAAGAGAAAATAGACAGCACCTCAGCCTGGTTTCACTAGAATAGATATGAGCGTAGCTAAATGACTATGCTCTCTACTGAATTCTGCCCCAAAATTTTCTGCCACAATACTGATATTCTAAAACTGATACCCAGACTTGCAACTGATACATACATTTCCCTGTACAGACACACCCTAACAGCACATAGCAAGCAAGTAAGAGCCAAAACACCCCTATGGTGGGGTAGGGTTTCCTTGTCTTATTTTTTCAGGAGCTAGGGTTTCACTACGCACACAGCGGCTTCAAACAACCTACATTCGGGTAAGCGACCTGTCCTAGTTTGGAATGGTCTCTATGGTTTCCGATATGCGACTAGGTTGAATGGTCAGAAAGGGTGCCTCGGTAAAAATCGAGGTTTGTGCTCCCATTGTGGTAGAGCCCGTAACCGGTTAGCCTTATGGCACGCTTTTTCAAGCAAGCCTTCGGCAAACCGTTCAGGAATAGTAGATGGCAAACACTGTGACTTAACCGCACCAATGTAAATGCAATGCAAAGAAACACATAAGTGTAGACAAAACAACATATCATGAGTTCGAGTCAAGTTCTTTAAATCCCCAGCAGAGTCGCCAGAAACTGTAGACCGCCCAAAACTCTCTCCGCGCGCCCCCCTTTCGGAGAGGGCATGAATTGGGTTCTAGCTACTACAGTTCAGACTCCTGTCACAATTCTAAATCCAATCTCACAAAGTGCAATGTAAGACTGATAAATCACCAAAGAGTCCAAATTTGGCAACTGGTTTTGGAAAATCAATTTTGAATCAAAAAGCGCCAAACATGGATTGCTTTGCCAGATTACAGAGTCGCCACCTAAATATTTTATTTTGAGAAATTTAGGAAACCCTGACTGGTGCCAAAGGCCACGTGTCCGTCATCACCAAAGTTGCCTCGGTTCGGGAACTTGGGTACGAGAGGGGAAGGTCCTGAAATGAGCACCCCTGCTCGCCCGATCAAAGGATCGGCCTCTACTAAACATGATATGTTGTTTTTGAAAACACATGTGTTCTTGTTTGATTATTAGCTAACTTACTATGTGATGCACACAGCATACAACTACAGACTAAATTGCTCGATTTGGAAGAAAACATCTCATGTTTGTTTTTCGAAAATGGTTTGGAAGTGCTACTCGCAAATAGGCTAAAATGCGGATTTGCCACCCTCAATGGGCTTAAAACAACATGATTTGCCACTCCGCAAAGTGGGCTTAAAACTCACATTTGATGAATTGTTCCAATTCAAGCAATAAAGCCTTCGCCCATAGGCATTTGTGCAGTTTATCAAATAAGCACATAGCCTCATGGCAAGCATGCTGTCATGGCAACACTCACACTCATGCAAGGATGCTAAAGCATAAACGCTTACAGTGTACTCCAAACCAAAACAAAAAACTAGTTAGAAATCATGTATGATCCTAACCATGTTAAGATGCCTAATGCAACACATGCAGAAATGCAACTAAATAGGCTCGGCTATCTAAGATGGCATATGAATGCAACACTTGATAACATGCTGTTAAACACGTATTCAAGTAGGTATTGAAATACAATGCAATTTGAATGATGCGCCGAGCCCAGTGTATGCAAGACAAATGAATGATGCACTCATGCAGGCATAAGGTATGCTAATTGAAATATGCCCTAATCTAAGCATCGAAAGCGGTAAGTAAAAGGGAGAAAGACGTGGGGTTGGAAGACATGCACACACACACGCACACTTATTACAACATTGTGCCCTCTCAAAGGAGGGTCCGAATAAATATGCTAAGCTTATCTAAGCTAAGCTAACCAACTAATGTAATTAAACTAATTAGACTAATTATTACACAACAAAATAAAGAAATAGCTAAACTAAGCTACTTAATTATTACAACACTTAATTAATTAACAAATTAATCAAATTACAAATTGATGCTAACTAACAAGCAAGCACTAAACTAAGCTGCTTCAGCTCTGTTTGAAGATGTTGAACATGCATGCTCGCATTTGGTTTCTCGCCCCAAAAAGCTCTCCGGTTTGATCTTTAGAGGCTCTGTTTGCAAGGTGTCTTCAAGAACTTTCTGCTGGATCTCACCAAAATAGAGTTGGGGAGTGCACCAGTGGCCTGCCGGCCATGAGAAGCTTTTGCCGGCCACCTACCGGCCAAGGGTGGGCCACTGCCGGCCAAGGATGCAAGGGTGCCGGCCATCAATTTGGCACTGCCGGCCATTGGTGTACTGTGACACCAAACTGCAACAGAGCACAAGACAGAGGAAATGGAGGGTCTCCCAAGGATATGTATGTACTATGCCACTCCTTATCCTTTCAAAACGTCAAGGGAGAAGCACCATTGGATCCAAGACCATCAATCAACCATTTGGAATGCATGATGGCCAAAGATCCAATCTTGTACACATTCAATAAATGCAATGCAAACAAGACTCTAAGAACCACTACCTTATCATGAATGATCAAAGGCAATGGAGACAAAGGGAATTGGCTCATTTTCATCACTTTGAGTATGAAATGGACCAATTCACCTTGTGTTCGATATAATGTCCGATTGAACACAATGCAATGCAAATGCAACATGCTTATCTTGACATGTTTTACTTGTCCAATTCTTGTTTACACATTTTAGCTTGCCAATTCGTCCCTTTACCAGTTAAGTCCAATGTGAAAAGTCCTCTAATTGGAAAGATGGTCTAAGCCACAAGCACCTTGAGCATGAAAGAAGCCTCATGCTTTTGGTTAGTAGAAACCCTCAAGAGAAGGCTAAAACCATCAGGCATGAGAGCCTCAATTTCATGCTTAAGCCAACAAGGGGCTCAAGACCACTTTCAAAAGTGAAGAATGGAGTGATATGGAAAACATTTCAGTGCTGAAATAATATGCTAAAAACACTAAACCATGCAAGCAACGCATGCACAACATGTTAAGGGCCAAAGGCATTGAAACTAGTGACAAGCATTACACTAGAAGCATGCAATATCAAACTCAAAGGACCAAACCAGCTCTGGACAGAGCTTAAACATGCCAAAATAAAGGCCTAAACATGCTGGAATTGAAGTTTACAAGGCAAGAAAATCATGCACACCAATTGGCCAACAAGCAAGGCATAATACACAACCCTCAAAAGCTATGAAGAAGTGAAGTATATGAGAGTGTGACTACACTAGATGCACTGGAATTACATGCTAAATGGTGTCGTACCATGCAAACATCACATGCATAACATGTTAAAGGCCTCAAAACTCAAAGCTAGTTAAGGCATTCACACAAGAGGCATGCAATATATGGCCTAAACAGCCAAACCAACTCTGGACAGAGTTCAATCATGTCAAAACAAAGGCCAAAACATGCTGAGAAGGAAGCTCATGAGGCGATAAAATCATGCTCAAGCATTGGCTCACAAATAAGGCATAAGGCACAACTCTCTAAAGCATCAAAAGAGTGGAACATGTGAAAGTGCGACTACACTATATACACTGAAATCATGTGAGAAATGAGGCTAAGGCATACAAACATCTCAAGTAAAGCATGCAAGAGACTTTGAAACTCAAAGCTAGTCAAGGGCCTTTACACTGCAACCATACAAAACAAGCCTCACATGGCCAAGACCACTTAAAATAGAGTTTAAGCATGGCAAAACATGAGCAAAAACATGCTGGAGTATAGCCAAAACATGCTAGAATTATAGGCAAAAACATCAAGTATGTTAAGCTAGTAAGCAAGATTTACACTACAAGTGTAAGAAGCATGCAAGAAGTGGCCAAGCCAGCCACAAACAGAGTTAGAGCAGGTCTAAAAATTCACAAAAAAGTGCTCAAACTAATCCTCAAGAAAGGATAAATACATGCTCATTTGATAGGCTAACAACACATGCTAACAAGACAAGAGGAGGGGGGACCACCCCCTTATATTTGGGACCTCAAAACAAGTTTTCTACCACTAAAATTCCTCTGGAATTTAGTGGTTAAAAGGCCAAAACAAGATGGTTTCAAAAGCTTTAAAGGAAGGCAAGAAGCTTAGCAAATAAGCAACAAAGGAGGATGGACCACCCATAACTTCAAAGAGGCCTCAAACCATCATTTTAAACACTTAAAAATAGAGGTTTTTTCAGTTGACAACTAGGCCAAAATCAGCATGCAAAGGTGGCCAAGATTGTGCACAAAAATAAGCTTAAAAGAGGGAGATGCTCACCCTTGAAGCATAGCACAAGAACAACCACTTTTCTTGAGCCAAAACCACCTTTTGGAGCTCAAAAAAAGTCCCAAGCTACCTCAGCCCAAAGATGATCCACTCTTGTTAAGGGTTGATAGGTTGAAGATGGTTGTATGCAAGCTTCTAGCACAAAAGCTTTAGAGAGAAAGGAATCTAGAGTGAGAGGATTTAGAGAGAGAAGCTACCAAACCTTTGACAAATTGTTCTAACCCTTGAATATGAGATATAAGGCTTCAATATATAGCAAAATACAAGCTTTAGGTCGAAAATATCTCAAGAGAGACAGCTGTAACAAGTTGGAGCAAAATATCTGCCAAAAACTGCTTTCTACCATCAATGGCCAGCACTTGACCATTGTTGGCCGGCATGGGACACCATTGGACGGCAAGGGGCCGGCATTGGCCATTCATGGCTGGCACATGGCCAAAAAATCCCATTTATGGTCATAAACTTCCACCTCTGGTTGGACAGAAAAAACTGCTTTTTGGGCCCAACATCAAATAGGAATATTTCCGTCATATGGACTCCTTTGCAGGTCATTCTTGAGCCTAAATTGAATCCCTGGAAGTCTTCTTTCCAATGGTGAAAACCTCACCTCAAAATTTCAACTGTGAAAAAATTTATGCTCATTTGAGTGAAGACTGCTCAGTTTCGATCCTACCCGGATTCATGCCGAACTTCTTCTCCAACTTGTTTTCTTCTCTCCTCTCCTCTTTCCTTCAAATCCAAACCCCTAAACAAGGTGTTTTGAAATATTTTTCAAAGAGTTCACCTCTCTTCCATTCATTTCCACTTTGTCCTTTGCTCGGTTTACCGAAAAGCGCAACATTTAATAAAATGCGAGCGTCAGAACATCGTAGGAAATTTTTCAAAGATATTTTGAAAGAGAGGGTTTTAAGGTCTAAAATCCATTCAAAATAGTTTTAGTCTAGAATGGGGTGTAAGGTTAGGATTTGTCTCTCTTCTCGCCGAACAAATCAAATCTTTGTCCTGCACATCTTTCATCACCAAGTAAACCATCAGTAGCGCCCAAGTCTTAGGGGCGATCAAAAATGGGATGTCTACACTTGACCGTTTCCACGATCAGGGACCAACTAGGTCTGAACCCTTCTAGCGGTGTTCTGGATGCATCTGACGCACCATCCCTCACTTGGTAGCTGGAAGAGGGCTACCTGTCTAGTAGTTCTAAGTTAGGTAGTGAACCAGAATTTGATTCCACAGAGTCTATGGAGTCGGAATCAGATTTCGGTTCTTTTGAGTCTGGGTCCGCCATTCCTGGGGTTGATAACCTGGATGCCGAGGTTTTGTCCTGGTCATCTTTTTCTTTTTCCTTCGAGTCGGTTGTAACCGAGGAACTGGATGACCTGGATCTTTTGAATGAGAATGTTGCTACAGATTCTGAGTACTTCTCTATGCCTCTTATTTATTGCATTGATCATGATTTTCAAAATTTTGATGAAAATGACGAGGAAAGAATTCCTTTGGTTTTGAAACATTTGATTAATCGAGAGGAGGAGAGGTTTGTAAACCCCCTTGTTGATGAAATCATTCCAATTAATGTGGGTACTGAGAAGGATCCGCGTTTGGTCCAGATTGGGTCCACGTTATTTTCAGAGGAGCGCAAGCGCTTAGTCGCTTTATTAAAAGATTTCAAAGATGTTTTCGTGTGGTCCTACAAAGACATGCCTGGAATCGATCCTGAGATTATACAGCATCGGATCCCTCTTGACCCCAGGGCCCAACCCATCAAGCAGAAGTTGCGAAGAATACGCCTGGATTGGGCTTTGAAGATCAAGGAGGAGGTCACCAAGTAAATAAACGCAGGGTTCCTGCTAGTATCTGAGTATCCAACTTGGTTGGCCAACATTGTTTCGGTGCCAAAGAAAGATGGCAGAATTCGGGTGTGTGTGGATTTCAGAGATCTGAACAAAGCCAGTCTGAAGAATGACTTTCCTCTGCCGCACATCGATGAACTGGTGGACTTCACAGCAGGCCATGCGTTGCTCTCCTTCATGGATGGATTTTCTAGGTATAACTAGATTCTGATGGCACCCGATGATCGAGAGAAGACTGCTTTCACTACGCCGTGGGGAACCTACTGCTATAGGGTGATGCTGTTTGGGTTGAAGAATGCTGGGGCTACCTATCAGCAGGCTACAACCATAATTCTTCATGATATAATCCATAAAGAGGTCGAGGTGTATGTGGATGACATGATTGTCAAGTCCAAGGAAAGAGAGGGCCACTACACCGCCTTGAATAAATTCTTTCAATGGATCAGAGAATACAGATTAAAGTTAAATCCATAGAAGTGTACTTTCGGTGTAACAGCAGGGAAAATACTGGGTTTCTTTATTATACAGAGGGGCTAGATCCTTCCAAAATCAAGGCCATCCTAGAAATGCCACCACCAAGGACTGAAAAGGAGGTGCGAGGCTTTCTTGGTAAAGTGCAATTCATAAGACGGTTTATTTCAAAATTGACCTTGACTTGTGAACCACTATTTGGTCTCTTGAAGAAAAGAAAGAAATTTCGATGGGACGACCGATGTTAGTTTGCTTTTGAGCAGATCAAGCAATATCTTCAGAATCCACCTGTGTTGTCGCAGCCAGAGCTGGGGAAGCCGTTAATTCTATATCTGTCAGTAATGGACACAACGATGGGATGTATGCTTGCTCAGGAATCTGAGGATAGGGTGGAGAGAGCCATCTATTACTTGAGCACGAAAATACTGGATTATGAGACCCGCTACACTCCGCTGGAGAAAGCTTTCCTAGCCTTGGTATGGGCTACCAAGAAGTTAAGGCACTACCTGTTAGCTAACTCCATAATTCTAGTTTTAAGATTAGATCCCATCAAATTTCTTTTCGAGAAACCAGCGCTTGCGGGTAGGCTAGCTCGTTGGTTGCTTCTCCTTTCTAAATTTGATTTGAAGTATGTTACTCGCAAGTCTGTTAAGGGGAGAGCGGTAGCAGAGTTCCTGGCAAATCACCCAGTAGAAGGGGCTGAAGTGGTAGAATACTTGTTCCCAGATGAAGCTATTCTGCAAGTCGAGGAAGAGATTTGGATAATGTACTTTGACGGAGCGTCTAATCAGTACGGTTATGGGATAGGGGTGTTGTTGATAGCACCCGGCAATTCCCGTATACCCTTAGCCTTCAAACTCGGTTCAAGGTATCTAACAACGAAGTAGAATACGAGGCATGTATCGCTGGTTTGGAAGCCGCCCTGGAACTAGGGGCAAAAAGGTTGGACGTCATTGGGGACTCGAACCTAGTTGTGTCTCAAACAAAAGGAGACTGGAAGGTTAAAGAAGAAAAGATGAAGATCTATCGCTAGACCTTGGACATTTTAATTCCTGGTTTTGAGAAGCTAACCTTCACGCATTTAGAAACAGAGAACAACAGGTTTGCTGACACCTTATAAACTCTATCTTCCATGATAGACATCCCGTTTGGAGTCCGGATGTGTCCGATCATTATTAAGCAGAGATATATGCCGGCCTACGAGTCTATCACCGCAATAGATAAAGTTCAAGATCAAAACCCTTGGTACTATGATATCTGGAACTTCTTAGAAAAGAAGGTTTATGCACCAAGGGCAAATGCCAAAGATAAATGGGCAATCCGGCAGATGGCCGTTCAATTTATTATCTCCGAGGTAAACTGTACAAGAGGGGTCATCTGGGAATGCACAAGTTGTGTGTTGACGCAGAAGAGTCAAAACGCCTAATGGAGGCCATCCATGGAGGAGAGTGTGGAGTGCACATAAACGAAGTAATGTTAGCTCAGAAGATTCTCAGGCAAGGTTACTACTGGTCTACCATGGAAGAGGATTGTATCGGTTTTGTCCGGCGATGCCACAAATGCCAAATTCATGCCAATCAAATGAATATCCCGCCGTCAAAGTTGTACAATATGACTTCACCATGGCCCTTCTCAGTCTGGGGAATCGACGTCATTGGGGCAGTTACACCAAAAGGGTCAAATGGGCATGAATATATTCTGGTGGCAATTGATTACTTCACAAAGTGGGTGGAAGCTTAGTCTTATGCAGTGTTGAAAGCACAGCATGTGGCTAAGTTCATCTGAGATAATATCATTTGCCGATATGGAGTCCCAAACGAGATCATTTCAGATAATGCTCCCATTTCAAGAAAGAAGTGATCAACTTGTTTGAGAAATACAACGTGGCTTTTCATAAGTCATCCACATACCGGCCACAAACCAACGGAGCTGTTAAAGCCGCCAATAAGAACATCAAGCACATTTTGCAGAAAATGGTTGAGACTAACAGGGACTGGCCAGACAAGTTGCAATTTGCACTCTGGGGCTATAGAACTTCAATTTGAACATCTACTAGGGCAACTCCTTACTCTCTTGTTTATGGGATAGAAGTTGTTCTACCGATTGAAATAGAAGTTCCGTTTCTGCGAGTTATGGCTGAGTGTCAAATAGCAGAGGCGGATTGGCAGCAGAGCAGGTTCGAAGAACTGATGTTGTTCGATGAGAAAAGGCTGAAAGCACTGTACCATGTTCAGGGTTATCAACATGGATTGCCATGGCTTTCAACAAGAAAGTTAAGTCCCGGAATCTCAAAGAAGGGGATTTAGTACTGAAGGACAACCGAGTTGCCATTTATGACCCTAGCGGCAAGTTCAGACCCAATTGGACAGGTCCTTACATTATCAAAACTATTTGGTCAGGTGGAGCCGTTATTCTTATGGACATGGATGGCCTAGAATTTTCCCAACCAATCAATATGGACAAGTTGAAGAAATATTACCCCTGAGAGGCTCGCTAGGCCGAAAACCCGGAAAGGCGACCTAGGCAAAAGTTAGAGCACAAAAAAATTAGAAATAAAGAAAAACTGAGCTCGCAAGGTTGAAAACCCTAAAGGGAGGCCTTGGCAAAAGTTAGAGCGCAAAAGGAGAGCGTTAATACTCGAGTGAACCCGAACCGAACTACATGAGGCCTGATTCCCATCTTCGGGATACATAGGCAACTTCATCCTGAAGTTCGGCCGCAAACACCTCCAACCAGCTATCCTGTCTATGTGTTGATCAGGTCATCTTTGTCTATTCTTTATCTGAATGCTCGATTGTGGTCGCCCCTGAGAACTAGTTACATTGCTGAGCAATGCTATTTAGACAAGGGGCAATTTGTTGTCTTCAGATCTGGGGTTGTACATCTTGAGGACAAATTCTATGCATGTCAAGTTGTGATCCTTATCGAAAATGATTTTTGGAAAGTTTTGATAAAAGTTGATTTTTGCTCAAAATTAATCCTTTTACAACTTTGACCATTTTTGGACCAAAAGGAAAATTTTCAGTACTCACAACTTCAATTTCATTGATTTCGATACAAAGTTCTCTAACTCTCGATACAAATCAAAGTTGCTTTTATTACATTCAAAAAGAAAACTTGAAAAGTAAGATCAAAGCAAATAAACTCGGGGCATAGATTAGTCAAGTGTTGCTACGTCCCCTCCCTATGCTTATGGAAGCTTCTGATGCTAAAGTGGGCCCATATTGCGCCCCATCTTCAAGCCAAGTCGGGCACTCGCCAGAAAGTGAGCAATTGAAACTAGGGGCAGGAGCCAGAAGTTCTCTCGTCCTCCACGTAGTGGGATATCTAGCCAATTGTGAACCTCGGATTGGGAATGAAGTTGGGTACTCTACCCCATCTTCTGGGCAAGTCTGGTCATGTCCAAACTGACGCTTGAACCTTAACGGAAAGTAGAATACACAGTGCGTCGGGCCAATCAGTTGAATGCCAGGTTGCCGAGCCATGCTGTAGCTCATCTCGAGCATATCAAATCAGGAGCAACGCCAAGCAATGTCAGCAGCAAACCTATTGCACATCTAATGGCAACACCACCCTTCGTTCGGGAAATCAACTAGCTGTTGGCGAAAAAAGTATGCTCGGGCTGAGTATGCAGGGTAATAGTCCATTACCTTCAGCTTATCCATAAGCCATATCTGGGAAGGGATGAAAGAAAAGAGAGATTAAAGAATAGAGAGGTCTATGTTGAGAGAAAAGAGTGAGAAAAGGGCTTTGAGAGAAAAACAGAGCATTAATGCCGAGAGCTATGAGAAACACATATCAGAAAGGGTGGGAAACATTACCTGCAGAAGTAGTGGACTCCTAGCAAATTTGTTTGTCTCCTACCGATGGAAGGCGTCCAAACCCATCAAAGTCTCAGCCAATGACAAGCCAATACAACTCTTGCCCTCTTTCAGGCCATGGGCCACTTCAACTAGCTGAACGCTAGACCCTCCGAAACTAGGGGCAAGAAGGAAATGAGCTAACATGCACAAACAAAGGGCATGCTACTGAAAACCTCGCCAAAGAAGGTCACCTCGGTTGCCGGCTTCAGAAAATTGATGAATTAGACTGGGGATGTCTAGCTCTCCATTGTGAACAAAGGATCGGGCCTCGTGTAGAGTAAGCTCGCACATTTTTCCCAAAGCTTGGATGTGACCAAAACGTGGCTGAGGCAAGATTTCCTCATCACGCTGAGACTGCATTAGCACTTGAAATTCTTCGATTGTCGGGAATATCTCTTGTCCCCCAAAGTCAAAGACGTGCGTAATCGGGTTCCAACATCTAGCTGCTGCATGTTGGAATGGAAAACAAAGCGGAGAACGACTCAGCGGGAATAGTGCATTTATGCCGAAATCCCAGAAATTCAGCCTTTCCGAGCCATCTAAAGTTGCAATCCAATTCGAGAGTTTTTCGGTAAAGAATGGCTCCATTTGTGAAGAATTTGCAGTTCAAATGAAGAAAATATGAGGTCCAAACCTTTTATAGAAGATAAGGCAGTGAGTGGAAGCCAGGTGTCAACGTTTTGGAGGTTCCTCACATTGATGGCCGATCGGCCACTGGTGATGGCCGACAGGCCTCTTTGGTAGCCGATCGGCCACCACTGGTGGCCGACATCCTCTATTCATGGCTGACCCACGGCCGACGGTTGTTTTTCCTATCTTCTTGTTCACCTGTGTGCTAAGAATGCTGAAGACATATGTTTTGTTTTGTTCTTTATGTCTTGTAAGGTCTTGTTTTGAGGCCTTTTAACTTTAGCAAGTTTGTTGAGTTGTATTTGAGTTGTTTTGTTTTGTTTATCAAGTTGTTTTGTTCATCGAGTTGTTTATCGAGTCGTTTTGGTTGTACATCGAATTGTTTTGTTGTTTATCGAGTTGTTATTTTGATTATCGAGTTGTATTACTTTGATTATTTCAGTTGTTGGTCGGTTTGTTGCTAGATTCAGTTTGTTGTGACAATACAAGTATTTGGTTTTTCAATATCAAATTCAATCTCATTTTTATGCAATGTGGTGCTCATGATGCAAAATACAACACTTCTTCAAAAATACACTGGTTTTCATTTCGATCATAGTTGTTTTTACAAAAGTGCAGTATAAGTTTTTAAAGCGAAGAAAACTCGCCTGAAGCTGTACAATGTGCTAACATTACTAACAAAAAGAAGCTAAGCAAAAACTACAGAAAATTAGCGCTGGTCACCTCAGGCTTGAGAAGCCCTCTTTATCTTCTTCCTTGGAGGAAAGGACTCTACGGTACTGTCTCAATCGGCGCCACTGTCTGAACCAAAATCAGAGTCTGAACCAGAGTCGTCTTCGCTCTCCGCCTTGGAGCCCTCCTTAGTATCAGCACTCTTACTCTCAGAACCCGAGCCAGTGTCATCGTCTCTACTCTTGGATGACTCAGCATGCTGACTCGCTGCCTCCTTGGCCTCGCTAGTCTCAGCCTCATCATCGCTCAGAATGGGCTCTGAAGGGTGTAAACACCCCATTTTTGACCAACCTTAAGACTCAGACGTCATCATTTGTGCACTTGATGATTGCACATGTTTGTGCTCATTTTGAGTGCTCGAAGCTCTTAGCGGAACGCCTTGTCTTTGAGCCTCTAAAATCTCTATGTTTTGGCCTTGTTTTTGGGCCAAACCATGGTGCCCCTTGCCTGGATGGAGGAAAGGCCTTGTCGGCCACTTTTGCCCCTTGTCGGCCACCTGAGGTGGCCGGTTGGCTAGGGGAGGTGGCCGGTCGGCCAGCTAGAGTGGCCGACGACCATTTTTTTCCTTTTTCAGATATTTTGTGTGTCAGCTGTGCTAGTTGTTGATCACTGAATGCATCCTCCATACACGTGTATGGCGGGATGGAAACAAACCTTTGGCTTGTTTTTCTATATAAGGGGAGCTCTTTTCCCCATTTTGAGGGTTACAAAATTTGTGAGCAAATTTTCCTCTCTTTCTCTCTCTAGAATCCTCTCTCTCTTCCTATTTTGTGCTTGAAAGTGAGAAATCTCAACATATTTGAATACAACCCCTTAAGCAAATTAGACCACCTTGTAGCTGAGGTTCTTGGAGGTCTTATTTGAGCTCTCAAAGCTGGTTTTGGCTCAGAACGTGGCTGTCTGTTGCTGTGCTTCAAAGGTTTAAAG
Source organism: Camellia japonica (assembly GCA_030407325.1). Classification (NCBI taxonomy): domain Eukaryota; kingdom Viridiplantae; phylum Streptophyta; class Magnoliopsida; order Ericales; family Theaceae; genus Camellia; species Camellia japonica. The sequence continues at coordinate 52,662,073 of JAPPVO010000059.1, read as the reverse complement.
CTTACCCCTTTCAAGCTTTTTTTTTGTACACTAGTTTGGCCACCTTTGCATGTTGTTTTTGGCCTAGTTTTCAACTACAAAAACCTCTGTTTTTAAGGCTTAAAAATGGTGGTTTAAGGCATTTTTGGAGTTAGGGGTGGTCCGCCTTCCTTTGTAGCTTGTTTGCTAAGTGTTGTACCATCTTTTAAAGCTTTTAAAACAATCTTTTTTTGGCCTTTTAACCACTGAATTCCACGGGAATATCAGTGGCAAAAAGTTGGTTTTGAGGTCCAAAATAGGAGGGGGTGGCCTCCCCTCCTTGTATCTTGTTTGCATGTGTAGATGGCCTAGGATGTGAGCATGCTTTTCTACCTTTTTGTAGCTTAGTTCAAGCATGCTTTTGGCTTTATTTTGACCTACTTTAGCTTTGTTTTTGGCTGGTTGGGTCACTTGTTGCTTGCTTTTTATACTTGTAGTGCAATCATGCTTACTAGCCTAGCATATTTGATGATTTAGCCTATTGTTCTAGCATGCGTTAGCTTAACTCCAGCACATTTATGCTGGTGTTTTGACATGTTTTAACTCTGTTTTCAGTGGTCTTGGTCCTTTGAGGCTGGCTTTGCATGGCTATAGTGTAGTTGGCTTCACTAGCTTTGAGTTTGAAGGTCTTTACCATGCTTTGCTTGAGTTGATTGCATGATATAGCATCATTTAACATGTGATTTCAGTGCATATACCTCTGTCATACTCTCACATGTTTCACTCTTTCATGGCTTTTGAGAGTTGTGCTTTGTGTCTTGTTTGTGAGCCAACAAGTGAGCATGCTTTTCTTGCCATTTATGCTGCCATTTCAGCATGTTTTAGTCATTATTTTGACATGATTTAGCTCTGTCCAAAGCTGGTTTGGTCATTTAAGTTTGGTATTGCATGCCTCTAGTGTAGTGCTCTTCACTAGCCTTAATACTTTTGGCCCTTAATATGTTGTGCATGTGTTGCTTGCATGTTTTTAGCATTACTTGTCATGCCATTTTAGCACTGAAAGTTTGCAACCTCCCTCTATTCTTCACATTTTAATTTGCTTTTGAAAATGGTCTTGAGCCCCTTGTTGGCTTCAGCATGAAATTAAGGCACTCATGCCTAATGGTTTTAATCCTCTCTTGAGGGTTTCTACTAACCAACAGCATGAGACCTCTTTCATGCTCAAGGCACTTGTGGCTTAGGCCATTTTTCCAATTAGAGGACTTTCACATTGGACTTAATTGGTTAAAGGATTAATTGGTAATTTAAAATGTGTAAACAAAATTGAATCAAGTAAAACATGACTAAGATAAGCATGTTGTTGCATTGCATGTGTTTGGATCGAACGTTAATCCAAACACAAGAAATGTGGGGCGTTTCAAACTCAAAGTGATTAAACGTGTCGTATTTCTTGGTCGCCGTCATCCTTGATCAGGCATGATAGGGTGGTGGCCATTTGAGTCTTATGTGCGCATTCATTAGCTTGTACAAGCTTGATCCTTTGGCCATCATGCATTAAGATGCTTGATTGGTGGCTTAAGAGCCAAGCGCCACACTCCTTTGAGCTTGAGAAATGATAAGGAGAGTGGCAGTACATACATTTCTTGCAAAATGCCTTGCTTTGCCTCTATTGTTCTCTGTTGCAGCAAAAACAACATTTTGGAAAAACAGGTGGCTGACCGGCCACTTGAGGTAGCCGACCGGCCAGTTGGGGTGGCCGACAGCCACCTTTTGTGGCCGACAGGTCACCAATTCATTTCTATGCAAGAGGGTCCCTGTGTTGGAGCAGAGGCAATCTGGAAGTTTGTACAGTGTTTAGAGATCACAATGAGTGCAAACAGATGCAACCGGTGGCAAGGCGATGGATTTTTGGAAGGAGCAACCGAGCATGCATGCATCTCTCTCCCCGAGGACATTTAATTGCTTTCAATTGCTTAGAATTGTAGCCAATTCATACATGTGTTGTAATTAATTATCTTAATTCGTTTTGTAATATTTTAATTAGCTTAGCATAGCTAGTTATTTCAATTGTGTTGTAATAATTAATTAGTTGGTTTGTAATAATTAACTTAGCTTAGCGTAGCTTAGCTTATTTATTCGGACCCTCCTTCGAGAGGGCGCAATGTTGTAATAAGCATACGTGTGTTTGCATGTCTTCCAACCCCACGTCTTTCTCCTTTTTATTTATCCGTTTTTCATGGTTAGATTAGGGACATTTTCAATTAGCATACCTTATGCTTGCATGTTTACATCATTCATTTGTCTTGCATGCACCGAGGCTCGGCGCATCATTCAACCTGCATCAGAATTTCAAATATACTTCTTTGAATACATGTTATCAAAGTGTTGCATTCATATGCCATCTTCGATAGCCGAGCCTATTAATCACGTTATTGCATGTGTTGCATTAGGCATTTTGTATAGTTGGGAGTCATGCATTTTTCTAACTAATTTTCTGTTTTGGCTTGGAGTACACTGTAAGTTTTACGCTTTAGCATACTTGCACGAGTGTGAGTGTTGCCATGTTTATCATGCTTGCCATGAGGCTATGTGCTTATTTGATTAACTGTATGAATGCCTGTGGATGAAGGCTTCATTACTTGAATTGGAACAATTCATCAAATGTGAGTTTTAAGCCTACTTTGCGAAGTGGCAAAATCATGTTTGATGGCAAATCCGCGTTTTAGCCTACTTGAGGGTGGTACTTTCAAACCATTTTCGAAAAACAAATATGAGTTGTTTTGTTCCAATTCTTGCAATTTTAGTCTATATTTGTATCCTGTGCGCATCACATAGTAAGTTAGATAATAACTGGAATAAGAACACATGTGTTTATGAAACTACATATCATGCTTAGTAGAGGCTGATCCTTTGATCGGGCGAGCGGGGGTGCTCATTTTAGGACCTTCCCCTCTCGTACCCAAGTTCTTGAGCCGAGGCAACTTTGGTGATGACGGACACGTGGCCTTAGGCACGAGTCAAGGTTTCCTAAATTTCCCAAAAACAAAATATTTAGGTGGTGACTCTATAATCTGGCAAAGCAGTCCATGTTTGGCATTTTTTTATTCAAAATCGATTTTTCAAAACCAATTGCCAGATTTGGACTCTTTGGTGTTTATCAGTCTTGCATTGCCCTTTGTGAGATTAGATTTAGAACCGTGATAGGAGTCCGAACTATAAGACCAATTCAAGCTCTCCGAAAGGGGGGCGCGAAGAAAGTTGAGGCTACAAAGGGCCACTCTCATCTCGGGTGCCCCTGGCTCTGCCTTAGCTGCGTGCCAGAGCCTGCCTCTCTCTCCTCTCTGTCGCCGGAGGAGGCACCGCTGGTGCTGGTGTTGCAGCTGCCACCGGTGTTGTCGGTATGGGCGGAACTTGAAAAGGCAGTTATCATATATCAACCATAGTATGCATATCAGATGCAAGTATAATGTGCAAAATGAGCGTATGTAGGAGTCAGATACAATGTATGAATACTATATAGTGTAGTGTATTAGTGCAGTATGGGGAAGTTTCAGTTGAAATGTCAGTTTCAGTGTGTCAGTGGAAATGTGATGACTGGAATGTAAGAAAACTGAAGAAATGACCTGAATGCCGTGGAAGCCGAGCAATGCCTCCTCTCTCAATATCATGCCCTTGAATGAGGTTAATAGCTCTAGCAGATCCTTGGTGTATCCTGGGGGTGCCTGCAAATGCATTGGGAGTGATCAATGTCTAAAAGAAACAAATATCAGAAAGAGATGAGAAAACAAAAAATGTGGTATATACCGGGGGTGCGTCATGAGCTCTGACATATCTATGCCCCGTTGCGGCAGGCTCAATCGGAATCTGATATGCCGCCCTAGTATACCGCCAACATGTGAGAGCAGTGGGTAGCTCCGGCCAGCCGGTCCTCTACCTCGCCTGAGAAGCCCCTCTCCCACGGGCCCTGGCTGCCCTGGTCACTCTAGGCCCCGCCCTCGGAACAGGAGCTTTCACCCCCTCACCTCCACGAACACCGGTCAGAGGTGGAATAAGGTGTGTCTGAATGAAGATCGTATAATCGCCCTCGACTCGGAAGTATTCTGCCTCTAAGCCTACCATGAACTGGATAACCCCGTCAACAAATAGGCTGTCTGCTGACCTTATGGACTCTAGCGGCGTCATTGGTATGAACGGAGCAGACAGACCTAGAGACTGATGCACAACTCTCTCGCCTAGGTACCAAGCTCGGCAAACCAGACCCTCAAGTAGAATACGGTAGCGCGAAATGCCCAAGGCGACAGTGTACCGGCCTCAAACCCCCGTCGGTATCGTAGCCCATGGCTGCCACGTGATCTGTAAATAGAAGATGAATAGATTATTAGCCGTCGTTAGTTGCTAATATATGAATCAGAACAGATGTAGAACAAAAATGATGACTGTGTTTTAGGTTACCTTATGGGTAGCTACGGTGTCAAAGTAATGTTTGAAGAGGGTGAAGGGCTTGCGAGTCCTACGGCGAGGGTGACCATCGTACACCCGCGAATAGGGGATCACAAATGGAACCTCCACTGCAGGCTCTGGGGCAAGAGTCGGGAAGTATGCATACACCTGTGGACTCGCCTTTTTCTGTGGCCCGCCTTTTGGAAAGGGGCTTGAAAAGAAGGCCTCACAGTTCGGACTCCCACGGTTCTGAATCTAATCTCACAAGTGCAATGTGAAACTGATAAACACCAAAGAGTCCAAATCCAGCAAACCTTTTTGGAAAATCGATTTTAAATCAAACAATGCCAAAATTAGACTGCTTTGCCAGATACAGAGTCGCCACCTAAATAATTTATTTTTTGGGAATTTTAGGAAATCTTGACTCGTGCCAAAGGCCACGTGTCCATCATCACCAAAGTTGCCTCGGCTTGGGAACTTAGGTACGAGAGTGGAAGGTCCTGAAATGAGCACCCCTGCTAGCCCGATCAAAGATCGACCTCTACTAATCATGATATGATTTTTTATAAACATTATGTATTCTTATTCCGATTATTAAGCTAGGTTTAGTACGTAACGCACACATGCACGTATAGATTAGTCGCAAGACTTGGAACAATTCAACTCATGTTTGTTTGCGAAAATGGTTTGAATTTTTCACCCTCAAGTGGGCTTAAAAGTGCGGATTTGCCACCAAACATAGTGGGCTTAAAACATGATTTGTCACTCAACAAAGTGGGCTGAAAACTTACATTCATTGAATTGTTCCAATTCAAACAACAAGCCTTTATCCACAGGCATTCAAGCAATTTAACATTTAAGCACATAGCCTCATGGCAACATGGCAATCACACTCATGCAAGTATGCTAAAGCATAAAGACTTATCAAGTACTCCAAGCCAAAATAGAAAGTAGTTAAAAAAATGCATGATCCTAACTATGTTAAGTGTCTAATGCAACACATGCAATATGCAATTAATAGACTCAGCTACTATATGGCATATGAATCGATTTGAACAACATGCGATTAAACACGTATTCAAATAAGATATTGAAATTGCGATACAGTTTGAATGATGCGCCGAGCCTCGATGTATGCAAGACAAGATGAACGGATGCAAGCATGCGATATGCTAATTGAAATGTGTCCCTAATTTAACCATTGAAAGTAGGTAAATAAAAGGGAGAAAGACGTGGGGTTGGAAAACAGACACACACGCACGCACACTTATTACAACATTACGCCCTCGTGAAGGAGGGTCCAAATGAATAAGCGCTAACTAGCTACGCTGATTAAGCTAACTATTATTACAAAACATAAAATGAATTAACTAACTTATTCTAAGCTAATTAATCATTACAAAATAAATTAATTAGCTAAACACTTAACTAACTAATTACAAAGCAATTAAGCTAATTAATTACAACATGAATTAATTAACTAATCTACTTAAATAATTACGTCACTTACAAGAATTAGCTACAACTAATTAACTAAGCAAAGCAACTAAATGGCCTCGGTAAGTGAGGGATGCATGCATGCTCGGTTTTCTACCTGAAAGGCTACTGTTTTGTTGCTGCAAGCTTCTGCTTGCACATTTGAACACCAACAATGCTACTAACTTCCAGAATACCTTTGCTCCACCTTACCAACATACTGTGCAAATGTCATTGATGGTTGATCGGCTACCAATGGTGGCCGTCGGCTACCATTGGTGGTCGGTCGGCTACTGTTGGTGGCCGTAGGCCACTGCTGATGGCCGGTCGGCCACTGCTGCCCTGAACTTCCTCTTGCTGCAACAGAGAGCCAACAGAGGCAAAGCAGTGTATTCTCAAGGGTTGTTTGTACTTTACCCTCCTTATCATCAAACAAGCTCAAAGGAGTGTAACTCTTGGCCCTTAAACCATCAATCAAGCAATTTTCATGCATGATGGCTAAGGAACCAAGTTTGTACAAGTTAATGAGTGCAAAACAAGACTCAAAAAGACCATCACCCTGTCATGCATGATCAAGGGCAATGGAGACCAAGGAAAATGACACATTTCATCACTTTTGAGTATGAAATGTCCCATTTTCCTTGTGTTCGAATTAACGTCCGATTTGAACACATGCAATGTAACAGGAAAGATTGCGTATCTTTCCTTTTTTACTTGTTCATTTTGTTTACTCATTTTACATTACCGATTTATTCTTTAATCGTTTAAGTCCAAAAGTGAGTGCCCTCTAATGGAAAGATGGCTCAAACAACGAGTTTCTTTGGGTATGAAAGAGGCATTACACTGTTGGTAATGAACCCCTAAGGGATTAAACCATTAGGTGCAACACCTCCATTTCACACTTAGGCAAACAAGGGGTTTAAAACCACTTTCAAAGCAAATAAAAGGGTGAAGAATGGAGGGAGATTGCAGAGATTTTAAGTGCTGAAATGAAGTGATAAAAGCACTGAAAACATGCTATTAACTCAAAGGAATGATGATTGAAGCATTAAAATATCAAGCTAGTGAAGGAATTAACACTACAACTATGCAATACAAGCCTCAACTGAACTAACCAGCCCAAAACAGTGCCAAAACAGGTTATTTCAGAGGCAAAAACATGCTGGACTTAAACTAAATTAAACTAGAAAAACATGCTAACATATAAAGCTATCTGGGCATGCAAACAAGACATAAGGAGGGGAGGCTAACCCGTCCAATTTTGGACTTCAAAAGTTGGTTTGTATCACTGAAAAACCTCTGAGATTTAGTGGTTAAAAGGCCTAAAAAGGTTGGTTTGAAAGTGATGAAAAGATGGTACAAGAGCTTTACACACAAGGAAACAAGAAAGGTGGACCACCCCCTAACTCAAAGAGACCTCAAACTAACACTTTTAGGCCACAAAAATAGAGTTTTTTACAGTTCAAAATAATCCTAAAAACAATTTGAAAAGATGGCAAAAGAAGTATTGAAAACAAGCTTAAATAACATGAGTTATACCTCTTGAAGCTGAGGCACAAAATAGGCAACAAACCAAGCTCAAACGTCCTTCTAGAGCTCAAAAAAGGCTGCAAGTAATCTCAGTCCAAAGGTGAGAGTATTTGGTTAAGGGTTGATATGCAAAAGCTAAGAGAAACTAAGCAAATGTGTGCCAAATATCAAGAGAGAGAGAGAGAGAGAGAGAGAGAGAGAATTCTAGAGAGAGAGATATTTTTGGTCTAAATCTTCTAACCCTCAAAAATGGGGGAGGACACCTCCTATATATAGAAAAACAAGTCTTGAGCTTGTCAACATCTCACCATACACGTGTATGAAGATGTAGCTCAGTGAGTAACAACTGGCACAGCTGTCAATAAATATCTGGAAAAAGAGACCAATGTCCATCAGGCACCACACGTGTATGAAGATGCAGCTCAGTGAGCAACAGATGGCACAGCTGTCAATAAATATCTAGAAAAAGAGACCAATGGCCGTCAGCCACCACTGGTAGCTGACAAGAACAAGCCCTGGCCGACAGCCTAGGGGGCTGGCCAACAAGTCACCCACTCTTCTAGACTAGAGGCAACAAGCTCTTAGTCCAAAAACATGCACAAAACATATAAGATTTAGAGGCTCAAAGACAAGGCGTTCTGCCAAGGACTTCGGGTGCTCAAAATGAACACAAACAAGGACAATCGTCGAGTGCACAAATGATGACGTCCAAGTCTTGAGGTCGGTCAAAAATGGGGTGTCTATAGTTGCCCTTCTTTGACAGAACTCGGAAGTCATGAAATGACAGGAATGAATGTCAAAGTCTAGAGATGACCCAGCTTTGACAAGGCCAAAGACTTGGACAAACAGACAAGCAAAACAAAGACAATTGTGCCCGCAAGCTGCCTACGTATCCCTTTGCGAGGAATCAAACCAGCGTAGTTTTGGGGCAAGATACAAGTGATATGCACAATGCAAGAATATAACTTATGATCATGCAATGAGGCTGTAATGAAACATCTAGATGCAAATGTTATGCAAAGAAATGCTACAGTCAAACAAACTGAAGTAAGGTATAGCAACCTCTAACATGAAAAGAAATAATCAAACACGCCATGCGTAAGAATCACGAGCCAAATCACATTTCATGCAGAAAGGATATAAGAAAATTATGCAAACTTAACTGTGCATCACGCAGGAAAGGCAAAGAATAACACAACCATCGGGGGCACCCGAGGTGTCAAACGCGTTGCACGTGGAAAGAGAGAAGGGATGATGTGAACACCGGGATGCACTCGACTGTTCTTAACCAAATGGAGCGGTGATAAACATCGGAACGTATGCAAATGTTTGTAACCAAAACAAGGAGTGGTGATCAACATCGGAACACATTAAAATATTTTTAACCAAAACAGGGGGTGATAAACATCGGAGGAACACATTTAAATGTTTTTAACCAAAACAGGAAGTGGTGACAAACATCGGAACACATCCAAATGTTTTTAGCCAAAACAGGGATTGGTGATAAACATCGGAACACATCCAAATGTTTTTAACCAAAACAAGGGGGGCGATAAACATCAAAGGAACACATCCAAATGTTTTTAACGAAAACAGGGAGTGGTGATAAACATCGGAACACATCCAAATGTTTTTAACCAAAACAGGGCGTGGTGATGAACATTAGAACACATCCAAATGTTTTTAACCAAAACAGGGCGTGGTGATGAACATCGGAACACATCCAAATGCTTTTAACCAAAACAGGGTAAATTGAAGGACAAGAATGATCTCACCTGGAACTCCTCTGAATGAACCGTACATACAATATCGTGCCTGCATAAGAAAGAAACTCAACAAGCATAACATAGTAAGAGTGCATGTTCTGTGCACAATACAAAGCATGTTCTATGCAAATGTAGTGACAGCATGTTCTATGCATGTTTTACGTATGAAAAAGTAAAAGCATCTTCTATTCAATAATGGAGAAGTGCACGTTCTATGCAGCAAACAGAGAAATGCATATTCTATGCAGTGGCAAAAGCGTTCTTGATAAAACCAACTCAACATCTCCCGATTTACCTCTCGAAAGAGTTGAAATATGTTCAAAAAGGATACACCTCGTTGATGTGGGTCAGCAATGAACCATCATGCGCGAAAGACACGGTTTGGAGCTTCCGCAGCAGCAATTTGAGCTCAAAAGTGAACTTTTCTTGCACTTCGTGAAAACAGAAGACACAAAACAGCATCAAGACCCAATGTAGAAGCATTGGGAACCTGTCGGCCACACCTGAAGGTTGTCGGCCACAAATGGTGGCTGTCAACCACGGATGGCAATTCGGGGCTATTTTGGTCTTTTTGCCTTGGATCTTTATATTTACACCCCAAACTTCAATTCCTCACTTCCCCCTAGCCGAAATTCATCCCTCTCTACCCTAGACCTTTCTTTTCTCCAAATTCGAGCTTTATATGCATTTTCCAACGCCCCAAGCGAAGTTGATTTGCTAAAACCTCTTGATTTCCTTCGTTTTGAACCGATTCAAATTTGATTTCGGTGCTTTTTTCTTCATTGCAACCACTTGAGGTTTGTTTACCTCGAGTTTCTCTTGGGTTTGGTGCCTTTTCTCGGGCTTTAACCTTTTTTCCCATTTTCTCTTTCTTAGGGTTAACTTTTGTTGACTTTTGGCATTTTCACCCATTTTTCTTATTTTCTTCACTTTCTCACCTCCTTTCCAGATGGTGGACGACATTCCACATAACAGATCTTCTTCGGGGATGGAGGCAGATCCTGAGCCTGTAGCACTACCACCCAGGGTTTGACCCTTTGACCCAAAGACATATCATCCTGAGACACATGTACTTCCACCAGACAGTATTCGTCATTTTAGAGGGTTTGCACGAGGTGCGCCAGAGGACCTCTTGTTACGAGAGCTGGAGTCCCATTTATCCTATGGCGCCTCTGAGGTATACACTGTATTCTTACATTTTTCTCAATGTACACTGCATTTCTTGCATAAATCACATTCTTGCATTGTAGTTCTTACACTGCCTTTCATCTGCTTGTCTCAAATACATTCTTGTACTGTATTTCTTACACTACCTTTAATTTATTCATTCTGATTACAGGAGGACTCACACTCTATCAGAGGATACGGAGCCACATCCGCAAGGGAGTGGTATATGGAGCTCCCTATCAGCGTCCGCCAGATTGTCGATGAGGCTGGCTTCGGCTTGTTCTGCATGGGGCTATTACGTCTCATAGTGAGTAGGCTGTTACTTGGCGCACTGGTAGAGAGGTGGTGGGATACCACTAACTCTTTCCACTTCTCTACCACGGGGAGATGACGATGACTCCCCATGACTTCGCCATGCTCACTGGCATAGAGATAGGGGGTCGTCCAATCCCTTGCAATACAGACTTGGGCGAGTGGGAGGCTGCTTGGATCTACCTGTTGGGGGTTCATCCGCATATCTTCCGGTAAGTGATCGTGCGATACACTTGGTTCTCAGTGCATTTCAGAGGGACAGACCGAGAGACCCTAGAGGAGATTGAGCAATACGCCCGAGGCTTCTTGATGTATCTTTTCAGTACCACTTTGTTCACCGACAGGGCGAACATTGTGGGGCTATATCTCTTGAGTGCCTTGGTGGACTTGTCTTAGGTTCGACTTTACGATTGGGGCGGCGCTGGCTTGGCCACCTTGTACGAATACATGAGCTCGACATCCCGCAGGAGAGGGAACAGAGTCGGCGACTACTAGAGAGCCTGGGAGGTATGCTTTACTTTTCTACTTTGCACTTTCTGTACACTGCAAACACATAGTCTGATCTCTGCTTTGCACTTGCACTTTCTGTACGCTGCACTACACATTCTGCTTTCTACATTTTCTCTGTATTCTGCATTCTCTGCACATTGTGCACATATTCTGCTTTCTGCATTGCCTGTGTTTATCTGTTGTATACTCACTGTTGCCCTTTTACTTTTTGCAGCTATGGGTATATGCATATTTTCCCGCCCTTGCCCCAAAGCCGGAGGTGGAGATGCCTCCTGTTGTACCTTACTCTCATCGGTACGACAGTTGGGGTGTGAGGAGGACCAAGGAGACCTTTCCGTTCTTCCGCCGATACTTTGGCACCGTGACCACGACAGAGGTAACTCAAAACTCATGGTTATTGCTACTTTACTTCAGTTTTGCTTCATATTGCATGTCTAATGGCAACTAACAATCTGTGCATTCTCTGTTTGCAGATCTCATGGCAAGCCTGGGCGATGATGCCTGAGGGTGTCAGGGACCAGTTTGTCGGCGCTCGGGGGGCTTCCCGTTATCGCCTTGTACTCGAGGGCCCGGTCTGCCGAGCCTGGTTCTTAGGCGAGCGCTTCATATGTCAGACGTTGGGTTTACCGCAGCAGATAGTTCTTATGCTGCCTCCACTATCTATGCGAGCCACAGAGAGCCTCTCCTCCCAGGAGGTGATTGATTTTACTCGAGGCATGGACGCCGACTACTTTCTTGGAGAGGGGGACTATGCGACATTTATCCAGACGTATCTCATGCCTCCCTTGATGGGTACTCGTGCTTGTACAGGGAGAGCAGCAGACGTCCCTTCGATGAGCAAGGCTCAAGCATCAAGGGGTAGGGCCAGAGGGGTGCCCCCCGCTAGCTAGGGCTTCGGTTGCCCAGAGCTTTCGACCGAGTTGACATGTTGGTGTAGACGCGCCCGAACGTCCTGGGAAAATCCCGTTTTGTTCATTGGGCTCACTACAGTTTGGACTCAATGTCACGGTTCTGAATCTAATCTCACAAAGTGCAATGCAAGATCGATAAATCACCAAAGAGTCCAAATCCGGCAAATCGTTTTGAAAAACTGATTTTTAGAAAGAAGTGCCAAACATGGACTGCTTTGCCAGATATAGAGTCGCCGCCTAAATATTTTATTTTGAGGGAATTTAGGAAACCCTGACTCGTGCCTAAGGCCACATGTCCGTCATCACCAAAGTTGCCTCGGCTTGGGAACTTGGGTACGATTGGGGAAGGTCATGCAATGAGCACCCCCGCTCACCCAATCAAAGATCGGCCACTACTAAACATGATATCGAGTTTTTGAAAACACATGCGTTCTTGTTCCGGTTTATTAGCCTAGGATTACTACGTGATGCACACAGCATACAAGTATAGGCTAGATCGCTTGAGTTGGAACAAAACATTTCATGTTTGTTTATTTGAAAATGGTTTGATGGTGCTACTCGCAAGTAGGCTAAGATACGGATTTTGCCACCCTCAAGTGGGCTTAGAAAATAGGGTGATTTGCCACTCTCAAGTAGGCTTAAAACTCGTAATCGATGAATTGTTCCAATTCAAGTAATCCAACCTTCACCCACAGGCATTCAGACAGGTATATCACATAATCAGTTAGCCTCATGGAAAACATGATATCATGGCAGTCACTCACACACATGCAAGGATGCTAAAGCATAAACACTCACCGAGTACTCCAAGCCAAAGAAAGAAGCTAATTAGAAATCATGCATGAATCCTAACTATGCTGAGATGCCTAATGCAACACATGCAGGATGCGACTGAGATAGGCTCGGCTATTCTAAAATGGCATATGAGATATTGTAGATAACATGTATTCAACTTGAAATTGAAATACAATGCAGTTAGTATGATGCGCCGAGCTCGGTGCATGCAAGACGGATGAATGGATGCAATCATGTGAGCATAAGGATGCTAATTGAAACATGTCCTAAAACTAACCATCATAAGCTGGTAAATAAAAGGGAGAAAGACGTGGGGTTGGAAGACATGCATCACACACACGCACACTTATTACAACAGTTGGCCCTCTCGACGGAGGGTCCGAATGAATAATACGGAACCAACTAGCTAATCTAAACTAATCTAATTAAACTAGTTATTAAACAACAGAATGAATAACAAGCTACAACTAATTATTACACAACACTAACTAGTTAACAAATCAGCTAAATTAACAATTAAATAAGCATGTAAACTATGTGAGGTGGGCTACCCCAGCTCTGCCTCGGATGATGAAGGATGCATGCATGCTTGAATTGCCTTGTTCGGAAATCCCTCGCGATGCCCCAACTCACCTTTGTTTGCAATTGATCTTAGAAACTTGCACAAAGCTCCAGAGAGATGAAACTCCACCTTGGGAATCTGTGGGAAGGCTACCGACCAGCTTATAGGCATGGGAGACCAGCTACCGACCACCCTTTGTGGTGGAAACCAAAAAAAGGGGTCGGCCTGCCAGTAAATCTGGTCGACTGACCAGTTTCCTCTCCTGGTTTCTGGTTTTCTACAACAAAGGGAAAGAGAGAGGCACGGCAAAGTATTTGCAACACATGTGTGCACGACCACTCTCCCCATCATTACATAAGCTCAATGGAGTGTAATCCTCGACCCTCGGGTCACCAATCACGCATTTCGATGCATGATGGCCGAGGAGCCGAATTGCACGACTCAATGTGAAATGAATGCACATGCAAGCACCTAAAGCCAACGACTCCATCATGGGTGGTCAAGAGTGTCGGCAACCGGGAATCGAGGCACGTTTCATCACTTCGAGTATGAAACGCTCCTCGTTTCCCGTGTTTGGGCTAACTCCTATCCCAAACACAATGCAACAAATAACGTGGCATGGCACAAATGCAACTCTAGCATGCAATCCTAATGCAATGCAACTAAGCGTGCAAAATATGCAAGGGACATGATAGCATACACAATGCCAATATGAAATGCAACATGGACAACCTAACAAGACTAATGGCATGAACAATGCACACATAATCAATGCAAGACAACATATGCAACAATATGACAAAATGCAACTAGCATACACAATGCGAATATCAAATAGCATACTCAATGCGACGAACTACATGGCATGTGCAATGCTATGAACTACAATGGCATACTCAATGCAAAATGGACTTAAACCAAAATGAATGGGCCTCAGCCACACCCAAATCAATGGCCAATGATGATGAAATCAAGGCACCAAAACACATGCAAGCATACAAAATGCAATGGCCCAAGCCTAAGGCACAAAATGCAACTCTCTAAGATCATTGAAAAGATGAAACATGGAGTATGATGGCATGTGTCACAGCACTGAAATAGCATACAAAATGACTCCGAATGATGTAAACCACTCATACAATGCATGTTGGATGACTCAAACACCGAAACTAGTGAAGTGTATTACACTATAGGCATGCAAAGCAATGCTCAAATGATGAAACCAACCCCAAATAGACCCTATGCAGGCCCAAAATAGTAGCAAAATGGGTTGGGATGATGGCTTGAAAGGCACAAAAGTGAAGCTCATGCAATGGCTCGCAAATAGGGCATAAATGCACAACTCTAAAGAGCACTTAAAGCATGGAAAATATGGAAGTGTAGCACCCCTATAAGCTCTGAAATATCATGCCCAATGATGCCAAAACATGTAAATAGCTCAAGTTAAGCATGCAAGGGACCTCCAAACTCAAAGCTAGTCAATGCTATTACACAACAAGTATGCATGGCTAGCATTTTTTCGACCAAGAGGCCTCAAGACAGAGCTAAGTCAGCCCAAAATATGAACAAAATTAGTCTGAATTATGGCCAAAATATGCTAGAATAGAGGGCCAAAACAACATGCATTGTGAGCTAGTGAACATGAGTTGCACTACAAGCATATGAAGCATGTGAAGGACTACCAAACCAAGGAAAAACAGAGTCATGGCATGCCAAATGATGGCCAAAAACCCACTGAAACAAGACCAATACATGCAAGAATGGCATGCTCCTTTGATAAGCCATGAAAGGGATTACTCTACACATGCAAGAAGCAAGCAAAAGAGGACCAAACCAGCCATGGTTAGAGCCTAGGCAGGTCCTTGAAGTCACCAAAAAGTGCCTGAACTAGGCCTTCAAATGGTATAAACATATGCTCCTTTGGTAGGCCAAAAATGCTAGTAAACAAGACAACAAGAGAGAGGGTCACCCCTCTCTGATTTAGGCCCTCAAAGCCACATTCTCACCACTGAAAATCCACTGGATTTCAGTGGTAGGAAGGCCAAACAAAGACTATCTCGAATGCCTTATGGCATGGCACAAAACAAGGCTAAATAGAGCATGCAAGAGGGTAGATGACCCCCAACACCAAAAGAGCCTTAAACAAACATGAAAATCACTTAAATATGAACCTTTTTTCAGTTGACAACAAAGCTCAAATAATCATGCAAATGAGCTAAGAGAAGGATCAAAATAATGCTTAAAAGAGGGAAAAGTGATTACCCTTGAAGCTCAGCAAAACCATCAAACTTTGGGACCAAAACCCAGCTCTTTAACCTCTGAAAACAACCTCCAAGAACCTCAAATCAATGGTGGAAGTATATGGCTATGAGGTGTAGTGTAAAAGGGTCAAGAACAATACACTTTTGAACCTAAAATGTAGAGATATAGAGATATATATATTTTTTTGCCTTAGCAAATTTCAGAACCTGGTATAAGGAGAGGGAGGCCCTCTCTTATAGAGGAGCAAAGGTTCAAGCTTCCTCAAGAAGCTAGAGCAAAGGTTCAAGCTTCCTTAAGAAGCTAAAGCAAGGGTGCAAATCCTCATACACGTGTATGGAGGATCAAGTCTGTGCCTTCCAGCTGGCACAGCTGGCATGCACTCAGACAGACAAAATAGGAGGAATTTGGCCGACCAGAAAGGGTGGTCGGCCGACCACTTTCCCTGCTCGGCCGACCAGGGTAAGTGGTCTCCCAAAACAAAGTGGTCTCCAGGGGTAATTGGTGGTCTCCACACTGAAAGAAAGCCAGTGGTGTGGTGGGAGACCAGTAAATGTGACCCAAAGATCAAGGAGACCAGTTTCCCGACAAGAAAAACTGGCTGGCGGGGAAAAGTGGTCTCCAAGGAGAAAAGGTGGTCTCCCACCCTTGTACCACCTCCCAAACAAGGAAAACAAGGTTCATGCCAAAAAAGAACTAACACGGATGCAAAACGAGAGTTCGAGAGGCAAAGCGAGCGGCTGGGTGCCTCGAAAACTGGCTGTTGGGCACCGAAAGTGGCGTGCAACCACAAAAGTGGTCTCCCGGGCCACAGTGTCCTTCTAGACAAACGAAACAAGGTGTGTCCCAAAAACCATGCCAAACGGAGAATGTTAAGCGGTCCCGAACCGAGGCGCACGGCCGACGGCTCCGCAAACCGAAAACTAGTCTCCAAACGGGAACAGTGGCCTACGACCACGAAAAGTAGTCTACCACCACTGAGAGATGGTCTACAAGACCTCTCCCTCCCTTCGGGAAGAGAAAACAAGACTTAGTCTGCAGACTGAGTCAAAGTACAAAGAGTCCCGAGGTCCGGAGGTGAGGCTCTCAGCCAAGAACTCCGAAACCTCGAAACGAGAACAACATGCACAATCACCGAGCGCTCAATCGATGACATCTGAGTCTTAAGGTCGGTCAAAATGGGGTGTCTACAGTTGGCAGTACACCAAAGAGGCTTGCCAAATTCCGATTGTGCCTCTGGCGACTGGTCATAGATAAGTCAGAGCTCCTGACTCACCTCCGGTATGTACCACAGTTTTCATTTTTCATTCTCTCTCAAATATTCATTCATTCTGGACATTGATCACTCCTAACACATTTGCAGGCACCCACAGGGTACACCAAGGGATTGCTCAAGCTGGTCGCTTCATTCGAGGGGATGATATTGAGGAGAGAGGCACTGCTCAGTCTTCACGGTATTCAGGTATTCATTCCAAGCATCAAATTTCGCATGACACACGGACACTGACATTTCAACTGAAAACTTCTCATATTTGCACTAATACACTGCATCTATAGATCATATCTGACACCCTGCATTCACACACTGTCTCTAACTTTTGCATCGCATCTGATACTCATGCTATAACTAATATGAACTGTCCTTTTTAGGTTCCACCCGTACCGATGGGACCAGTAGCACCAGCAACACCTACACTAGTAGTACCTTCACCTGCAGCAAGGAGGAGAGTGAGGCAAGCTCCGACACGCGGCCGAGGGGGACATCGTGGTCGAGACTGGAGAAGCCTTTCAGAGCCCACTCTGAGCGATGACGACGTTGAGACTAGCGAGACTGAGGAGGCTGTGGGTCAGCACACTGAGTCATCCGAGAGTGGAGACGATGACACTGGCTCGGGTTTTGCTAATGGAGATGATACTGAGTCAGGAGCTGAGGCAGAGAGTAGTGGTGACTCTGGTTCAGACTCCAATTTAGAGGGAGGTGCAGATAGCGGCGTGACGGTGACAGCTCTGAGACTCCGCCTAAGAAGAGGACGAAGAGGACCTCTCAAGCCTGAGATAGCTGGCGCTGATTTATGTGTTTTTGCTTAGTTTCTTTTTGCTAGTAGTGTTAGCACTTTGTACAACTTTAGACAGGTTCTTTTTGCTTTAAAACTTGTATTCTTTTGTAAAAAGTGACCATGATCAGAATGAAAACCGCTTTTCGATGAAAAAGTGTTGTATTTTGCATTTGGAGCACCGCACAACATCGCATAGTATAAAAATGAGATTGATCTTGATTGAAAATTGCACACTGTATTGGCACTTTCTTAATCAAGTAATGAACATACCAACACTTTAACAAACAAAGCAAGACAAATCGATAAACAACTAACAATAACAACTCGATAAACAACGCAACAACTCAACAAGAAAAAACAAAACAACTACAACTCGATAAGCAACACAACAACTTGATGAACAACACAAATACAACTCGATAAGCAAAACAAGACGAATATAACTCGATAAACAAATTGAAACAAAACGGCTCAACAAAACTAACTAAAATAGGATAACACAATGTGCCAAGAGCAGAACAAAACACAGATTCTCAACACCCTCAACACACAGGAGGACCATAGGACAAACAAGAATACTGCCGGCCATGAACAAAGGCTGTCAGCCACCAGTGGTGGCCGGTCGGCTACAAAAGGAAGCTGTTGGCCATCACCACTGGCTGGTCGGCCATCAATGTGAGGGACCTCTAGATTGTTTCCACCTGTCTTCCACTTAGTGCCTTATCTTCTACAAAAGTTGGGACTTTGTAGTTTCTTCATTCCAGCTCTGTTTTTGCCACAAATGGTGCCATTCTTTATCGAAAAACTCTCAACTTGGATTGCAACTTTGGATGGCTCAGAAAAAGTGAATTTCTGGGGTTTCAGGATAAATACACTATTCCCGCTAAGTCATTCTCCACTATGTTTTCCATTCCTCCACGCCGTGGCTAGGTGTTGGACCCGATTACACATGTTTTCAGCTTTGGGGGGCAAGAGATATGCCCTACAATCGAGGAATTTCAAGTGCTAATGGAGTCCCGGCGTGATGAGAAAATCTTGCCCCAGTCCCGTTTTGGTCATATCTAAGCTTTAGGAAGGATGTGTGGGCTCACTTTACATGAAGCTCGATCCTTGGTTCACAACAGAGAGCTGGGTATTCCCACCCTCATTCATCGATTTTCTGATGCCGATGACCGCGGCGACCGTCTTTAGCAGAGTTTTCAGCAGCATGCCCTTTATTTGTGTATGTTGGCTCATTTTCTGCTTGCCCCAAGTTTCGGAGGGTCGAGCATTAGCTTGACTGAAGTAGCCCAAGGCTTGAAAAAGGGCAAGAGCTACATTAGCTTAGCATTGGCCGAGACTTTGTTAGGTTTAGACGCCTTTCATCGGCGAGAGTCAACCGAATTCGCGGGAAGTCCACTACTTTTGTAGGTAACGTTTCCCACCCTGTCTCATATGTGTTCTCACATCACTCAGCACTCAGGCTCTGTTTTTTTCTCTCAAAACCCTTTCTCACTTTTTCTCTCCACATACACCTCTTTATTCTTTAATCTCTCTTATTTTTCATCCCTCTCCAGATATGGCTCATGGACAGGTTGAAGGTAGTGGGCTCCTGCCCTGCATATTTAGCACCAGGCTATTTCTTTCGCCAACGGCTAGTTGATTTCCCGAACAAGGGATGGTGGTGCCATTGGATGTGCAACAGGTCTGTTGTTGACAGTGCTTGGCGTTGCCCCTGGTCTGATCTGCCAGAAATGAGCTACAACATGGCTCGGCAACCCGACATTCAACTAATTGACTTGACGCACTGTGTGTTTTACTTTCCATTCCGGTTCAGGCGTCAGTTTGGACACGACCAGACTTGTTCAAAAGAGGGGTTAGAGTACCCGACTTCGTTTCCGATCCAAGGTTCATAGTTGGCTTGATACCCCAATGCTTGGAGGACAATAGAACTTCTGGCTCCTACTCCCAATTTCAATTGTGCCTTATTTGGCGAATGCATAGCTTGGCTTAAAGATGAGGCACAAGCTGGGGCTACTTTAGCATCCGCAGCTTCCACAAGCACAGGGATGGGACACGGGAACACCTGACTCATCTGTACCCCAAGTTTATTGCTTTGATCTAAATTTTTAAGTTTTCTTTTTGAATGTAATAAAAACCAACTTTGATTTGTATCGAGAGCTGGGGAACTTTTTATTAAAATCAATGAAATTCAAGTTGTGGGTACTGAAAATTTTCCTTTTGGTCTAAAAATAGTCTAAGTTGTAAAAAGATTAATTTGAACAAAATCAACTTTTATTAAAACTTTTCAAAACCATTTTCGATAAGGATCATAGCTTGACACACATGGAATCTATCCTCAAGATGTACAACCCCGAATCCAGAAATGGAAAATTGCCTCTTGTCTGAATAGCACTGCACTACACTGTAATCCGCTCTTCTCTCAGGGTAAGGATCACAACCGATCTTTCAAATAACGAATAGACATGGATGCCTTGATCAAACACATGGACGTAGCTGGTTTGGAGGTGTTTACGGCCGGACTTCAGAATGAAGTTGCCTACGTATCCCGGAGATGGAAATTAGGCCTTACGTAGTTCGGTTGGGGTTCACTCGGGTATTAACACTCTCCTTTTGTGCTCTAACTTTTGCCAAGGCCGCCCTTTCTGGGTTTTCAACCTTGCGAGCTCAGTTTTTCTTTTTTTCAATTTTTTGTGCTCCAACTTTTGCCTAGGTTGCCCTTCCGGGTTTTCAGCCTAGCAAGCCACTCAAGGATAGTACTTCTTCAACTTGTCCATGTTGATTGGTTGGGAGAATTCTACGTCCAGGTCCATAAGAATGACAACTCCACCCGACCAGATAGATTTAATGATGAAAGGACCAGTCCAATTAGGTCTGAACTTGCCCCTAGGGTCATGGATGGGAGCTCGGTTGTCTTTCAGCACCAAATCCCCTTCCTTAAGATTTTGAGACTTAACTTTCTTGTTAAAAGCCCTAGCATTCCTACATTGATATCCTTGAACATGGTACAGTGCTTTCAGCCTTCTTTCATCGAATAGCATCAGTTCTTTGAACTTGCTCCGTTGCCAATTCGCTTATGCTATCTGGCACTCAACCATAACCCGCAGCGACGGAACCTCTATTTCAATCGGCAGAACAGCCTCCATCCCCTAAACTAGAGAATACGGAGTTGATCGAGTAGATGTCCGAATTGAAGTTCTATAGCCCCAAAGAGCAAATGGCAATTTGTCTGGCCAGTCCCTGTAAGTCTCAACCATTTTTTGCAAAATGTGCTTGATGTTCTTGTTGGCGGCCTCAACAACTCCGTTGGTTTGCGGCCGATATGTGGATGACTTATGAAGAGCCACGTTGTATTTCTCTAACAAGTCGATCACTTCTCTTTTGAAATGGGAGCCATTGTCTGAAATGATCTCATTCGGGACCCCATAACGACAAATGATGTTATTCCTGATGAAGTTGGCTACATGCGACGCCTTCAGCACTGCATAGGATAGGGCTTCGACCCACTTTGTAAAATAGTCTATTGCCACCAGGGTATACTCATGCCCAGTCGAGCCTTTCGGCGTAATTGCCCCAATAACATCAATTCCTCAGACTGAAAAAGGCCATGGTGAAGTCATGTTGTACAGCTTCGACGGTGGGATATTCACGCGATTTGCATGAATTTGGCATTTATGGCATCGCTGAACAAAACCAATACAATCCTCCTCTGGGTTGACCAGTAGTAGCCCTGCCTGAGAATCTTCCAGGCTAGCATTACTCCGCTCATGTGTTCTCCACACTCTCCTCCATGGATGGCTTCCATTAGGCGCTTCGACTCTTTTGCATCAACACACAGCTTGTGCATTCCCAGATGACCACGTTTGTACAACTTACCCCCGCAGATGATAAACTGAGCAGCCATTCACCGTTTTGGCATTTTCCCCTAGTGGATAGGCCTCATTTTCCAAGAAGTTCCAGATATCATAATACCAGGGGTTTTGATCTTCTACTTCATCTATTGCGGCAATCAACTCGTAGGCCGGCACGTACCTCTGTTCAATAATGATCGGACGCATCCAAACTCCCAACGGGATGTCTATCATAGAAGATAGAGTTAATAAGGCATCATCGAACCTATTTTTCTCTCTTAGCAGGTGAGTGAAGGTTAGCTTCTCAAACCTAGGAATCAGAACGTCCAAGGTTTGGTAATAGATTTTCATCCTTTCTTCTTTGACCTTCTAGTCTCTTTTTGCTTGAGACACAACCAAGTTCGAGTCCCCAATGACGTCTGACCTTTTGCCCCTAGTTCTAGGGCGGCTTCCAAACCAGCGATACGCTTTGTATTCAACCTCGTTGTTGGATACTTTGAATCAGAGTTTGAAGGCTAAAGGTATATGGGAGTTGTCGGGTGCTATCAGTAACACCCCTATCCATAACCGTACTGGTTAGACACTCCGTCAAAGTACATTTCCCAAATCTCTTCCTCAACTTGTAGAATAGCCTCATCTGGGAATAGCTATTCTACCGCTTTGCCACCTTCCACTGGGTGATCGCCCAGGAACTCCGCTACAACCCTCGACATACTTCAAATCAAATTCGGAAAGAAGAAGCAATCAACGGGCTAGCCTACCCGTAAGCACTGGTTTCTCGAAGAGATATTTGATGGGATCTAATCTCGAAACCAGAATTACGGAGTGAGCTAACAGATAGTGCCTCAACTTCTTGGTGGCCCATACCAAGGCTAAGCAAGCCTTTTCCAGCTGCGTGTAGCAGGTCTCATATTCTAGCATCTTCTTGCTCAGGTAATAGATGGCTTTCTCCACAGTATCTTCAGATTCTACACAAGCATGCAACCCGTTGTGTCCATTACTGACAGATACAAATCAACAGTTTCTTGTCTTTGGCGGCGACAACACAAGTGGATTCTGAAGGTACTGCTTGATCTACTCGAAAGCAAACTGACATTGGTCATCCCATTGGAATTTCTTTCCTTTTTTCAAGAGACCAAATAGTGGTTCACAAGTCAAGGTTAATTTTGAAATAAATCGTCTTATGAATTGCACTTTACCTAGAAAGCCTCACACCTCCTTTTCAATCCTTGGTGGTGGCATTTCTAGGATGGCCTTGATTTTGGAAGGATCTACCTCGATGACCCTCTGTGTGATCAAGAAACCCAGCATTTTCCCTGTTGTTACGCCAAAAGTGCACTTCTGTGGATTCAGCCTCAACTGCTATTCTCTGATCCGTTGGAAGAATTTCTTCAAGGCGATGTAGTGGCCCTCTCTTTTCTTGGACTTGACAATCATGTCGTCCACATACACCTCAACCTCTTTGTGGATTATATCATGAAGAATTGTGGTTGCAGCCTGTTGATAAGTAGCCCCAGCATTTTTTAGACCGAACGGCATCACCCTGTAGCAGTAGGTTCCCCACGGCGTGGTGAAAGTAGTCTTCTCCTTGTCCTCAGGTGCCATCAGAATCTAGTTATACCCGAAAAATCCATCCATAAAGGAAAGCAACGCATGGCCTACGGTGAAGTCCACCAATTCATCGATGTGTAGTAGCGAAAAGCCGTCCTTCGGACTAGCTTTGTTTAGATCTCTAAAATTCATACACACTCAAATTCTTCCATCTTTCTTTGGCATGGGAACAATGTTGGCCAACCAAGTTGGGTACTTAGATACTAGCAAAAACCCTACATCTATCTACTTGGTGACTTCTTCCTTAATCTTCAAAGCCCAATCCGGGCATATTCTTTGTAGCTTATGTTTGACGGGTCGGTGTAGACACCCCATTTTTGATCGTCCTCAAGACTTGGACGTCATTGTTTGAACACTCGATGATCATCCATACTCGTGTTCGTTTTGAGTTTTTGAAGGTCTCGGCTACGCGCCTTGCCTTGGAGCCTCTCAACTTGTCTGTTTTGTGCTTGGTTGTGGACCAAGAGCTTGTGGTTTTGTTTCTGAGGGAAGGGGGTGGCTTGTTGGCCAGTCCCACAACCCATCGGCCAGGCCTTGTGCCTATTGGCCATGCCCTCTCTCCATCGGCCATCAGTGTTGGCCGATCGACACCCTTTTTGGCCGATCGGCCATTTGTTTGGCCGAGACCCCTTTTCTTGCTTTTGTAGATATTTTTCTTCCAGCTGGTGCCAGCTGTTGGTCACTTGGTGTATCCTCCATACACGTGTATGGATGGATTCAAACAAGTCCTAGCTTATACAAGAAGCTTGGGACTTGGATTTCTACAAGAAGGCAGGCTCCTCTCCCTTTCCAGAGGTTCTGAAAATTGATATACAAGATATATATCTCTCTCTATATTTCTTCCTCTCTCTCTATACTTGTGCTTGTTTGTGCTCAAAAATGTAGTTTCTTCACACTTTTGCACACAAACACCTAGTGAAACACCTTTATTACTGAGCTGAGTTTCTTGGAGGTTGCATTTGGGTGGTTTAAGCTTGGTTTTTGCCTCTGAAGTTGCTATTCTAAAGAGGTTCTTCAAGGGTGAGTCCCTTACCTCTTTAAAGCTTTGTGTTCATAGCTTATTTAGCCAACTTTGCATGCTCCTTTTGGCTTAGCTTTCAACTAAAAAAAAGTCTTGTTTTGAAGTGCTTAACATGTTTGTTTAAGGCCTCTTTGGTGTTGGGGGCGGTCTACCCCCTTTAGAGCCTTGTTTGGCCTTGTTTTGAACCATCTCTTTAGGCCTTCGAGATCACCTTTATTTGGCCTCTTCACCACTGAATTCCAGAGGAATTTCAGTGGTGGAAAGTGTGTTTTGAGGCCTTAAATAGGAGGGGGTTGTCCCCCCTCCTCTTCTCTTGTATGCTTGTGTTGATGGCTCACCAAGTTGGCATGTTTTTATAACTCTTGGTGGCTCCATTTCAGCATGTCTTAGGCCTTGTTTTGCCATGATATAACACTGTTTTGGCTTGGTTTGATCACATCATGCATTCTCCTTGCACTTGTAGTGCAAATCCTCTCACTAGCCTAATATGCATCATGCTTTTGACCATCATTCTAGCATGTTTTTGGCTCCACTCCAGCAAGATTTTAATAATGTTTTAGCATGCTTAACCTCTGTTTTATGTTGCTTTGGTCATGCATGCCATGCTTTGTATAGCCATAGTGCATTCTAGCTCACTAGCTTTGAGTTTCCAAGTCACTAGCATACATTGCTTGGGCTATTTGCATGATTTGGCATCATTTGATATGTGATTTCAGTGCATGTAGTATGGCCATACACTCACGTGTGTCACTCTTTCAATGCTTTGGAGGGGTTGTGCTTTATGCCTTAAGCATGAACCCATATGCATGCCTTTTTGCCTAAGCTTTTGGGCTGCCATATCAGTGCATTTTTGGTGTTATTTTGACATGCCATAACTCTTATTTTAGTTGGTAAAGTCATCTCATGCTTGGTTTTGGTGGGTGTAGTGTAATCCTCTTTATTGGCCTAGTATGCTCCATGCTTCATGCCTTTAATTCTAGCTTGTGTTGGCTATGTTCAAGCATGTTTTTGGCACTGTTTTGACCTGCCTTGGGATTGTTTTGAGTTGCCTTGGCCCTTTGGGGCTTGCTTGATATGGCTATGGAGTAAGTCCCTTGGCTAGCTTTAGGCTTTGAGCCCACTAGCATGCTTTATTTGTCATATGTGCATGATTTAGCATCCTTTGGGATGTAATTTCAAAGCTTACTTCATTGCTACACTCTCACATTTGTCACTTCTTCATCATGTTTGAGAGTTGTGCTATTATGCTTAGTTCATGGGCCAATGCATGAGCATGCATTTTCTTGCTTTTCATGCCATTATTTAGCATTTTGGCCACTGTTTTGGACCCTCTTAGGTCTGTCCATATGCGGTTTAGGCCCATTGAGTTTTGCATTACATAGCCCTTGCCATGCTTATATTGTTTGCATGTTGTTGCATGTTGTCACATTTGCATATTGTTAGCATGTTGTTGCATGCTCATGTTGTTTGCATGTTGCATGGTTGTATTATGTTTGCATGTTTGTTGCATTGCATTGTGTTTGGATCGGATGTTGATCCAAACACAAGGAACGAGGGACGTTTCATACTTGAAGTGATGAAACGGGCCTCATTCCTTGATCGTCGACACCTTTGATCATGCATGATAAGGTGGAGGTTCATCGAGTCTTATGTGTTATTTGTGTGCATTCATTGACATTGATTTGTGCAACTTAGCCTCTTTGGCCATCATTCATTGAGATGCGTGATTGGTGGCTCAAGAGCCGAGCACTACACTCCTTTGAGTATGTGACATGATAAGGAGTGTGGTTGTACACACATTTTCTTGCAAATACACTGCCATGTCTCTGTTTGTGCTCTGTTGCAGCAAAAGGAGGAATTTGCAGGAAGCAGTGGCCGACCGGCCATCAGAGCTGCCGATCGACCACTTGGTCTGCCAATCGGCTATCAAAATTGGTCGATAGCCATAAACTCTGGCCGATGGCCATTCCTCTTG
This sequence comes from Camellia japonica, assembly GCA_030407325.1. Lineage (NCBI taxonomy): Eukaryota > Viridiplantae > Streptophyta > Magnoliopsida > Ericales > Theaceae > Camellia > Camellia japonica. Next base: position 52,635,872 of record JAPPVO010000059.1, on the reverse strand, counting down.
GCCGACCACCCCCCAACATGTCCACAAGGTGGATCAGAAGCATCTTGGAAGTTGGCAAAATTTTCAGAAGTCCAAAACAATGCAAACAGAGGCATCACGAGGCACGGTGGTGGATTTTCGAGCGAAGCCGACTGAGCATGCATACACCTCTCCCCGTGAGGCCATTTTTGCCACTTTACTAGCTAGTTGTAGTTAATTACTTGTTTTGTAGTTAATTAGTTTAATCTGTGTTGTAATATTCTAATTAGCTTAGTATAGCTAGTTTCAATTCGGTTTGTAATTAATTATCTTAGTGTAGCTAGTTAGTTGATTCATTCGGACCCTCCATTACGAGGGCAAATTTTGTATTACGTGTGCGTGTGTGTGATGCACGTCTTCCAACCCCCATTTCTTTCTCCCTTTTATTTACCCGCTTTCAGTGGTTAGATTAGGGCATATTTCAATTAGCATCCTCATGCTTGCATGCGTGCATCATTCATTCGTCTTGCATGCACCGGGCTCGGCGCATCATTCAAACTGCATTGTATTTCAATACCAATTTGAATACATGTTATCAAGTTGCATTCACATGACATCTTAGAATAGCCGAGCCTATCTTAGTTGCATTTTGCATGTGTTGCATTAGGCATACTTGACATAGCTAGGATCATGCATTGATTACTAACTAGCTTCTGTTTTGGGCTCGGAGTACACAGTAAGTGCTTATGCTTTAGCATCCTTGCATGCGTGTAAGTGTTGCCATGATAGCATGCTTGCCACGAGGCTAATTGCTTAATTGATTAACTGCATGAATGCTTGTGGATGAAGGCTTCATTGCTTGAATTGGAACAATTCATCAAAATGTGAGTTTTAAGCCCACTTGAAGTGGCAAATCACCATGTTTTCTAGGCCCACTTGAGGGTGGCAAATCCGAGTCTTAGCCTACTTACGAGTAGCACCTTCAAACCATTTTCAAACAAACAAACATGAGATGTTTTGTTCCAATTTAGGTGATCTAGTCTATACTTGTATGCTGTGCGCATCACGTAGTAAGATTAGCTAATAAACCGAAATAAGAACACATGTGTTTTCAAAAATAACATATCATGTTAGTAGAGGCTGATCCTTTGATCGGGCGAGCGGGGGTGCTTATTGCATGACCTTCCCCTCTCGTACCCAAGTTCTCGAGCCGAGGCAACTTTGGTGATGGCGGACACGTGGCCTTAGGCACGAGTCAGGGTTTCCTAAATTTCCCCAAAATAAAATATTTAGGTGGCGACTCTGAAATCTGGCGAAGCAGTCCATGTTTGGCACTTCTTGATTAAAATCGATTTTCCAAAACGATTTGCCGGATTTGGACTCTTTGGCAATTTATCAGTCTCACATTGCACTTTGTGAGATTAGATTCAGAACCGTGACATGAGTCCGAACTGTAGTAGCTAAGAACAACGATTCGAGCCCTGGCGCGTGGAGCGGAGTTCGGGGCGGTCTACAGTTGGGCCTCGGGGTCAAGAGGGATCTGGTGGTGTACAATCTTAGGATCGATCTCAGGCATGTCTTCGTAGGACCACGCGAAAGCATCTTTGAAATCTTTTAATAAAGCCACTAAGCGCTCGCGTTCCTCCGAAGACAACGTGGACCCGATCTGGACCAAACGTGGATCCTTCTCAGTACCCACATTAATTGCAATGATTTCATCAACAAGGGGTTTTACAAACCTCTCCTCCTCTCGATCAATCAAATCTTTCAAAATCAGAGGAATTCCTTCCTCGTCGTTTTTATCAAAATTTTGAAAATCATGATCAATGCAATACACAAGTGGCACAGAAAAGTACTCAGAATCTGCTGCAGCATTCTCATTCAAAATATCCAGCTCATCCAATTCTTCAATTACAACCGACTCAAAAGAAAAAGAAAAGCCGACCTGGACAAAACTACGACATTCGGGTTATCAACCCCAAGAATACTGGACTTAGAGTTAGAGGAATTGGAATCTGATTCCGGCTCACTACCTAATTCAGAACTACTGGACAGAAAACCCTCCTCCAGCTGCCAAGTGAGGGATGGTGCATTAGATGCATCCAGAATTCCACCGGAAGGGTGCACGCCTAATTGGTCTCCGATCATGGAAACGGTTAGGTCATCCCCCAAGCTCTCTAGGTTGATCTGAGGATCCGAAAGGAGACATGCCAGTGCTGCTCCTACCTCAAGTTCATTGCTGTTGGACTCACCCTCTATGCTTTGATCAGCCTCAGCAGTTAATTTAGTCTGTTCCTCTATGGCTTCACCCTCTTGTAGTTGTAAATCGAAGAAAATCTCAAAGCTGGGTGGACGTCGCTTCTCGGAGTTCAAATATAGCTCAGGAAAGCTGCAAAATGAGAAGTCTTCCCCCTCCTAGATAAAACGGCCGTTCAGAGTTCCCTGAATTGGCCTATGCACAAGCTCATAGTGTTTCCCACTTTGCTTTGCTTTGGCTCTTCCTGTCATTTCCTTCCCTTTTCTCACCCAGTCCTCTTTGGTAGGCGTGTAGCCGAGACCAAAGGCATGTGGGTTATGTGCGACTTTGGCTAGTGCAGTAATGCCCTTCCGGCCGCTCTTTCCTAATCTCATCCTTGGTATATGTTATAGCTTGTTAATGTGGTAAATTGATTGAGCACTAACGTGCAAGCCCTCATCAACAATTAGGATATTCTGCACCACCCGGGCCTCAGCCAAGGTGAAACCAGACAAGCAAACATCCTCATCGCCATGTGCAATCTCCAATAAGGGTGTAGTAACCTCTGGCGGAGGATGTATAGATGAATTCCCGAACACAATGGCTACCCCCTTTCCAAGAGGGTACTTCAGCATTTGGTGCAAGGTGGAAGAAACAGCTTTTACTTGGTGCAACCAGGGTCGCCCAAGTAACAAGTTTAAAGTAGCCGGAACAACCAGGACGTGAAACTCAATATCTTGTTGTGTTGGGCCAACTTGTGCTCTGACTTGCACTATTCCCATTAATTCTCTGCTCGTGTTGTCGTAAGCCCGGATCACCTGGGCCGTAGGTACATTGATCGCAGACCTGGTGTCAACCAATACAACCGACACCCACTTCTCTCTACATTCAACTAAGATGTATAAGGGCTTGTTATGCGCAGAGCCCTCGGGCGGCAATTCCTTATCTGAGAAGGTCAAAGTCGGCGAAGCACCTCCCGGGAAGACAAGTCCCACTAATTGTTCTGGGGTTGTGTCGATAGACAGCTTAGCCTTATCCATTGCTGGCAAGATAGCTTGCCGGTGCACGCGCGAAGCCATAAACAATCCCCAGATAGATATGTCTGCTTGAATCTTCTTTAACTGTTTCAGCACAGCCTCTTCCTCTAACAGTTTTTCCCTCTATTTTTCAGTCTCCTTATCCTTTATGGATGCTTCGGGTTGGTCTAAGTGTGGGAGCTTAAAGTACCACCCGCTTCTAGTCATATGATTCACATCCTCAGAATACCAAGTGTCGTCTGGTAGGTCTTGGCCCAAATCCTCATCAGTGTGGGCAAGATGCAGATCATCATTTTCAGACCACATTCCTCTGGTAACGACAGGCAATTGTCCGGTTCCATTGTAATTACTCTTACATCACAGTCATCTCCCGCAAGGTGTTTGGCTTTTCCAACTTTCTGACTATTCTCTTTCCTTTCCTGTTCAAACCACTTGAGTGCGGCTTCTTGTTCCGTATCAGCAGTACTAATAATGCCCATTTCTTAAGTTGAATTCTTAATACCGGTGCTCTCTGGTAGTTTCCACTTATCCTCGGTCGTTCCGGCCCTTGTAGTAGTTTCTACTTTTGGCTGTTCTAGCTTTGGTTCAAGTTTCTCATCTATATCAGATTCATCACTGAGCCACCCAGAGTTGTTTGTCGACCCGTTCAGATCGAACCAGTCAATCTGTACATTCCCTAGATCTTGTTCATCATAGAACTGTAGATTGTCCAAGTCTTCTTCCAACTCTGCTACATCATCCAGACCTTGGCTCGAGCCATCCTCCCGGACCACACTCACCTCCATTCCCGTTGGCAATTCCAGTCCTGGTTTGGCCTGATTGGTTGGAACAATATAACAACATGGGTTGTATTCCTTCTCAGATAAATCCACGGAGCCCTCAGGCACTGTACTAACATTCTCATTCTCCACCAAGGCTACCCTGCCTTCATCTACCACGGTCACCACTAAAGGTTTGGGTTGGGATGTGGACGCATTCATCATGCACAAATCTGTGCTTTCCGGGATGAACAGCACCGGCTTGGGTAGGTGGGAAGGGGTGATATATATACTGGGGTCATAAGGGATGGCCAGTGTATGGATGAGGTTTATTTGCCTGGGTGGAGGGGCTTGGTTATGTGGTGGGAGAGGATTTGTAGTGACATTGGGTTTTTCAAGAGGTGCTATCACCTTATTGTCAATGAGATCTTCAATCTCATGACACAATCTAAAGCATAGATCAGTGTCGTGACCATGCTGTTGATGAAAAGCACAATATTTGGCCGGGTTGTGTTTCGAGGGAAGAGGATCGGGTAGGGGGCTGCGGACTCGTCTTTTTCTATGCCTAGCCTTTCGAAAAGCTTTGAAAAGAAGGCCTCATAGTTCAGACTCCCATGGTTCTGAATCTAGTCTCACAAGTGCAATGTGAAACAGATAAACATCCAAGAGTCTGAATCCGGCAAACCTTTTTGAAAAATTGATTTTAAATCAAATAATGTCAAAATTGGACTGCTTTGCCAGATACAGAGTCGCCACCTAAATATTTTGTTTTGGGGGAAATTTAGGAAACCCTGACTCGTGCCGAAGGCGACATGTTCGTCATCACCAAAGTTGCCTCGGCTCGGGAACTTGGGTACGAGAGGGGAAGGTCCTGAAATGAGTACCCCCTCCCGTCCGATCAAAGATCTACCACTACTAATCATGATATGATTTTTATAAACATTATGTGTTCTTATTCCGGTTCTTAAACTAGCTTTACTATGTGATGCACACGCATACAATTATAGACTAGATCGTAAGAATTGGAACACTTCAAGTCATGTTTGCTTGCGAAAATGGTTTGAATTTGCCACCCTCAAGTGGGCTTAAAGATGCGGATTTGCCACCAAACATAGTGGGCTTAAAACATGATTTGCCACTCAACAAAATGGGCTTAAAACAAACATTTATTGAATTGTTCCAATTCAAACAACAAGCCTTCATCCACAGGTATTCATGCAGTTTAGCAAGTAAGCACATAGCCTCATGGCAAGCATGCGAATCATGGCAATATGGCAATCACACTCATGCAAGTATGCTAAAGCATGAAACTCACCAAGTATTCCAAGCCAAAAAGAAACTAGTTAGAAAAATGCATGATCCTAACTATACAAGATGCCTAATGCAACACATGCAATATGTAATTAATAGGCTCGGCTACTAATATGGCATATGAATCGATTTGAACAACATGCGATTAAACACGTATTCAAAGAAGTATTGAACTGACAATGCAGTTTAAATGATGCGCCGAGCCTCGATGCATGCAAGACAAATAAATGGATGCAAAGATGCAAGCATGAGGTATGCTAATTGAAAATATCCCTAATCTAACCATCAAAAGCGATTAAATAAAAGGAAGAAAGACGTGGGGTTGGAAGACATACATACATGCACGCACACTTATTACAACATTACGCCCTCGCGAAGGAGGGTCCGAATGAATAAGCTAACCAACTAGCTACGCTAATTAAGCTAACTATTACAATACTTCAAATGAATTAACAAACTATTCTAAGCTAATTAATTATTACGAATCAGAATCGAATAACTAGTTACACTAACTAATTAATTACAAAACTTGCATGAATTAGCTACAACTAATTAAAAAAGTAAAGCGACTAAATGGCCCCGAGGACGAGGGATGCATGCTTGGTTCCTCCACCCGAAAAAGCCACCGTCTTGCTGCTGTGAGCCTCTGTTTGCGCATATTTAAGCACTGAAAATTGTGCCAACTCCCAGAATGCCTCTGCTTCAACTTACCAACACACTGTGCAATTTTCATTGTTAGCCGACAGGGGGCCAATCGGCTACCAATGGTGGCCGGTCAGCCACTGATGACAAGAACTCCTCCTTTCGCTGCAACACAGAGCAGACATAGCGAAGCAGTATATTCTCAAGGGTTGTCTGTACTGTTACTCTCCTTATCATCAAACAAGCTCAAAGGAGTGTAACTCTTGGCTCTCAAACCATCAATCAAGCAATTTCCATGCATGACGGCCAAAGAACCAAGTTTGTACAAGTTTAATGAGTGCAAAACAAGACTAAAAAAGACCACCATCCTATCATGTATGATCAAGGGTGATGGTGACCAACGAAAGTGGCACATTTCATCAATTTTGAGTATGAAATGTCCCATTTTCCTTATGTTCGAATTAATGGCCGATTCGAACACATGCAATGCAACACGAACAATGTTTATCTTGCTTCTTTTACTTGTCCAATTTTGTTTACTCGTTTTCGATTACCAATCCATTCTTTAATTGGTTAAGTCCAAAAGTGAGTGTCCTCTAATGGAAAGTGGACTTAAACCACAAGTTACTTTGGGCATGAAAGAGACCTTGTGCCGTTGGTAATGAACCCTGAATGGGATTAAACCATTAAGCACGAATGTCTCAATTTTACGCTTAAGCAAGCAAGGGGTTTAAAACCACTTTCAAAAAAAATAAAAGAGTGAAGAATGGAGAGGGAAGTTGCAGAAATTTCAGTGCTGAAATGGAGTGCAAAACAACACTAAAACATGCTTTCAACTCAAAACAATAATGAACAAAGCATTAAAACTCCAAGCTAATGAAAGAATTAACACTACAACCATGCCATACAGGGCTCAAAGGGCTTAACAAAGCATTAAAACTCCAAGCTAATGAAAGAATTAACACTACAACCATGCCATACAGGGCTCAAAGGGCTTAACTAGCCCAAAACAAAGCTAAAACAAGTCAAAACAATAGCGAAAACATGCTGGACCAAAGCTAAGTTAGGCTATAAAAACATGCTAACATGTAAAGCAACTAGGCATGCAAGCAAGACAGCAAGGAGGGGAGGCTAACCCCTCCAATTTTGGACTTCAAAAGAAGGTTTTTGCCACTGAAAAACCTCTAAGATTTAGTGGTTAAAAGGCCCAAAAAGTTTGATTTGAATGTAAAGAAAAATAGCACAAAAAGCTTCACAAGCTAAGAAGCCAAAAGGGGGGGACAACCCCCTAACTCACAAAGGCTTAAACCACCACTTTTATGCCTCAAAAATAGAGTTTTTTACACCTCAAAACAGCCTTAAAACAGTTGAAAAAAAGGGAAAATAAGTATGCACAATAAGCTTAAACTAAGGTAAGTTCTCTACCTTTGAAACACAGCACAAAACAACCACAAATTCAAGCCCAAACCCCCTTCCAAGGCTCAAACAAAGCTCCAAGGGACCTCAGCTCAAAGGTGAGAGTATTTGGTTAACGGTTGATGTGCAAAAGTATAGAGAAAACTAACTACAAAGCACAAAATATCAAGTGAGAGAGAGAGAAATTTTGTCTAAAATGTCTAACCCCTCAAAATGGGGGAGGACACCCCCTATATATAGAAAATCAAGTCTTGAGCTTGAATGCATCCTACCATACACGTGTATGAGGACGCACCTCAGTGAGCAACAACTGGCACATCTGGCAACAAATATCCAGAAATATCTGGAAAAAGAGACTGGTGGCTGTTAGCTACCAGTGGCCGATCGGCCACATCCATGGCCGAAGCCTTGGGGCTTGGCCGATAGGCCACCAAGAGATCCAGACACCAAATTTTGGTCCAAAACAAGGTAGAGAAAGAACAAGGTTCAAAGGCTTAAAGACAGGGCGTTCCACCGAGGACTTCGGGCGCTCAAAAATGAACACAAACAAACACAATCATCGAGCGCACAAACGATGATGTCTAAGTCTTGAGGACGGTCAGAAATGGGGTGTCTACAGTTACCCCTCTTTGACAGAACTCGGAAGTCATGAAATGACAGGAGTGAATGCTAAAGACCTAGAAACGACCCATTTTTTACAAGGCCGAAGATTTGGACAAACAAACAAGCAAGACAAAAATGGTTGTGCCTTGCAGGCTGCCTACGTATCCCTTTGCAAGGAGTCAAACCAGCATAGTTCTGGAGCACGATGCAAGTGATATGCACAGTGCGGAGAACATAAGTTATGATTATGCAATGAGACTGCAATGAGACATCTAGATGCAAATGTTATGCAAAAAAATGCTACAGTAATCTCATACATAAAAAGAAGTAAATAAATACGAACCAAACCACATTTCATGCAGAAAGGATATAAGAAAATTATACAAACTTAACTACCCATCACGTAGGAAAGACAAGGAATAACACAACCATTGGGCACACCCGAGGTGTGAAACAAGATCCCAACGCGTTGCAAGCAAAATGAGAGAAGGGTTAGTATGAACACTGGGACGTACTCGACTGTTCTTAAACAAAATGAGTGGCGATAAACATCGGAATGCATCCAAATGCTTTTAACCAAAACAGGGAGTGGTGGTAAACATCGGAACATGTCCAAATGCTTCTAACCAAAACAGGACGAGGTATAAACACCAGAACTCGTCTAAATATTTCTAACCAAAACAGGGTGTGGTATAAACATCGGAGCACGTCCAAATGCTTCTAACCAAAACAGGGGGTGGTATAAACACCGGAACTCGTCCAAATACTTCTCACGAAAACAGGGCGAGGTATAAACACCAGAACTCGTCCAAATGCTTCTAACCAAAACAGGGGGTGGTGGTAAACATCGGAACACGTCCAAATGCTTCTAATCAAAACAGGGGGTGGTATAAACATCGAAACTCGTCCAAATGCTTCTAACCAAAACAGGGGGAGGTATAAACACCGGAACTCATCCAAATGCTTCTAACCAAAACAGGGGGTGGTATAGACATCGAAGCTCGTCCAAATGCTTCTAACCAAAACAGGGCGAGGTATAAACACCGGAACTCGTCCAAATGCTTCTAACCAAAACAGGGGGAGGTATAAACACTGGAACTCATCCAAATGCTTCTAACCAAAACAGGGGGTGGTATAGACATCGAAGCTCGTCCAAATGCTCCTAACCAAAATAGGGTGAGGTATAAACACCAGAACTCGTCCAAATGCTTCTAACCAAAACAAGGGGTGGTATAAACACTGGAACTCGTCCAAATGCTTCTCCAAAACAGGGCGAGGTATAAACACTAGAACTTGTCCATGATTTCTATCTAGCTTCTTTTTTGGCTCGGAGTACACTGTAAGTGTTTACGCTTTAGCATACTTGCATGAGTGTGAGTGTTGCCATGATAGCATGCTTGCCATGAGGCTATTTGCTTAAATGATTAACTGCATGAATGCATGTGGGTGAAGGCTTAATTGCCTGAATTGGGACAATTCATCAAATGTATGTTTTAAGCCCACTTTGCGAAGTTGCAAAATCATCATGTTTTAAGCCTACTTGAGGATGGCAAATCCGCGCTTTAGCCTACTTGCGAGTAGCACTTTCAAACCATTTTTAAAAACAAACATGAGTTATTTTGTTCCAGTCCACGTGATTCAGTCTATACTTGTATGCTGAGTGCATCACGTAGTAAGTTAGCTAATAATCGAAATAAGAACACATGTGTTTATCAAACAACATATCATATTTAGTAGAGGCCGATCCTTTGATCGGGCGAGCGGGGGTGCTCATGTTATGACCTTCCCCTCTCGTACCTAAGTTCCCGAGCCGAGGCAACTTTGTTGATGACGGACACGTGGCCTTTGGCACGAGTCAAGGTTTCCTAAATTTCCCAAAAACAAAACATTTAGGTGGCGACTCTGTAATCTGGCAAAACAGTCCATGTTCGGTGCTTTTTGATTCAAAATTGATTTTTCAAAACCAATTACTAGATTTGGACTCTTTGGTGATTTATCAGTCTCGCATATTGCACTTTGTGAGATTAGATTCAAAACCGTGGCGGGAGTCCGAACTGTAGGACAACCAATTCACACCATCTCCGAAAAAGGGGGCGCACAGAGAAAGTCGGGTGCCACAGTTTCTGGCGACTCTGCTGGGGACTTAGAGAACTCATGATATGTTGTTTTGTCTACACTTATGTGTTTCTTTGCATTGCATTTGCATAGGTGTGCCTAAGTCACAGTGTTTGCCATCTGCTATTACTGAATGGTTTGCCGGAGGCTTGCTTGGAAAAACGTGCCATAAGGCTGACCAGTTATGGGCTCTACCACGATAGAAACACAAACCTTGGTTTTGCCGAGGCACCCTTCTTGACCAATCGACCTAGTTGCATATCGGAAGCCATAGAGACCATTCCAAACTAGGACGGTTGCTCACCTGAATGTAGGTTGTTTGAAACGCATGCGTGCGTAGTGAAACCCTAGCACCTGACAAAATAGGACAGGGAAACCCTACCCCACCATAGGGGTGTTTTGGCTCTCACTTGCTTGCTACATGCTATTAGGGTGTGTCTCTACAGGAATCCATGTATCAGTTTGCAAGTCTAACTATCAGTCTGAGGACATTAGTGTTTGAGGGTATCAGTATTATGGTAGAAAATTTGGGGGCAAAAATCAGTGGTTGAGTACAGTTAGTCCAGCTTATGATTTTCAACTGTGTGTTGTCGCTATCTAACCCGAGATGCTGTCCGTTTTTCTGATTTTTGTCTTTTGCTTTATTTTCTGTTTTTCAAGGTAGTATTTTCATCATCGCTTCCGACGAGGCAGATACCCCCCGAGCAATCTGGACTAGAGTTGGGAGAATTCATCGATCTGAGGATCTAGTTGACGGACAACCAGTGTTGGTTTCATTAGCCCCGGTTACGAGACGAAGGGGTCATCCAGGAACAGATCATCAGTATAGTGGTTACCAGATCAGCGGTCATTATCTACCTCACCTGTGCGCAGTTGGGCTGAGATATTTGCTTCCACCTCAGAGAGGAAATACACATCTGTTCAGATCAGCACTTTTCAGTCAGTATGGAGGACATGATGCGTCAACTCCAAGAGACTATGCAGGCCATGCAGCAGGATGTTGTTCGCTAGGTGGAGGTTACCGCTCGTCAGGCAAAGGTTGTAGCTCAGCAGGCAGAATTAATTGCTAGGCTTCAACAACAGCAGCAACCACAACAAGCCAGAGCATCTGCTTCGTATCCACCTCCACCCCCACCTAGAGTTCCAACACTCGGGGATGCAGCTGCCGTCCAGGAGAATACATACGTTCCAACAGGGCCAGTCCCACCACTAGTCTTACCGTAGATTTCAAAAGCACCGGCCTACCTAACAGATACACCGTTTGAATCTGAGATGGATCCAACCGCTCTGAAAGTCAGTAAGCTTGAGAAGTTGTTCAAGCAAGCTCAGGGAGTTAACTCGATCCTAGACATTGAAGATGGTTACACCGATTCGGCGGTGACATTGCCGAACAGGTTCAAAATGCCTCACATAGATCGCTTTGACGGCTCGGGCGATCTTATGGTTCATTTGAGGCTGTTTTCTGATATTCTGCGCCCGATGGGCTTGACTAGACTCCAGAAACTATCTCTCTTTGGTCGGACCCTGTCGGGTATTGCGGCCATCTGGTATGCCAAGCTGTGGACTCAGTGAAGAGAAGTTGGGAGGAGATGGCCGAGGCCTTCATCGCCTAGTATACTTACAACACCCAAATTGAGGTCACGACTCGTGATCTTGAGGCAACCAGGCAAGAGCCGAAAGAGGGCTTTTCTGACTTTGTCACTTGATGAAGAGCTAAAGCCTCCATGATGACAACTCGGCCACCCGAAAAGGATCATATAAGGATGGTTGTGCGCAACCTGCAACCCAAGTTGATGTAGAAAATGATCATTTTACCCCTTTCCACCTTTGCTGACTTGCATGAGATTGGGGTACAGATTGAAGATGCTATGAAGCAGGATCTGATTGACCAGGAAAGGGAGCAGCCCAAGAGGGCATTTACATGCGGTTCGAATGCAGCTACAAGGAGTAGTGCAACCGCTAGAACTTCTGACGTCGACATGGTCACCACCATGCCCAAAACAACCACACCCTTCACTGGTACATCTAATCCAAACCCCCAAACTTCGAACTATCCACCCCGAGGCAAGAGGGTTTTCACCCCACTTTATATGCCTTTGTCTAAAGCTCTAGGGGTCCTACTCAGGAAAGGACATCTAAAACCGTTAGAACAGCAGCCTCTACCCGATCCTCTCCCTCCAAAGCATGACCCGACTAAACATTGTGCCTTCCAGTAGCAGCAAGGTCACGATACCGACTTCTGCTTCAGACTACATCATGAGATCTAAGATCTCATTGACAACAAGGTGATTGTGCCTCCCGACAAACCAAATGTCATTACCAACCCACTCCCACCACATAACCAAGCTCCACCACCCAAGCAAATCAACCTGATCCAAATTGCGGCCGTTTCATACGACCCTAGCATATACATCACACCCTCCCACCTACCTAAGCCTGAGGTGTTCATCCCACACAGCACAGACTTGTGCATGTCGAGCACCTCCCTAACCCAGCCCAAGCCAGTGGTGGTGACTATCGAAGACAGAGCCGGAGTGACCTTGGAGCAAAATGAGAATGTTGATTCGGAACCTGAGTGATCTGGGAGCTTTACTGAGGAAGCATACAACCCGTGCGGTTATATTGTGTCAACAGACTAGGCTAAGCCGAGGGTAGAATTGCCAACTGGGGCAGAGGTACATGTTGTTCAGGAGGATGGACCGAGTCAGGGGCTTGATGACCTAGCGGAGCTGGATGAGGACATTGTCAATCTACAGTTCTTTAACAAGCAAGACCCAGGGAATGTGAGCGTCAACTGGTTTGACCTGAACGGAGCAACAGATAATGTGGGGTGGTTCAGTGACGAGCCAGATGTTGTTGAGGTGCCTCAATTAGAACAGGGTCAGTCAGAAACTGGAACATCTACAGTGGCCAGAATGGCCAAGAACAAGGAAGAGTTGCCGAAGAACACCGGTACGAAGAATTTTTCTCGGGACTTAGGCAGTTTATACACAGCAGACATAGAACATGAGGACATGCTGAGGCGTTTTGAACAAGAGAAGATCGAGAATGATGAGAGGGCTAGAAAAGCCAAGGCACCTGAGGGGACAGAATGTGCTGTGAGCACGAGAACAGCTACAGCGGAACCAGACAGCTGTCTGTCGTTACCGAGGGCATGTGGTGGGAAGACGATGATTTGCATCTTGCCTATACTGACGAAGACTGGGGGCAGAATCAACTAGACAACACTTGGTACACCGAGGAGGTCGACCATATGACCCGGAGTGGGCGGTACTTCAAGCCCCCACATTGGACCAGCTAGAGGCGTCCAGGAAAGACAGGGAAGCTGAAAAGTAGAAAGACAGACTGCTAGAGGAGGAGGCTGTACTGAAGCAGCTAAAGAAAATTCAAGAAGACATCTCCATCTGGGGACTGCTTATAGCCTCGAGGGTGCATAGACAGGCCGTCCTTTCAGCCATGGACAGGGCTAAGCTTTCGATTGATACAACGCCCGAGCAGTTGGTGGGATTGGTGTTCCTGGAGGGTGCTTCACTGACTCTAACCTTCACAGACAAAGAACTACCGCCTGAGGGCTCTGAACATAACAAACCGTTGTACATCTCTGTGGAGTGTAAGGATAAGTGGATACCGGTTGTCCTGGTTGATACGGGATCTGCAATCAATGTATGTCCGTCGCGAACGCGTATGCTATCGGGTTGAAGCCCGTAGATTTCGCACCAACAGGCCAGGTGATACGGGCTTATGATAACACCAGTTGGAAGGTGATGGGGATGGTACGGATTAAAACTCAGGTTGGCCCGGGGCAGCAGGACATCAAGTTCCATGTCTTGGATGTTCCAGCCACTTTCAACCTACTCCTTGGGCGGCCGTGGTTGCACCAAGTCAGAGCCGTCTCTTCCATTTTACACCAGATGCTGAAGTATCCCCACGGGAAGGGGGTGGCAATTGTTTTTGGGAACTCTTCAATACATCCGCCTCCAAAGGTTTCTACACCAGTTTTGGAAATTGAGCATGGCGTGAAGGATGTCTTTCTGTCGGGATTCACCTTGGCTGAGGCCCGGGTAGTACAGGACTTGCTAGCTGTTGATGACGGACTGTATGTCAATGCGCAATCAGTTTACCTCATGAACAAGCTTCAACACATGCCCGGAATGGGAGTAGGACGAAGTGGCCGGAAGGGCGTCGCAACATTGGCCGAAGTGCCACACAACCCCCAAACCTTTGGTTTAGGATACTCGTCTACCAGAGAGGATTGGGCTAGGAAGGGAAGAGAGATGGCTGGAAGAGCCAAGTCTAAGCAAGCCAGGAAGTACTACAAGTTGGTGCACAGACCTATCCAGGGAACCCTAAACGGACGCTTTGTCCGAGAGGGGGAAAACTTCCCGTTTTGTGGCTTTTCGGAGCCATGGTTGAATTCAGAGAAGCGACGTTTGCCCGGCTTCGAGATCTTTTTTGACCTTCAGTTATCAGGGGATGAAGTTGCCAACAATCTGACTGACCCACCAGTTGAGACTGAGCAGTGCAAGGAGGGTGACTCGAGAGCACATAAATTGAGATGGAGGTAGCACTGGCTTGTCTCCTCTCAGATCCTCAGATCACACCGGAGTGCTTGGAGGATAATTTCTCAGTTTCCATGATTGGGGATCAAGCGGCTGCAAGCCCTTCTTCTGGCATTCTGGATGCATCCATCGCGCCCTCCCTCGTCTGGCAATACGAGGAAGGCTTTTTATCGAGCAGTTCTGGGTCAAGTAGCGAACCGAAATCTGATTCCACAAAGTCTGTGGAGTCAGAATAAGATTCCAGTTCTTCTGAATCAGAGTTAGGTATTCCTGGGGTTGATAACCCGGCTGCCACTGTCCTGTCCAGGTCGTCTTTTTCATTTTCCTTTGAGTCGGTTGTAACCGAGGAATCAGACAAACTGGATGTTGCTAATGAGAATGGTACAGCTGTGGCTTCTGAGTTCTTTTCTATGCCTTTAGTTTATTGCATTAATCAGGACTTTCAAAACTTTGATGAAAACAACGAGGAAGAAATTCCTCCATTTTAAAGCATTTGATTAATCAAGAGTAGGAGAGGTTTGTAAAACCTTTGGTTGATGAAATCACCTCAATTAATGTTGGTAATGAGAAGTACCCGTAGCTAGTCTAGATCAGGTCCACGTTGTCTTCGGAGGAGCGTGAGTGCTTAGTCGCTTTATTAAAAATTTCAAAGATGTTTTCGCGTGGTCCTACGAAGACATGCCTGGAATCGATCCTGAGATTATACATCATCGGATCCCTCTTGACCCAGAGGCCCGACCTGTTAAGTAGAAGCTCCAAAGGATCTGCCCGGACTGGGCTCTGAAAATCAAGGAAGAGGTCACCAAGCAGATTGATGCGGGGTTCCTGTTGGTATCTGAGTATCCAACTTGGTTGGCCAATATAGTTCCGGTGCTGAAGAAGGACGGCAGAATTCAGGTATGTGTGGACTTCAGAGACTTGAACAAAGCCAGTCCGAAGGACGACTTTCCTCTGCCGCATATCGATGAATTAGTGGACTTCACTGCTGGGCATGCGCTGCTAATTTATGGATGGATTTTCGGGCTACAATCAATTTTGATGGCACCCGAAGATAGGGAGAAAACTGCTTTCACTACCCCATGGGGAACCTACTGCTATAGGGTGATGGCGTTCAGTTTAAGAATGCTGAGGCTACATATCAACGGGCTGCAACCACGATTTTGCATGATATGATCCATAAAGAGGTTGAGGTGTATGTGGATGACATGATTGTCAAGTCCAAGGAAATAGAGGGCCACTACACCGCCTTAAAGAAAATTTTCCAACCGATCAGAGTGTATCGGTTGCGGCTGAATCCTCAGAAATGTACTTTCGGTGTTACAGCAGGGAAAATGCTGGGGTTCTTGATCACACAGAGGGGCATTGAGGTCGATCCTTCCAAAATCAAGGCCATCTTAGAAATGCCACCACCAAGGACTGAAAAGGAGATGCGAGGCTTTCTAGGTAAAGTGCAACTTATAAGACGGTTTATTGCAAAATTAACCTTAACTTGTGAACCACTGTTTGGTCTCCTGAAGAAAGAAAAGAAGTTCTAATGGGATGATCGATGCCAAGTTGCTTTCGAATAGATCAAGCAATATTTACAGAACCCACCCGAGTTGTCACCGCCAGAACCGGGGAAGCCGTTGATTCTGTACCTATCAGTGACTGACACGACAATGGGCTGCATGCTTGTTCAGGAATCTGAGGATAAAGTGAGAAGGCTATCTGCTACCTGAGCAAGAAAATGCTACAATATGAGACCCACTACACTCCGCTGGAGAAGGCTTGTCTGGCCTTGGTATGGGCTATCAGGAAGTTGAGGCACTACCTGTTAGCTCACTCTGTAATATTGGTTTCGAGATTAGATCCCATCAAATATCTCTTTGAGAAACCAGCACTTACGGGTAGGCTAGCCCGTTGGTTGCTTCTTCTGTCCGAATTTCATCTAAAGTACATGACGCGCAAGTTTGTGAAAGGGAGAGCAATAGCGGAGTTCCTAGCCGAGCACCCGGTGGAAGGGAATGAAGCAGTAGAGTATCTGTTCCCAGACGAGGCCATTCTGCAGCTCGAAGAAGAGGTCTGGACTATGTACTTTGATGGAGCGTCAAATCAATACGGGTATGGGATACGGGTGTGGTTGATAGCACCCGACAATTCCCACATACCCCTAGCTTTCAAACTCCGGTTCAAAGTATCGAACAATGAGGCAGAGTATGAGGCATGTATCGCTGGCTTAGAAGCCGCCCTGGAACTAGGGGCAAAAAGGTTGGACGTCATCGGGGACTCGAACCTAGTTGTGTCTCAAGCCAAAGGAGACTGGAAGGTGAAGGAAGAAAGGATGAAAATCTATCACCAAACTCTGGATGTGCTAATTCCCAGGTTTGAGAAGTTAACCTTCACCCATTTGTTGGGAGAGAGCAACAGGTTCGCAGACGCTTTATCAACTCTATCTTCTATGATAGACATCCCTTTGGGAGTCCGAATGCGTCCGATCATCATTGAACAGCGGTATGTGCCAGCCTACGAGCTGATTGCCGCCATAGATGAAGTACAAGATCAAAATCCCTGGTATTATGACATATGGAACTTCTTGGAAAAGTAGACTTATCCACCAGGGCAAATGTCAAAGACAAGAGGGCAATTCGAAGAATGGCTGCTCAGTTCATCGTCTGTGGGGGTAAACTGTACAAGCGGGGTCATCTTGGGATGCATAAACTGTGCGTTGATGCTGAAGAGTCCAAGCGCCTGATGGAGGCCATCCATGGAGAAAAGTGCGGAGCGCACATGAGCAGGGTCATGCTAGCCTGGAAGATTCTTAGATAGGGTTATTACTAGTCAACCATGGAGGAGGAAGTAT
The DNA here is from genome assembly GCA_030407325.1 of Camellia japonica. Classification (NCBI taxonomy): domain Eukaryota; kingdom Viridiplantae; phylum Streptophyta; class Magnoliopsida; order Ericales; family Theaceae; genus Camellia; species Camellia japonica. Next base: position 52,618,398 of record JAPPVO010000059.1, on the reverse strand, counting down.
TGGCTTTGTTCGGCGTTGCCACAAATGCCAGATCCATGCAAATCGCATGAACATTCCGCCGTCGAAGCTGTACAACATGACGTCACCATGGCCATTTTCAGTCTGGGGGATTGATGTGATTGGGGCAGTTACTCCGAAGGGGTCGAACGGGCATGAGTATATTTTGGTAGCGATAGACTACTTTACAAAGTGGGTCGAGGCCCAATCCTACGCCGTGCTGAAGGCATCACATGTTGCTAAGTTCATCAGGAACAACATTATCTGTCGCTATGGAGTCCCGAATGAGATTATTTCGGATAATGGTTCCCACTTCAAGAAGGAGGTGATCGACTAGTTGGAGAAATACAACGTGGCTTTTCATAAGTCATCCACATATCGGCCACAAACCGACGGAGTTGTTGAGGCACCAACAAGAACATCAAGCACATTCTACAGAAGATGGTGGAAACCTACAGGGACTGGCCGGATAAGCTGCCATTTGCTCTTTGGGGCTATCGGACATCAATTCGAACTTCTAGTAGGGCAACTCTGTATTCCTTGGTCTATGGGATGAGGTCATTCTGCCTATCGAAGTTGAGGTTCCGTCATTGCGGGTAATGGCTGAGTGCCAAATAGCTGAGGCAGATTGGCAGCAGAGCAGGTTCGAAGAACTCATGTTGTTCGACGAAAGAAGGCTGAAAGCACTGTATCACATTCAAGGTTATCAATGCAGGATTGCCAGGGCTTTTAACAAGAAGGTTAAGTCCAGGAATTTAAAGGAAGGGGATTTGGTGCTCAAAGAGAACCGAGCACCCATTCACGACCCTAGGGGCAAGTTCAGACCTAATTGGACAGGTCCGTACATCATCAAGTCAATTTGGTCAGGTGGAGCTGTTGTTCTAATGGATTTAGATGGCCTTGAGTTTTCCCAGCTTATCAACATGGACAAGTTGAAGAAATACTATCCCTGAGTGGCTCGCTAGGTTGAAAACCCGAAAGGGCGACCTAGGCAAATGTTAGAGCATGAAAATTTGAAATGAGATAAACTGAGCTTGCAAGGTTGAAAACCCAGAAAGGGCGGCCTTGACAAAAGTTAGAGCGTAAAAGGAGTATTAATACTCAAGTGAACCCGAACCGAACTACATAAGGCTTGATTCCCATCTTTGGGATACGTAGGCAACTTTATTTTGAAGTCCAACCACAAACACTTCCAAATCAGCTCTGTCCATGTGATTGTTTTGGCTATCTTTGTCTTTTCTGCATCCAAGAGTTCGGTGGTGAGCTGCAGTGCAGTGCTATTCAGACAAAGGACAACTTTCTAGTTGTTGGATCCGGGGTTGTACATCTCGAGGATAGATCTCAAGCATGTCCAGTTGTGATCCATATCGAAAATGGCTTTGAAAAGTTTTAATAATAGTCGATTTTGCTCAAATTAATCTTTTTACAACTTAGACCATTTTTGGACCAAACGGAAAATTTTCAGTACCATAACCTTCAATTTCATTGATTTCAACGCAGAGTTCTCTTTCTCTTGGTACAAATTTAAGTTGTTTTTTATTACATTCATGAAGAAAACTTGAAAGTACAGATTAAAGCAATAAACTCGGGGCATAGTCAGCTGCTCCTGCGCCGTCTCCCAGAGCTCGTGGAAGCTTCGGATGCCAAAGTAGGCCCAGTTTGTGCCTCGTCATCAAGCCAAGCTATGCATTCATCAGAAAGGGCGCAACTGAAAGTGGGCAGGGGCCAGGAGCTCTCTCGTCCTCCATGCTGTGGTATACAGAGCTAGATGTGAGCCTTTGGTCAGATATGAAGTCAGATATTCCACTCCCTCTTCTGGGCAAGTTTGCTTGTGTCCGAACTGACGCCAGAACCAGAATGGGAAGTAGAACACACCGTGTGTCAGGCCAATCAGCTGAATGCCAGGCTGCTGGGACATGTTGTAGCCCATCGCCAGTAGATTAAGCCAGGGACAACGCCAAGCGATGTCAACAGCAGATCGGGTGCACATCCATTCACACCACCATCCCTCATCTGGGGCATCAACTAACCGTTGGCGAAAGAAATAGCCACATGCTGAATATGCTGGGCAAGAGTCCACTACTTTCGCACCACCATCCCTCATCTGGGGCATCAACTAACCGTTGGCGAAAGAAATAGCCACATGTTGAATATGTTGGGCAAGAGTCCACTACTTTCAATTTATCCATGAGCCATATCTGGGGAAGGGATGAAAAATAAGAGAGATTAAAGAATAGAGAAGTGTACGTGGAAAGAAAAAGAGAGAAAGGGTTTTCAGAGAAAAACAGAGCCTGAGGGCCGAGTGATGTAAGAAACACATGTGATAAGGATGGGAAACATTACCTGTAAGAGTAGTTGACTTCCTGCGAACCTGGTTGTTTCCCGGCGACGGAAAGCATCCAAACCCATCAAAGTCTTAGCTAGTGTCATGCCAATATAGCTCTTGCCCTCTTTCAAGCCTTGGGCAAGCAAGAAATGAGGCAACATGCACAAGCAGAGGGCTTGTCGCCGAAAACTCTGCCAAAGATGGTCGCCGCGGTCACCTGCGTCAGAAAACCGATAAATTAAGCTCGGAATATCCAGCTCCCCATCGCGAATCAAAGACCGAGCATCATACAAAGTAAGCCCACACATCCGTCCTAAAGTTTGGATATGGCCAAAACGGAATTGGGGCAAAATCTCTTCATCGCGCCGAGATTCCATCAAAGCTTGGAAATCTTCAAAAGTGTGACATATCTCTTGTTCGCCAAAGCTAAAAACATGAGTTACCGGATTCCAACACCTTGCTGCAACATGGAGGAACAGAAAATACAGCGGGGTGCGGCTGAATAGTCCATTTATTTCGAAACCCCAGAAATTCAACTTTTCTGAGCCATCTAAAGCCACAATCCAATCGAAGAGGTTTTGGGCAAGAAATGCTTCCATTTGGGGCAAAAACAGAGTTAAAATGAAGAAATCATGAAGTTGGAGCTTTTATAGAAGATAGAGCATTAAATGGAAGACAGGTGGCAGCAATTTGGAGGCTCTCACCAAAACTAGCCGACCAACCAGTTGGAGTAGCCGACCAGCCACCTTTTTTGGCCGGCCGGCCACTTAAGTGGTCCACAAAAGAAAAAAGTGGCCGACAATGGCTAATAGTGGCCGGCAGCCACTGTTTGTCCCCAGAAGATTTGCCTTGGTCTTTCTATGTGCTAGGAATGCTGAAAATCTATGTTTTGTTCCACTTTGGATGCGTTCTGCTGTGGTTTTGTTGACTCATTCTCGAGTTTGTCACTTTTGTTTATCGAGTTTTTGCAATTTGTTTATCGAGTTGTTACAATTTGTTTATCGAGTTGCTGTTTTGTTTATCGAGTTGTGCGTTAGTTGTTCTTTGCGTTGTCTTATTTTGTTTGTTGGTTCGCTACCTTACTAGGACAATGCATTTTGATTGTTCAATTTTCATTAATCAAATTTTTTGTGTAAAATGGAGCGATGCGATGCTCAGAATATAAAATACAACACTTTTGAAACAAAAAGCTGTTTTCTATTCCATCATAGTTTCTTTTTACAAGGGTACAAGTTTTAAGAAAATAAAACTGCCTAAGGCTATACAATGTGCCAATACAAAAGCAAAAAGAAAATAAAGCAAAAGCATCTGAATCGGTGCCACCCAGCTCAGGATCGAGAGGCCCTCTTCATCCTCTTCCTCGGCTGAGCAGACTCTGCACCATCGCCGTCGGCACTGCTGTCTGAACTAGAGTCACCTCCGTTCCCTCCCTCGGATCCCTCCTCGACATCGTCGTCACCCTCAGAACCTGAGTCGGTGCCGTCGCCTCCACCATCGGATGACTCTGATTAAGGACTTACTGGCTCCTTTACCCCACCAGACTCGTCATCATCATCGTGTGTGATAGGCGCCCAACGTCTCCCTCTGCTGTGTGCCGGAATCTCTCTCTCTGCTGCTCGAGGAAGCTCTGGGGGTCCTGTCTGCAAGGGTGTGACCTGAAAAGGCAATTTAAATACATCAGCTATAGTATATGTATCAAATGCAAGTATGTTGTGCAGTGTGAGCGCATGCAGAAATCAGATACAATATGTGCACGCAGTGTGTCATGTCAGATATGATCCGTACATGCAGTGTATTAGTATAATGAAATGTTCAGTTTTAGTATATCAGCAGAAGTATGATAAATGCAAGAAAATTGAAGAATACCGAAATGCCGTGGGAGGTCAGCATCGTCTCTCTCCGCAAGATCATGCTCTTGAATGAGGCCATCACCTGCAGTAACCCCTCGACATACTCTACAGAGGGCTACAAATGCAAGTTGAAATCATGAGTGCATTGAATGCGTGCATAAGCATTTGAGCAAAAATGAAATGCATAGAAGCTGTAAAGTGTACTGGTGGTGAGCCAGGCGTCCTCACGTATCGGTGATTAGGCAATGGAGGCTCAAGTGGAATCTGATTAGGTATCCCGTATCGCCAACCTGTCAGCTCAGTAGAGGGATCCGGCCATCCAACGCACTGCCTAGTAGAAAGTATGCCTCTGACCTCACCTCTCGGCGCCCGGGCCCTACTCATCAAAGGGGCATCCGCTGCCCGAGCTCTCCTCGTCGAGGGGACCCCTGCTACACTGGCCCTGCTCAATGAAGCAATAGCAACTGTCCTCCCCGCAGGAGCACGAGCGCCTGCCAACGGAGGCATGAGATATGCCTGGATGTAAGCTGTGTAGTACCCTTCCCCAATGAATCAGTCTGCGTCTGTGCCTCGCATGACGTCGGGTAAGCTCCTAAGGGAAGAAAACTCTCTGTGGCGCGCTGGATGACAGAGGTGGCAAAGGAACTGACTGTAGAGGCAGGTCCAGTACCTGGCGCATGAAGCGCTCGCCAAGAAACCAGGTGTGGCCTACGGGTCCCTCGAGCAGGATCTGATATCGGGAAGCACCTCGAGCCCCAGCAAAATGGAATCGGGAAAACTCTGGCATCGCCTCCCAAGGCTACCATGTAATCTGCAAACAACAAGTGCATTAGTCGCCAGTAGATTTACAAAATGAAGTGAAGCTGGAAACAAAAAAATTACAAGTTTGAATTACTCTGCTGGCCTCACTGTGTCAAAGTACTGGCGCAAGTAGGGGAGGGTCTCCCGGGCCCTCGGCTAACACCGACCATCATATCTATGCGAGTACAGTACCTCGAACGATGTCTCAACCTCTAGCTCAGGGGCAAGTGCTGGGAAGTAGGCATATGCCCACAGTTGTGAAAAGCAAGACAGTGGCAGTAAGAATATAGATAAGTACAGATAATGCAGAAAGCAGAGTATAGCACAGTGCATAAAAAGTACAGATGCGAGGCAAAAAAGCAGATTGTGTGTGTGTAGTGCGTGCCATGTACAGAAAGTGCAAAGCAGAAAGCATAGTAGAAAATGTAAAGCAGAAATGTAAAGCGTACCTCCCAGGCTTGCCAGTAGCCGCCTACTCTGTTCCCGCTCCTGCGGGAGGTCGAGCTCATGTAACAATAAAGACTAGCGAGGCCTGCCCCCCCCAGTCATAGTGCCGCACCTGGGACAGGTCCAATAAGGCACTCAGCAAATATGGCCTCACTGTGTTCCCTCTATCGGCAAACAAGGTAGTGCCGAAGAGGAACATGAGGAAGCCTTGGGCGTACTGCTCTGTGGCCTCAACCGTCGCGGGCTCCGTCCCCCTAAAGTGGTCAGCGAACCAAGTGTACCGGACCAAGCCTAATAAGTAGAAAATGGGCGGGTGAGCTCCCAACAAATAAGTCCAAGCAGCCTCCCACTCGCCCATATTAGAGTTGTATGGGATCGGCTGGCCTCCTACCTCAAGGCCTGTCAGCATGGCGAAGTTGTACGGGGTCATGGTCATATCCCCTGTGGTAGAGAAATGGAAGAAGTTAGTGGTGTCCCACTATCACTCTACCAGTGCTCCTAATAGGGTCCTGCTCGCAAAGAGACGCGAGAGCCCCGTGCACAATAGGCCAAATCCCGCCTCGTCAACAATCTGGCGCACGCCATCAGGGAGCTCCATGTACCACTCCCTCGCCGTGGTCGACTCGTACCCGCGGGTGAAACGGGAGTCAACTTGTGTGGATGAGTAGAAATATTGTGTAAAAGTGTTCAGAGTGAGCAGAAGTGCAGTGTGTGCAAGTATTTAGAATGAGCAGATCAAATACAGAACAAAAGTACAGGCTATACAAGAAATGTAAAGTACATCGCAGAAACTGTAAGAGTGTAGTGTGTACCTCAAAGGCGTCGTGGGATAAATGGGACTCGGGATCCCGTAGTAAAAGGTCTGCGGGTGCGCACCGTGCGAACCTAGTGAAATGGCGGACTGTGCTAGGTGGTAGCACATGTACCTCAGGATGGTACGTCGTCGGGGTCAAATTGCCGGACTCTCGGCAGCAGTGGAATGTACTCCGGCTCCTCTTCCATCCTCGGAGGACCCCCGTGGTGTGGCGCGTCGTCTGCCATCTGCAAAGAAGGTGAAAAATGAGCAAAATGGGCAAAAGATGCAAAAAGTCAACAAAAGTCAACCCTCGGGAAGGGGAAAAGTCAAAGAAAGTCAAAGCCCGGGAAAAGGGCGCCAAACTCAAGTCAAAGTTGAGGGAAACAAACCTCAAATGCTGAAAATGGAGGAAAAGGCTCCGAAAACAACTTTTGTTCCGTTCAAAATGAAGACAATCGAAAGTTTTTCACGAATCAACTTCGCGGGAGACGTTGGAAAATGCGTGAAAAGTACAGATCGGAGAGGGAAAAGAGTCTAGGGATGAAGAACAAAGGTTTTCGGCACTGTGTAGGTGAGAAAAAGTGTTTGGGAGTTGAGTTTTTAAAGTTCCCTGTGTAAATGGACAAAACTGCCCCGAATTTGTTGCAACTGGCCGGCCGGCCAGTTTTTGTGGCCGACCGGCCACTTAAGTGGCCGGCAAAAATGGAAATTGGCCGGCAGTGCTTTTGGGTGGCCGGCAAGTTTCCAATGTTCCCTCTGAGTGTTTTCAGACTGTTTTAAGTCCTTGGTTCTCAAGAAAGTGCAAGAAGAGCCCACTTCTCAGCTCAAAGTGTCTTTGTGAAAGTTCAATTCATGCCTTCGATGCACAAGTTGTATCCTTTTTGAAATATATTGTGACTCCACCGAGAGGTAAATCGGAGGTTGCAACTGAATTGATCTTTTTCAGACACGTATTCCTTTATTCGATGTTTTGCATTGAACATGCTATCGATGTTGCATTGCATGTGCATCGCTGTCTTTGTGCACAGAATACGTATGATGCATTGCATTGCATTATCCACATTCTTATGCTGGATAGAATATGCATGTCATGTTATATTGCATTGTATCTATAAAGTTTCTTTCTTATGCAGACACGATATTGTATGTACGGTTCATTCAGAGAAGTTCCGTTTAAGATTGATTATGTCTTGATGAGAGATCACACATATTCACTTTGTGTATTTATTGCACATGTTCATCATTTGTGTATCTATCGCACATGTTCACTTTGTGTATCTATCGCACATGTTCATCCTTTGTGTATCTATCGCACATGTTCATCCTTTGTGTATCTATCGCATATATTCACTTTGTATATCTATCGCACATATTCCCTTTGTGTATCTATCACACATCTTCATCCTTTGTGTATCTATCGCACATATTCACTTTGTGTATCTATCACACATGTTCATCCTTTGTGTATCTATAGCACATGTTCATCCTTTGTGTATCTATCGCACGTATTCACTTTGTGGATCTATCGTACATATTCCCTTTGTGTATCTATCGCACATGTTCATCCTTTGTGTATCTATCGCACATATTCACTTTGTGTATCTATCGCACATGTTCATCCTTTATGTATCTATCACACGTGTTCATCCTTTATGTATCTATCGTACATGTTTACTCTGTGTATCTATCGCATGTCACCTCGTATGCCTTAGGCATTGTTGTTCTTTCTCTTCGCGCGCGCGACGGGTTAGACCTTCTTTGGCTAAGAGCATTTGGAACGTGTTCCAATGCTTATACCACTCATTTTCCTTTCGCGTGCAACGCGTCGAAATCTTGTTTGAGGCCTCGGGTGTGCCCGACAATCACTTTTAGCCTTTCCTACGTGAGGCGCAATAAAGATTGCATAATTTTCTTACATCCTTTCTGCATGAAGTGTAGTTCGGTTTGTAGTTCCCACGCATAGCGTGTTTGCTTACGAGTTTGCTGTAGCATTTCTTTGCATAACCTTTGCATCTAGATGTTTCATTACAGCCCTCTTTGCATAATCATAAGTTATGTTCTGCATCATGCATATCATTTGCAGTTTGCCCTTGCCTGCGGGCGCATCTATTTTGTTATCTTTCTTGTTTGTCTAAGTCTTCGGCCTTGTCAAAAATGGGTCATCTCTGGGCTTTGACATTCACTCCCATCATTTCATGACTTCCAAGTTCTATCAAAGAGGGGCAACTGTAGACACCTCATTTTTGACCGACCTCAAGACTTTGATGTCATCGGTTGTGCACTCGATGATTGTGCATGTTTGTGCTCATTTTGAGCGCCCGAAGTTCTCGGCTAAGTGCCTTGTCTTCGAGCCTCTTAACACTCTGTGTTTTGGCCTTGTTTTTGGGCCAAACCTTGATGCCTCTTGCATAGAGGAGGGAGAGGCCTTGCCGGTCACTTTTCTCCCTTGTAGGCCACTTGAAGTGGCCGGTCGACTAGGGGAGGTGGCCGGCGGCCAATTTTCTCTTTTTTTAGATATTTTCAGATCTTTTGACCCAGCTGTTGCTCACTGAGACTCATTCTCCATACGCGTGTATGGAGGGATGGAAACAAGCTTTTAGCTTGTCAAGCAAGCTTTTGCTTGCTTTGTCTATATAAGGGAGGTCCCTCCCCCTTTAGAGGGGTTCACAAAAATTTCAGAGCTGAAATTCCTCTCTCACTCTAGAATTCTTCTCTTCCTCTCTATATTATGCTATATTGCACTTAAAAGTGTGTTTTCTTCACATTTTTGCACTACAACACCTAGTCAAACACCTTCACTTTGGAGCTGAGGTCCATTGAAGCTTGGTTTGAGGTCTTAGGCTTGGTTTTGGTACAGAATTGTTGCTGAATTGTTGTTGTGCTTCAAGGGTAACAACTTGCCCCTCTTAAGCTTTGTTTTGTTAAGTGCTTGACCACCTTTGCATGCTATTTTAAGGCTGGTTTTAACCTCTTAAAAACTCTGATTTTAAGGCTTTAAAATGTGGGTTTGAGTCTTGCTTGGTTAGGAGGTGTTTCCCCTCTTTTGATCTTTGGCTTGTAAAGCTTCTTAAGCCACCTTTCTTAGCCTTTGTAATAACCTTTGCTTGGCCTTTCTGCCACTGAAACTCAGAGGAATTTCAGTGGTAGAAAGTTGGTCTTGAGGCCCAAAATAGGAGGGGGTGGTCCCCTCTCCTCGTGTCTTGTTTGCATGTGTTGATGGCCTACCAAGTGAGCATGTGTTTCTCCCTTTTTGAAGCTTAGTTCAAGCATGTTTTTGTGACTTTTGGACCTACTCTAACTCTGTTTTTGGCTGGTTGGAGCTCCTCTTGTTTGCTTCTTACACTTGTAGTGTAATCACGCTCACTAGCTTAGTGTACTTGATGTTGTAGCCTATTATTCTAGCATGTGTTGGCTCCATTCCAGCATGTTTTTGGCCTTTCCATGACATGTTTAAGCTCTGTTTTGAGTGGTCTTGGTCCCTTGAGACTTGCTTTGTATAGTTGTAGTGTAGATGGACTTGACGAGCTTCAAGTCTTGAGGCCTTTAACACGTTGTGTATGTGATGATTACATGTTTTGGCATCATTTAGCATGTAACTTCAGTGTATATAGTGTAGTCACACTCTCACATATTTCACTCTTTCATAGATTTTGAGAGTTGTGCTTTATGCTTTGGTTATGAGCCAATACATGAGCATGATTTTCTTGCTTTTCGTGCTATCATCTCAGCACATTTTAGCCTATGTTTTGACATATTTGAGGTCTGTCCAGAGTTGGTTTGGTCCTTTGAGTTTGATATTGCATGCTTCTAGAGTGATGCTCTTCACTAGCTTAATGTATTTGGCTTTTTGAGCATGCATTACATGAGTTGTTTGCATTGTTTTTTTTTTTTTTTAATCACTTAGCATGCTATCTCAGTGCTGAAATGTGTGTCATTGCACTCCATTGTTTTAAACTTTCATTCACCTTGAAAGTGGCCTTAAGCCCCTTGTTGGCTTGAGCATGAACTTGAGGCATTCATGTGTAATGGTTTTAATCCTCCCTCGAGGATTTCTACTAACCAATAGCATGATACTTTCTTCATGCTCAAGGCACTCGAAGCTTAGGTGTAGACACCCCATTTTTGACCGTCCTCAAGACTTGGACGTCACCGCTGGAGCACTTGGTGATTACCCATGTTCGTGTTTTGTTTTGAGTTCCCGAAGGTCTCGGCTGCGCGCCTTGCTTCAGGATCTCTCAACTCGACTGTTCTGTGTTTGGTTTTGCACCAAACACTTGTGTTTTTGTTTCTGAGGGTAGAGAGTAGCTTACTAGCTACCCCTGACACCCACCGGCCATGGCTTGAGGCCACCGGCCGTGTTTTGAGGCTACCGGCCATTGGTGAAACATACCATTGGCCGGTCGGCATTTGGTGTGGCCAGCCGACCATATGTTTGGCCGATGGCCTCCTTTTCTGGCCGGTACCACCTTTTTGCCTTTTTCAGGCATGGTGCATGCCAGCTGTGCCAGCTGGAATGCACAAGACCTGCCCCCGTGCATATATGTAGTTGTTTTCCACCCTTTGACCCTTTTTTTTGCACCTTTTGCTCAAAGCTTCTTGAGGAAGCTTTGACCCCTTGTCTTGGCTTCCTCAAGAAGCTTGCACCTTTGCATTAGCTTCTCTTAGAAGCTTAGTCCCTTTGACCCTTTTGTTTAGCTGCTTTGAGAAGCTTAAACACCTTTCCTTGCCTATATAAGGAGAGCCTCTCCTTCCATTGGAGAGGTTCAGCAAAAACCAGAGCAATATACATATATACATCTGATATATACCTTCTTCTCTATATCTCTCTCTCATCATTTGTGTGTGTTTAAGGGCCTAAAAGGGTGATTTGCTCTTAGTTTTGCACTAACACATACACTAATACACCATACTTCGACTTTGAGAGGTGTTGAGGGTTTGTTCTTGAGGCTTTGGGCTGGTTTTGACCAGAAGAGGGTGGCTGGACTTGTTGTTCTTCAAGAGTTCTTCGAGGGTAACACTATTGCTTTATTTCCCCCATTCTTGCACTAGATTTTTACCTGTCTTGCTGTCTTGCATGCTGTTTTAGACTTTGTGTATAACTGAAAAAAGTTTTGTATTTGCATGCTTGAGGTACTTCATTAACGTCATTTTGTTGTTGGGGGTTGACCTCCCCCTCTTAGGCCTTGTTTGGCCCTTTTGGTGTTCTCTTTATTAAGCTTTGGTTCCTATTATGTGTTGGCCTTCTCACCACTGAAATCCAATGGATTTTCAGTGGTGAAGAATGGGTTTTGAGGTCTTTCATAGGGGAGGGACACCCCTCTCCCCTTGTGTCTCTTTTGCTTGTGTTTAAGGCTTATAAAGGTAGCATGCATGCCTAGTTGTCTTTGGCTCCATTTCAGAGGTTTTTGGGTGTTTTTTGGTCATATTATACCTCTGTCGCATGTTGGTTTGTCGACCCTTTGCATGCATAATACACTTGCTTTGTGTTCCCCTATTTTGCCTAGAAATGCATCTTGCCATTAGACCATCACGCTTGCATTTTTTTGCCTAGCTTTGTGAAGTTTTTGGTCATATTTTGCCATGCTTGAGGTCTGTTGGGTGTTGATTTGGTCATGACTTTTATGCTTTGTATAGTCTCTTTGCATTCTAGCATGTTGGCATCGGGTGTGTGAGTCATTGGCATGCATTACCTTGGCTATTTCAGTGATTTGGACTCACTTATTATTTCATTTCAGACCATGTTTTGTGCTTACATGCTTGCATTTGTTATCCTTTCAATGCCTTGAAGAGACATGGTCTTATGCTCCATGTTTGAGTCCGTATGCATGCCTATGTGTTTGAGTCCTTGGGCTGCCATTCATATAGGTTTTAGGGTGTATTTTGATGCATTAAAAATTTGTTTTTGGTTGGAAAGTCCATGCCATGTTTGGTGGGGGGGGAGGTGTAGAGTAATGCCCTTTTGATGACCTTGAATGCCTTTGTTTTGATGCCCATTTCGTAGCATGTTTTTGGCCCTATCCCATGCATGTTCCAGTCCTGTTTTGGAGTCCTCTAGGACTGTTTTAGGTCATTTTGGTCCATTGGGGTTTGATTAACATGGCCATGGTTTGACCCCTCTTGGTTGGCTTCAAGGTTGGACCATTGTTGCATGCCTTGCTTGCATGACATGTTTGATTTGGCATCTTCCTCTATGCATTTTCAGAGCTTAATATGTTAGCCTAGCATCCATGTTTGTCATTTTGTGAGTCCCCTTGAAAGCTGCCTTTCATGCCTTAGTCTTAGGCTCATTAGTTTGCATGCTTATTTTGCATGATTGGCATCATCATTTTATTACACTTTGGCCACTGTTTTGGGGAGGTGGCTGAGGTTCCTCCATCCTAGTGTAAGTCCGTGCATTTGTATCTTGTAGTATACTCATTACATTGCATGTTTGTTGCATCCTTGTAGTCAATGCATTGTTGCATGTTTGCCACTTTGCCTAGTTGCCTAACTAGGTTGTATTGTAGCATTGCATGCTTGGCATATTGCACACTTGCATAGTAGCTTACATTGCATTTGGCATGTTTTGTAACTTAGTCTTTTGTACACTTGAGCCATATTTGTATACATGCATTACATTGCTTGGTTTGGGGTGTCAAACCAAGCACGAAGATTGAGGAGTGTTCGTACTCAAGGTGACGTAACACGTCTCAATCCTCGGTCGCCGATGTCCTTGATCTCAATATGATAGGATATTGGCACTCATTTGTTTGTTGCATGCATTTACATCAAGTTGCAAACTTGGCCTCTTAGGCCATCATGCATCGAAATGCACAATTGATGGCCCGAGGGTCGAGGGCCATGCTCCCTGGAGTTCATTGCATGATAGGGAGTGTGTCCATGCATATATTTGCTTGAAAATTCCATGCCATACACTGCTTGCCCTCTGTTGCTGTCAACTGCAGGATTCTGCAGCAAGAAATGGCCGGCCGGCCACTTGAAGTGCCGACCGACCATCAGTGGCTGGCCGGTGGTCAAATAGTTGGCCGATTACCACATTCTCATGGCTAGTGGTACCTTGCATTGGCCGGTGATATTCCAGAGTGATCAGGAAGTGGTTCAGAGGTGCCCAAGAATTTTCATAGTCTTCCCAAGAATTTTCATAGTCTTCAGAGGAGCAAGGCAGTGTCAACAGAGGCAATAGTGCTATGGCAGCGAATTTCCGAGCGGGGCGAGTCAAGCATGCATCATTCGCGCATTCCGAGGTAGAGCTGTGGCAGTCTCTTTAAGCTTCACATTTAGTTTATTTTGTAATTAATTTGTTAATTAATTAACGGTCTGTAATAATTAATTAGCTAGGATAGTTGATTGTTATTCGGACTGTATTATTCTTTTGGACCCTCCGAGCGAGGGCAATTGTGTAATAAGTGTGTGTGAGTGGTGTGCATGTCTTCCAATCCCACGTCTTTCTTCCCTTTTATTTACCCGCTTATGATGGTTAGACTAGGGCATATTTAGATTAGCATACCTTATGCTATGCATGCGTGCATCCATACATTTGTCTTACATACATCGGGCTCGACACATCATGCTAACTGCACTCATATTTCAAATTCCAAGTTGAGTACTTGTTAGTTGAAGCATTTTACATGCCATCTTTAGGGTAGCCGAGCCTATTCTAGCTGCATCCTGCATGTGTTGCATTAGCCATCTTAACATGAACTAGGGTTATGCATGTGATTACTAACTAATTTCTGTTTTGGCTTAGAGTACTAGGTAAGCTTTTATGCTTTAGCATACCGCATGCGTGCGAATGTGGTTATAATAGCATGATTACCATGAGGCTAGCTGCTTATGTGATATAACTGCTTGAATGCCTGTGGATGGAGGTCGAATTACCTAAATTGGAATAATGCATTAAAACTGTGAGTTTTAAAGCCCACTCGAGGGTGGCAAAACCTACATTTTAGCCTACTTGCGAGTAGCAAACCATTTTCAAAACAAACATGAAATGTTTTGTTCCGATTTAGGCGATTTGGTCTATACTTGTTTGCTGTGCGCATAACATAGTAATTCTACGCTAATAACCGGAATAAGAACGCATAATGTTTTCAAAACTCGATATCATGGTTAGTAGAGGCCGATCTTTGATCGGGCGAGCGGGGGTGCTCACGAAGTGACCTTCCCCAATCGTACCCAAGTTCCCGAGCCAAGGCAACTCTGGTAATGACGGACACGTGGCCTTAGGCAAAAGTGTCAGGGTTTCCTAAATTCCCCATTAAAAAATATTTAGGTGGCGACTCTGTATCTGGCAAAGCAGTCCATGTTTGGCACTTCTTTACAAAAATCTGTTTTCTCAAAACGATTTGCCGGATTTGGACTCTTTGGTTCAGATTAAGAACCATGACAATCGAGTCCGAACTGTAGCACGGCGGCCCTCATACGGGGCGCATCTACATTAGGTCGTCTTTCAAATTAGAGGACTTTGCACATTGAACTTAACCGGTTAATGGACTAATTGGTAAGCTAAAATGAGTAAACAAGAATTGAGCAAAGTAAAACATGCCAAGATAACATTTGCGTGTTGCATTGTATGTGTTTGGATCAGACGTTAATCTAAACACAAGAAATGTGTCACGTTTCATACTCAAAGTGATGAAACGTGTCACGTTTCTTGGTCGTTGTCACCCTTGATCGTCCATGATAGGGTGACGACACTTTGAGTCATATGTGCGCATTCACTAAGCTTGTACAAGCTTGGTTCTTGGGCCATCATGCGTTGAGATGCTTGGTTGGTGGCTTGAGAGCCAAGTACCACACTCCTTTGAGCTTGAGACATGATGAGGAGGGTGGTAGTACACACATTTCTTGCCAAATACATTGCCTTGGCTCTGTTGCTCTCTGTTGCAGCAAAGGCAGAATTCTGGAAAGAAAAGTGGCCGGCCGGCCACTTGCACTAGCCTACCGACCACTTATACTGGCCGGCCAACCAGTTGAGGTAGCTTACCGACCAGTTGAGGTAGCCTACCGACCAGTTGAGGTGGCCGGCCGGCCACCTACAAGAGAACTTATCCAAAATGTTCTTGTGTTGGTGGCAGATGCAATCTGGAAGTTCATATGATGTTATGAGATCACCGCGAGTGCAAACAGAGGCAACTCATGGCAAGGCAATGCATTTTCGGGAGAAGCAAACCGAGCATGCATGTCTCCCTCCCCTCGAGGCCATTTTTACTACTTTACTTAGCTAGTTAATTTACCGATTTTGTAATTAATTAGTCAACGTGCTTAGCTAATTTAATTCATCTCTGTAATATTCTAATTAGCTTAGCATAGCTAGTTTTAATTCAGTTTGTAATAATTAATTAGCTAGATTAGTTAATTAGTTAATTTGTAATAGTTAGCTTAATTAGCGTAGCTAGCTGGCTTGTTTATTTGGACCCTCCTTCGAGAGGGCGAATTAATGTTGTAATAAGCGTGTGTGTGTGTGTGCATGTCTTCCAACCCCACATCTTTCTCCCTTTTACTTAACCGCTTTCGATGGTTAGTTTAGGGCATATTTCAATTAGCATACTTTATGCTTGCATGTTTGCATCATTCATTTGTCTTGTATGCATCGGGCTCGGCGCATCATTCAAACTGCAGCGTATTTCGATACGTATTAGAATACGTGTATCAAGTGTTGAATTCATATGCCATCTTAGCTAGCCGAGCCTATTTTAGTTGCATTTTTGCATGTGTTGCATTAGGCATCTTGTATAGTTAGGATCATGCATGATTTCTAACTAGCTTCTTTTTTGGCTCGAAGTACACTGTAAGTGTTTACGCTTTAGCATAATTGCATGAGTGTGAGTGTTGCCATGATAGCATGCTTGCCATGAGGCTATTTACGTAAGTGATTAACTACATGAATGTCTATGGGTGAAGGCTCGATTGCCTGAATTGGGACAATTCATCAAATGTATGTTTTAAGCCCACTTTGCAAAGTGGCAAAATCATCATGTTTTAAGCCCACTTGAGAGTGGCAAATCCGCGCTTTAGCCTATTTGCGAGTAGCACTTTCAAACCATTTTCAAAAACAAACATGAGTTGTTTTGTTCTAATCTGCGTGATTGAGTCTATACTTGTATGCTGAGTGCATCACGTAGTAAGTTAGCTAATAACCGGAATAAGAACACATGTGTTTATCAAACAACATATCATGTTTAGTAGAGGCCGATCCTTTGATCGGGCGAGCGGGGGTGCTCATGTTATGACCTTCCCTCTCGTACCCAAGTTCCCGAGCCAAGGCAACTTTGGTGATGACGGACACGTGACCTTTGGCACGAGTCAAGGTTTCCTAAATTTTCCAAAAACAAAACATTTAGGTGGCGACTCTGTAATCTGGCAAAGCAGTCCATGTTTTGCGCTTTTTGATTCAAAATTGATTTTTCAAAACCAATTGCCAGATTTGGACTCTTTGGTGATTTATCAGTCTCGCATTGCACTTTGTGAGATTAGATTCTGAACCGCGATGGGAGTCTGAACTATAAGACCACCAATTTGCACCCTCTCCGAAAAAGAGGGCACGCGGAGAAAGTCAGGCGCTACATATGGGTATACGCATACTTCCCGACTCTTGCCCCGAAGCCAGAGGTGGAGGTTCCATTGACGATCTCCTATTCGCGAGTGTACAATGGCCGGCTTCGCCGTAGGACTCATGAGCCCTTTTCTTTCTTCAGGCGTTTCTTCGACACCGTAGCTGCTCACGAGGTAACCCAAAACATAGTCATGGTAGCCACTGACAGCAACTGACAATCTATACAACTTTCATTTGTAGATCTCATGGCAGCCATGGGCCATGACACCCAGAGGACTTGGAGGCCGATATAATGTGGCCTGGGGCATGTCTCATTATCGCATTCTACTTGAGGGTCCGGTCTAGCGAGCCTGGTACCTTGGCGAGAGAGTCGTATGCCAGTCTCTAGGCATGCCTGCTCAGTTTATATCAATGACACCGCCTGAGTCCCTGAGATCAACATACAACCTATCCGTTGACAGAGTTATCCAGTTCATAGTGGGTTTGGAGGCGGAGTACTTTTAGGTTGAGGGTGATTATGCAGTCTTCATTCAGACACACCTTATGCCACCTCTGACCGCTATTCGCGGAGGCGAGGAAACGAGGGCTCTTGTTGCGCGGATGGGGCCCAAAGTGACCAGGGCAGCCAGGGCCTATAGCAGAGGGACTTCTCAGGTGAGACAGACGACTGGTTGGCCGGAGCTTCCCACTACACTTACCTATTGGCGGGATACCGGGGAGGCTTACTAGATCCCTATTGAGCCTCAACCAGCCAGGCACGAGCTTGTCGGGGTTCGAGGCCCGACTCCAATATGTACCACATTTTACATCTTACACGTTAAATTCATTTCAATTATGCTTATAGAATACTGATCACCCCAACAAATCTACAGGCGTCTATAGAGTACACGGGGAACGCTCTCGAGCTATCAGCTTCCCTAATGGGGATGGTGCAGAGGAGTATGAATCTGCTTAGCCTTTACGGAATTCTGATAATTTTCTTTAGTTTACGTTTCATGCCAGTAAACTTTCCACTGATGCATTAGCATAACTATAATCTGCTCCACACTACACTGATCTGATACACTGCGCTCAAACTCTGCATCCATACACTACATTCGTACACTGTATTTGACTTCTGCCTACACTCATACTGCATACCATCTTCGCATCTGATACATAAACTGAGACTGATATATTGACAACTGCCCTTTTTCAGATCCCAGCCATACTGGGCACACCAGCGGAAGCTGCAATAGGACCATCAGTGCCCCCTCCCGCAACAGGGAGAAGAGGGAGACAGGCTCCGCGCGCAGCCGAGGCAGAGATGAAAGTGGCCTTCCGAGCCCATCCTGAGTGATGACGAGGCTGAGACGAGCGAGGCCGAGAAGGCAGCGAGTCTGCACGCCGAGTCATCCGAGAGCGGAGATGATGACGCTAGCTCAGGTTTTGCTAGTGGAGATGATGCTGCGGCAGGCTCCGAGGCAGATGGCAACGACGATTCTCACTCGGGTTTGGAGGAAGGTGCAGATAGTGGTGCTGAAGGAGACAGCTCTGAGGCTCTACCTAGGAAGAGGACGAAGAGAGCCTCTCGAGACTGAGACAGTTGGCGTTGATTTTCTGTATTTTTGCTTAGTTTCTTTTTGCTAGTAGTGCTAGCATTTTGTACAGCCTAGGTAGCTTTATTTGCTTTAAAAACTTGTACTCTTTTGTAAAAGTGACCATGATCGGAATGAAAACCGCTTTTGATGAAAAAAGTGTTGTATTTTGCATCCTGAGCACCACACAACATCACATTGCATAAAAATAAACACAATTGATCATGATTGAAAATCGCACATTATATTGGCACCTTCTCAATCAAGTAATGAACCGACCAATACCTAGCAAACAAAAATAAGACAACTCGATAAACAACTAACAATAACAACTCGATAAACAACGCAACAACTCGATAAGCAAAAACAAAACAAAAACAACTCGATAAGCAACACAAAAACTTGATAAACAAATTGAAATAGCACGATAAACAAATTGAAGCAACTTACAAACGACTCAACAAAACTACTAAAACAAGACAGTAGAATGCACCAAGAGCAGAACAAAACATAGGTTCCCAGCACTCTCAACACACAAGAAGACCACAAGAATGCTGTCAACCATGAACAGAGGATGTCGGCCACCAGTGAGGGCTGTCGGCCATCAGTAGTGGTCGGTCGGCTACAAAAGGTGGCCGGTTGGCTACCAGCCCTAGCCGGTCGGCCATCAGTGCAAGGAGCATTCAGATTGCTACGACCTGTCTTCCACTCAGTGCCTTATCTTCTACAAAAGCTGGAACTTCATAGTTTCTTCATTTCAGCTCTGTTTTTGCCACAAATGGAGCCATTCTTCAACGAAAAACTCTCAAATTGGATTGCAACTTTAGATGGCTCGGAAAAACTGAATTTCTGGGGTTTCGGCATAAATGCACTATTCTAGCTAAGCCGTACCCCGCTGTGTTTTTCATTTCTTCACGCCGCAGCTAGGTGTTGGAACCCGATTACACATGTTTTTAGCTTTGGGGGACAAGAGCTATGCCCGACAATTGAAGAATTCCAAGCTTTGATGGAATCCCGATGTGACGATGAAATCTTGCCTCAGTCCCGTTTTGGTCACATCCAAGCTTTAGGAAGGATGTGTGGGCTCACTTTACATGAGGCTCGATCCTTAGTTCACAACGGAGAGCTGGATATTCCCAGTCTTATTCATCGATTTTCTATTACTGGTGACCGTGGCGACCGTCTTTGGCAAAGTTTTCGGCAACATGCATTTGTTTGTGTATGTTAGCCCATTTCCTGCTTGCCCCTAGTTTGGAGGGTCTAGCATTCAACTGATTGAAGCGGCCCAAGGCTTGAAAGAAAGCAAAAGTTGCATTGGCTTAGCATTGGCCGAGACTTTGATGGGCTTGGATGCGAGAGACAAACAAATGGGCAGAGAGTCCACTACTTTTACAGGTAATATTTCCCACCCTATCTTACATGTGTTTCTCATATCACTTGGCATTCAAGCTCTGTTTTTTTCTCAAAACCCTTTCGCACCTTTCTCTCCACATAGATCTCTCTTTTCTTTCATCCCTCCCTAGATATGGCTCATGGACAGGTTGAAGGTAGTGGACTCTTGCCCTACATATTCAGCACAAGGCTATTTCTTTCGCCAATAGCTAGCTGATTTCCCAAACAAGGGGTGGTGGTGCCATTGGATGTGCAACAGGTCCGTTGCTGACATTGCTTGGCATTGCCCCTGGTTTGATCTGCTCGAGATAAACTCCAGCATGTCTCGGCAACCTGGCATTTAGTTGATTGGCCTGACACATTGCGTATTCTACTTTCCATTCCGAATCAGGCGTCAGTTCAAACGTAACCAGACTTGCCCAGAAGAGGGAGTAGAGTACCCAGCTTCATTTCCAATTCGAGGCTCACAACTAGCTCAATATCTCACTGCATAGAGGACAAGAGAACTTCTGGCTCCCGCTTCCGATTTCAACTGTACCTTATCTGGTGAATGCCTGGCTTGGCTTGAAGATAGGGCACAAACCGGGCCTACTTTAGCATCTGAAGCTTCCACAAGCTCAGGAAGGGAACGCAGGAACACCTGACTCATCTATGCCCCAAGTTTATTGCTTTGATCTATACTTTCAAGTTTTCCTTTTGAAGGTAATAAAAGCAACTTTGATTTATATCAAGAGTTAGAGAACTTTGTATTGAAATAAATGAAATTGAAGTTGTGGGCATTGAAAATTCTCCTTCTGGTCCAAAAATGGTCTAAGTTGTAAAAAGATCAATTTGAACAAAATAAACTTTTATTAAAACTTTCAAAACCATTTTTGATTAGGATCACAACTTGACACACATGGAATCTATCCTCGAGATGCACAACCCCGAATCCAACAAATCAAAAGTTGCCTCTTGTCTAAATAGCACTGCACTATACTATAACCAGCTCTTCTTTCGGGGTAAGGATCACAACTGAACTCTTGGATACAGCAAAGACAAAGATGACCTGAACAATCTCATGGACAAGACAGTTGAGTTTGAAGTGTTTACGGCTGAGCTTCAGAATGAAGTTGCCCTCGTATCCCAAAGATGAGAATCAAGCCTTACGTAGTTCGGTTTGGGTTCACTCGGGTATTAACACTCTCATTTTGTGCTCTAACTTTTGCCAAGGCCACCCTTTCCAGGTTTTCAACCTTGCAAGCTCAGTTTTTTTTATTTCAAATTTTTTGTGCTCTAACTTTTGCCTAGGTCGCCCTTCCGGGTTTTCGGCCTAGCGAGCCACTCAAGGGTAGTATTTCTTCAACTTGTCCATGTTGATTGGTTGGGAGAATTCGAGGCCATCTAGGTCCATAAGAATGATAGCTCCACCCAACCAGATTGATTTGATGATGTAAGGACCAGTCCAATTGGGTTTGAACTTGCCCCTAGGGTCATGAATGGGAGCTCGGTTGTACTTGAGCACCAGATCCCCTTTCTTCAGATTCCTAGACTTAACTTTCTTGTTGAAAACCCTGGCAATTCTGCGTTGATAACCTTGGACGTGGTATAGTTCTTTCAGCCTCCTCTAGTCGAACAACATTAGTCACTCGAACCTGCTTTGCTGCCAATCCGCTTCTGCTATCTGGCACTCAGCCATAACCGGCAGCGACGGAACCTCTATCTCAATCGGGAAACTGCTTCCATCCCATAAACTAGAGAATACGGAGTTGCCCCAGTAGATGTTTCAAATTGAAATCTTGTAGCCCCAGAGAGCAAATGGCAATTTGTCTGGCCAGTCCCTGTAAGTCTTAACCATTTTCTGCAAAATGTGCTTGATGTTCTTGTTGGCGGCCTTAACAGCTCCGTTGGTTTACGGCCGATATATGGATGACTTATGAAAAGCCACGTTGTACTTCTCCAACAAATCGATCACTTCTCTCTTGAAATGGGAGCTATTGTCTGAAATGATCTCATTTATGACCCCATATCTACAAATAATGTTATTCCTAATGAACTTGGCTACATGCGATGCTTTCAACACCGCATAGGATTGGGCCTCGACCCATTTTGTGAAATAATCAATTGCCACTAGGATATACTCATGCCCATTCGAGCCTTTCGGCGTAACTGCCCCAATAACATCACTTCTCTAGACTGAAAAAGGCCATGGTGAAGTCATGTTGTATAGCTTCGACACGGGATGTTCATGCGATTTGCATGAACTTGGCATTTGTGGCATCGCTGGACAAAACCAACACAATCCTCCTCCGTGGTTGATCAGTAATAACCCTGCCTGAGAATCTTTCGGGCTAGCATTACTTCGCTCATGTGTGATCCGCACTCCCCTCCATAGATGGCATCCATTAGACGCTTCGACTCTCTTGCATCGACACACAGTTTATGCATTCCCAGATGGCCCGTTTGTACAATTTACCCACACAGATGATAAACTAAGCAGCCATTCGTCGTATTGCCCTTTTAACTTTGGCATTTGCCTCTAGTGGATAAACCTCATTTTCCAAGAAGTTCCAGATATCATTATACCAGGGGTTCTGATCCTGTACTTCATCTATCGCGGCAATTAACTCGTAGGCCGGCACATACCTCTATTCAATAATGATCGGACGCATCCGAACTCCCAAAGGGATGTCTATCATAGAAGATAGAGTTGATAAGGCATCAGCAAACCTGTTATTCTTTCTTAACAGATGCGCGAAGGTTAGCTTCTCAAACCTAGGAATCAGAACATCCAAAGTCTGGTGATAGATTTTCATCTTTTCTTCTTTAACCTTCCAGTCTCCTTTTGCGTGAGACACAACCAGGTTCGAGTCTCCAATGACGTCCAACCTTTTTGCCCCTAGTTCCAAGGTGGCTTCCAAGCCAACGATACATGCCTCGTATTTTGCCTCGTTGTTGGATACCTTGAACCGAAGTTTGAAGGCTAAAGGTATATGGGAATTGTCGGGTGCTATCAGTAACCACCATATCCCATAACTGTACTGATTAGACGCTCCGTCAAAGTACATTCTCCGAATCTCTTCCTCAACCTACAGAATAGCTTCATCTGGGAATAGATACTCTACTGCTTCGTCCCCTTCCACTGGGTGATCTGCCAGGAATTCAACTACTGTTCTCTCCTTGACAAACTTGCGAGTCACATATTTCAGATCAAATTCAGAGAGAAGAAGTTACCAACGGGCTAGCCTACCCGTAAGTGCTGGTTTTTCAAAGAGATATTTGATGGGATCTAATCTCAAAACCAGAATTACGGAATGAGCTAACAGGTAGTGCTTCAACTTCCTGGTAGCCCATACCAAGGCTAAGCAAGCCTTCTCCAACGGGGTGTAACGGGTCTCATATTCCAACATCTTCTTGCTCAGGTAATAGATGGCTTTCTCCGCTCTATCCTCAGATTCCTGTGCAAGCATGCAGCCCATTGTCATGACGGTTACAGACAGATACAAAATCAACGGCTTCCCCGGCTCTAGTGGTGACAACACAGGTGGGTTTTGGAGGTACTGCTTGATCGCTCAAAAGCAAACTAACATCGGTCATCCCATTGGAATTTCTTTTTTTTCTTCAAGAGACCAAACAGTAGTTCACAAGTCAAGGTTAATTTTGCAATAAACCGTCTTATGGTGGTATTTCTAGTATGGCCTTGATTTTGGAAGGATCAACCTCAATGCCCCTCTGTGTAATCAAGAACCCCAGTATTTTCCCAGTTGTGACACCAAAAGTGCATTTCTGTGGATTCAGCCTCAACCGATATTCTCTGATCCGTTGGAAGAATTTCTTCAAGTGGTGTAGTGGCCCTCTCTTTCCTTGGACTTGACAATCATGTCATCCACATACACCTCAACCTCTTTGTGGATCATATCGTGTAAGATAATGGTTACAGCCCGTTGATAAGTAGCCCCAACATTCTTCAACCCAAACGGCATCACCTTGTAGCAATAGGTTCCCTATAGTGTGGTGAAGGTAGTCTTCTCTCTATCCTCGAGTGCCATCAACATCTGGTTGTACCCAAAAAGTCCATCCATAAAGGAAAGCAACGCATGACCTGCGATGAAGTCTACCAATTCATCGATATGCAGTAGAGGAAAGTCATCCTTCGGACTAGCTTTTTTCAGGTCTCTAAAATCCACACACGCCCGAATTCTGCCATCTTTCTTTGGCACCGGAACAATGTTGGCCAACCAAGTAGGAGACTCAGATACTAGCAAAACCCTCAATCTATCTGTTTGGTGACCTCTTCGTTAATCTTCACAGCCCAATCTGGGCATATTCTTCGAAGCTTTTGCTTGACAAGTCGGACCTCGAGGTCAAGAGGGATCTGATGTTGTACAATCTCAGGATCAATTCCAGGCATGTCTTCGTAGGACCACGCGAAAACATCTTTGAAATCTTTAACAAGCGACTAAGCGCTCGCGTTCCTCCAAAGATGACGTGGACCCAATCTGCACCAGACGCAGATCCTTCTCAGTACCCACATTAATTGAAGTGATTTCATCAATAAGGGGTTTTACAAACCTCTCATCCTCTCGATCAATCAAATGTTTCAAAACCAGAGGAATTCCTTCCTCGTCGTTTTTATCAAAATTTTGAAAGTCATGATCAATGCAATATACAAGTGGCACAGAGAACTACTCAGAAACAGCAGTGATATCATTCTCATTCAAAGCTTCCAGCTTGTCCAATTCCTCGGTTACAACCGACTCAAAACAAAGAGAAAAAGACGAACTGGACAAAACAACGGCATCCGAGTTATCAACCCCAGGAATACCGGACTCCTACTCAGAAGAACTGGAATCTGATTCCGACTCCACAGACTCTGCGGAATCAGACTCCGGCTCACTACCTGATTTGGAACTGCTGCACAGAAAGCCCTTCTCTAGCTGCCAAATGAGAGAGCGTGCGTTAGATACTTCCAGAATACCACCGGAAATGGCCATAACTGACTGATCTCCGATCATGAAAATAGTGAGGTCATCTCCCAAGCTCTCTAGATCGATCGAAGGATCCAAAAAGAGACAAGCCAATGTCGCTCCTATCTCAAGTGCACTGCTGTTGGACTCACCCTCTGTATTCTGTTCTGCCTCAACAGGTAGATCAGTCTATTCCTCTGTAGCTTCATCTTTTTGTAGCTGTAGGTTAAAGAAAATCTCAAAGCCGGGCAGACACCGCTTCTCAGAGTTCAACCATGGCTCAGGAAAACTGTAAAATGGGAAGTCTTCCCCCTCCTGAACAAAGTAGCCGTTCAGAGTTCCCTGAATTAACCTATGCACAAGCTCATAGTGCCTCCCAGTTTGCTTAGCTTTAGCTCTTCCTGCCATTTCCTTCCCTTTTCTCACCCAGTCCTCTTTAGTAGACGTGTAGCCCAAGCCAAAGGCATAAGGGTTATGTGGCACTTCAGCCAGTGTGGTAACGCCCTTCCGGCCGCTCTTTCCTAATCCCATCCCGGGTACATGTTGTAGCTTGTTCATGAGGTAGACTGATTGAGCACTGACGTACAATCCCTCTTCAATAGCTAAGATGTTTTGCAGCACCCGGGCCTCAGCCAGGGTAAACCCAGACAGGAAGACGTCCTCATCACTATGTACAATCTCCAGTACGGGTGTAGTGACCTTAGACGGAGGATGTATAGAAGAATTCCCGAAAATGGTGGCCACCCCTTTTCCAAGAGGGTACTTCAACATTTGATGCAGGGTGGAAGAAACAGCTTTTACTTGGTGCAGCCAGGGTTGCCCAAGTAACAAGTTGAAGGTAGCCGGAACATCTAGGATGTGAAATTCAATATCCTATTGGGTTGGTCTAATCTGCATTCTGATCTAAATTGTTCCTATAACCTCTCTACTTGTGTTATCATAAGCCCGGATCACCTAGGCCGTTGGTACAAAATCCGCTGGCTTTAAGCCAATAGCATAGGTCGTGCGCGATGGACAATCATTGATTGCAGACCTAGTATCAACCAATACAATCGGCACCGACTTCTCTGTACATTCGACTGAGATGTATAATGGTTTCTTATGTGCAGAGCCTTTCGGCGGCAATTCCTTATCCGAGAAGGTCAAAGTCGGCGAAGCACCTCCCCGGGAAGACAAGTCCCACTAGTTGCTCTGGAGTTGTGTCGATAGACGGCTTGGCCTTATCCATTGCTGATAGGATAGCTTGTCGATGCAAGCGCGAAGGCATAAGCAACCCCCAGATAGATATGCCTGCCTGAATCTTCATCAACTGCCTTAATATAGCCTCTTCCTCTAACAATTTCTCCCTCTGTTTTTCAGCTTCCTTATCCTTTCCGGATGCTTCTAGTTGGTCTAAGTGTGGGGGCTTGAAGTATCGCCCGCTTCTAGTCATGTGATCCACCTCCTCTGAGTACCAAGTGTTGTCTGGCAGGTGTTGGCCCCAATCCTCATCTGTGTGGGCAAAATGCAGATCATCATCTTTCCACCACACTCCTTCGGCAATCGACAGGCAGTTGTCCGGTTCCGTCCTGATTACTCCCACGTCAACATCACAATTATTCCCTGCAGAGCCTTGGGCTTTTCCATCCTTCTAATTATTCTCATCCATTTCTTGTTCAAACCGCTTCAGTGTAGCTTCTTGCTCTGTATCAGCTGTATTAACAATGCCCGATTCTTGAGTAGAATTCTTAATATAGGTGCCCTCCGGCAATTTCCCTTTGTCCTCAGCCATTTTGTCCCTTGTAGCAGTTCCTGCTTCTAACTCTTCCAGCTTTGGTTGAGGTCTCTCATCCACATCAGGTTTATCACTGAGCCACCCAAAGTTATCTATTGACCCGTTCAGATCGAACCAGTTAATCTGTATATCTCCAGAATCTTGCTCGTTGAAGAACTGTAGATTGTTGACATCCTCCTCGAGGTTGGCAAAGTCATCCAATCCCTGGCTCGGTCTATCCTCCCGGACCACACTCACCTCTATCCATGTTGGCAACTCCAGCTCTGGATTGGCCTGATTGGTTGGCACAATATAACAACATAGGTCGTATTTCTCCTCAGAAAAATCCACGAAGCCCTCGGGCACAAAACTGACATTTCCATTCTCCACCAAGGCTACCTTGCCTTCATCTACCATAGTCACCACCACAAGTTTGGGTTGGGATATGGACGCGTTCATCATGCACAGATCTGTCCTTTCCGAGATGAATAGCGTCGGCATAGGTAGGTGGACAGGGGTGATGTATATACTGGGGTTGTAAGGGACGGCCAGTGTATGGATGTGGTTTATTTGTCGGGGAGAAGGGGCTTGGTTATGTGGTGGGAGAGGATTTGTAGTGACATTGGGTTTTTCAGGAGGCGCTACCACTTTGTTGTCAATGAGATCCTGAATCTCATGACGTAGTCTAAAGCACAAGTCAGTGTCATGACCATGCTATTGATAGAAAGCACAATACTTGGCCGGATTGTGTTTAGGAGGGAGAGGATCGGGCAATGGGTGTTGTTCTAACGGCTTCAGATGCCCTTTTCTGATCAGTACTCTCAGGACTGCAGATAGAGACATGTATAGTGGGGTGAAAACCCTTTGGCCTCGGGGTTAGTGCTTCGAGGTTTGTGAGGTTGTATCAGATGTACCAGCAAAGGGGTTAGCAGTTTTCAGCATGGTGGTACTGTGGTACGAAGGCGTCAGCCATTTCCTCACAATTTCTCTTTACAGAGTCTTCAAGCTTGCCGTACCAAATGGCCGCTATACCCGACTGGGTCCGGCCGAAGAGGGATAACTTCTGCTATCTAGAGAGGCCCATCGGCCGCAAAATGTCTGAAAAGAGCCGGAGATGGACCATGGGGTCACCCAAATCGTCAAAGCGGTCTATATGTGGCATTTTGAACCTGTCTGGCAAAGTCACTGCCAAGTCTGTGTAGCTGTCTTCAATATCAGGGATCGAGTTGACGTCCTGTGCCAGTTTGAAGAGCTTTTTCGGTTTGCTTACTTTCAGCACAAAAGGGTTGACCTCAAACTCAAACGGCGCCTCTATCGGGTAAACCGATGCTTTGGAGGTTTGAGGTGCAATTGGGTCCACCAGGATGCCCGCATTTTCCTGGACATTTGCTGTGGAAGCAGTAGCTCCAGATACCGGAATGTTTGCAGGAGGTTGATGGGATGCAGAGGCCGCGGCCTATTGCGGCTGTTGTGCTGCAGCCTAGCGATCAACTCAGCCTGCTGGACAACAACTTCTACTTGGCTGGCGGTGACTTCTGCTTGGTGAGCAACATCTAGCTGCATAGCCTCAATAGTTTGCTGGAGTTGTCGAAGCATATCTTCCATGTTGGCTGAAGGACTTTGAACTACCAGAATTGGTGAGTACTCTCTGTCTGGAGTAGAAGCAGATGATTGGGCTTGACCAAGCACAGGCGAGGTAAACGGTAACTGCTGTATTGGAAAATTCTGTCGAACCCTCCTCCGTCTAGTAACCGGGGGGAGTGACACGAATACTGGCTGTCCCCTAACTAGATCCCCAGATCAACAAATCCTTCTAACTCAGGTCCAGAGTGCTTGGGAGGTAACAGACTCGTCTGAAGCAATCGTAAAACACTACCTTGCAAAAAGAAAATAAAGCAAAAAACAACAAAAATCAAAAACCGCACAACACCTCTGCTCAAACAGAAACAACACACAGTTGCAATCATAAGCTGGACGACTGTACTCAAACACTGATTTATGCGCCAGATTTCTGCCCCAAAACTGATACCCAGACTTGCAACTGATACATACATTCCTGCAAAGTTTCACTCTAAAGCACACCTCAAGCAAGTGAGAACCAAAACACCCCTATGATGGGATAGGGTTACCCTGTCCAAGTTTCGTTCAGAGCTAGGGGTTCACTACGCAAACAAGCGGTTTCGCACAATCCTGCATTCGGATGAGCAACCTGTCCTCGTTTGGAATAGTCTCTATGGCTTACTATATGCAACTAGGCCGATTGGTCAAAAAAGGGTACCTCAGCAAGACCACCAAATATACCTCTCACACCTAACACTGAGAAGTGAAAGGAGGATCAAACGGTACAACAGTAGTCCAGATCCAAGGGTTGTGTTCCCATTGTCGCAGAGCCCGCAACCGGTCAACCTTTTGGCAAGCTTTTCCAAGCGAGCCTCCAGCAAACCGTTCAGGAATAGCAGATGGCAAACACTGTGACTTAGGTGCACCAATGCAAATGCAAATGCAAAGAAACACATAAGTGTAAATAAACAATATATCATGAGTTTGAGACAAGTTCTCAAAATCCCTAACAGAGTCGCCAGAAATTGTGGACTCGGCTTTTTCTGCGCCCCGCCTTTCGGAAAGGTTTGAAAAGAAGGCCTCACAGTTCGGACTCCTGCGGTTCTGAATCTAGTCTCACAAGTGCAATATGAAACTGATAAACACCAAAGAGAACAAATCCGGCAAACCTTTTTTGAAAAATCGATTTTAAATCAAATAATGCCAAAATTGGACTGCTTTGCCAGATACAGAGTTGCCACCTAAATATTTTGTTTTCGGAGAAATTTAGGAAACCCTGACTCATGCCGAAGGCCACATGTCCGTCATCACCAAAGTTACCTCGGCTTAGGAACTTGGGTACAAGAGGGGAAGGTCCTGAAATGAGCACCCCCACTCGCCCGATCAAAGATCGGCCTCTACTAATCATGATATGATTTTTATAAACATTATGCGTTCTTATTCCGATTATTAAACTAGCTTTACTATGTGATGCACACGCATACAGTATAGACTACATCGCAAGAATTGGCATTTCAAGTCATGTTTGCTTGCAAAAATGGTTTGAATTTGCCACCCTCAAGTGGGCTTAAAGATACAGATTTGCCACCAAACATAGTAGGCTTAAAATATGATTTGCCACTCAACAAAGTAGGCTTAAAACATACATTTATTAAATTGTTCCAATTCAAACAACAAGCCTTCATCCGCAGGCATTTATGCAGTTTAGCAAGTAAGCACATAGCCTCATGGCAAGCATGCGAATCATGGCAATATGGCAATCACACTCATGCAAGTATGCTAAAGCATAAAACTCGGCTAAAACAGAAACTAGTTAGAAAAATGCATGATCCTAACTATACAAGATGCCTAATGCAACACATGCAATATGTAATTAATAGGCTCGACTACTAATATGGCATATGAATCGATTTGAACAACATGCAATTAAACACGTATTCAAAGAAGTATTGAAATGACAATACAGTTTGAATGATGCGCCGAGCCTCGGTGCATACAAGACAAATAAATGGATGCAAACATGCAAGCATAAGGTATGCTAATTGAAAATGTCCCTAATCTAACCATCAAAAGTGATTAAATAAAAGGGAGAAAGACATGGGATTGGAAGACATACACACACGCACGCACACTTATTACAACATTACGCCCTCACGAAGGAGGGTCCGAATGAATAAACTAACCAACTAGCTACGCTAATTAAGCTAACTATTACAATACTTGAAATGAATTAACAAACTATTCTAAGCTAATTAATTATTACAAACCAGAATCAAATAACTAGTTACACTAACTAATTAATTACAGCACTTGCATGAATTAGCTACAACTAATTAAAAAAGTAAAGCGACTAAATGGCCTCGAGGATGAGGGATGCAAGCTCAGTTCCTCCACCTAAAAAAGCCACCGTCTTGCTGCTGTGAGCCTCTGTTTGCGCATATTTCAGCACTGAAAATTGTGCCAACTTCCAGAATGCCTCTACTTCAACTTACCAACACACTGTGCAATTTTCAATGATGGCCGACAGGGGGCCTGTCAGCTACCAGTGGCGGACGGTCGGCTACTGGTGTTGGCTGGTCGACCACTGATGACAAGAACTCCTCATTTTGCTGTAACACAGAGCAGACATAGAAAAGCAGTATATTCTCAAGGGTTGTCTATACTGTTACCCTCCTTATCATCAAACATGCTCAAAGGAGTGTAACTCTTGGCTCTCAAACCATCAATCAATCAATTTCCATGCATGATGGCCAAAGAACCAAGTTTGGACAAGTTTAATGAGTGCAAAACAAGACTCAAAAAGACCACCACCCTATCATGCATGATCAAGGGTGATGGTGACCAAGGAAAGTGGCACATTTGATATTTTTGAGTTTGAAATGTCCCATTTTCCTTATGTTCGAATTAACGTCCGATTTGAACACATGTAATGCAACACGAAAGATGCTTATCTTGCCTCTTTTACTTATCCAATTTTGTTTACTCATTTTAGATTACCAATCCATTCTTTAATTGGTTAAGTCCAAAAGTGGGTGTCTCTAATGGAAAGTGGACTTAAACCACAAGTTACTTTGGGCATGAAAGAGAGCTCGTGCCATTAGTAATGAACCCCGAATAGGATTAAACCATTAAACACGAATGTCTCAATTTCACACTTAAGCTAGCAAGGGGTTCAAAACCACTTTCAAAGCAAATAAAAGAGTCAAGAATGGAGGGAGGTTGCAGAAATTCAGTGCTAAAATGAGTGCAAAACAACACTAAAACATGCTTTCAACTCAAAACAATAATGAACAAAGCATTAAAACTCCAAGCTAATGAAAGAATTAACACTACAACCATGCCATACAAGGCTCAAAGGGCTTAACCAACCCAAAATAGAGCTAAAACAAGTCAAAACAATAGCAAAAACATGCTGGACCAAAGCAAAGTTAGGCTATAAAAATATGCTAACATGTAAGGCAACTAGGCATGCAAGCAAGACAACAAGGAGGGGAGGCTAACCCCTCCAATTTTGGACTTCAAAAGAAGGTTTTTGCCACTGAAAAACCTCTGAGATTTAGTGGTTAAAAGGACAAAAAATTTTGATTTGAATGTAAAGAAAAATAGCACAAAAAGCTTCACAAGCTTAGGAGCCAAAAGGGGGGGGGGACAACCCCCTAACTCACAAAGGCTCAAACCACCATTTTTATGCCTCAAAAACAGAGTTTTTTTACACCTCAAAACAGCCTTAAAACAGTTGAAAAAGATGGGAAAATAAGTATGCACAATAAGCTTAAACTAAGGTAAGTTCTCTACCTTTGAAGCACAGCACAAAACAGCCACAAATTCAAGCCCAAACCCCCTTCCATGGCTCAAACAATGCTCCAAGGGACCTCATCTCAAAGGTGAGAGTATTTGGTTATGGGTTGATGTGCAAAAGTGTAGAGAAAACTAACTACAAAGTACAAAATATCAAGTGAGAGAAAGAAAGCTAGAGAGAGAGAGAGAGAGAGAGAGAGAGAAATTTTTTGTCTAAAATGTCTAACCCCTCAAAATGGGGGAGGACACCCCCTATATATAGAAAATCAAGTCTTGAGCTTGAATACATCCTACCATACACATGTATGAAGATGCAGCTCAGTGAGCAATAGTTGGCACAGCTGGCAAGAAATATCCAAAAATATTGGAAAAAGAGACTGGTGGCTGTCGGCCACCAGTGGTAGCCGACCAGCCACATCCATGGCCAACAGGCTTATCCCATGGCCGACAGCCTTCGGGGGTGGCCGACAGGCCACCAAGAGATCCAGACACCAAGTTTTGGTCTAAAACAAGGCAGAGAAGAACAAGGTTCAAAGGCTCAAAGATAGGGCATTCCGTCGAGAACTTCGGTGCTCAAAAAAACACAAACAAACACAATCATCAAGGGCACAAACGATGATGTCTAAGTCTTGAGGACAGTCAGAAATAGGGTGTTTACAGGGGTGAGGCTCTAGTGGCTTAAGGTGCCCCTTTTTTATCAAGACCCCCAAGGCTTTGGATAAGGACATATATAGTGGGATGAAGACCCTTTGGCCTCGGGGTTGGTGGCTCGAGGTTTGGGAGGTTGTATTGGATGTACCGACAAAGGGGTTGGTAGTTTTAGGTGTGGTGGTGACCATACCCACATCTGAAGGCCTTGCAGCTGCGCTACCACTAGTAGTCGCATTGGAACTGCATGTGAAAGCCCTTTTGGGCTGCTCCTTCTCGTGGTCTATCAGACCCTACTTCATTGCATTCTCTATTTGCACCCCTATTTCGTGGAGGTCAGCAAAAGTAGACAAAGGCAAGACTATCATTTTCTGTAATAATCTTCCTTGCAAATTACGGAACCACCATCCTGATCTGGTCCTTTTCAATGGCCGAACAGTCATCATAGAGGCCTTGGCCCTCCACCGGGTCACAAAATCCGAGAAGCCCTCCTTAGGCTCCTAGCGAGTTGCATCGAGATCACGAGTAGTGACCTCGATCTGGGTGTTGTAGGAGTACTACGCTATGAAGGCCTCGGCCATTTCCTCCAATTTCTCTTCACAGAGTCTTCAAGCTTAGCATACCAGATAGCGCTATACCTGACAAGGTCGGCCAAAGAGCGACAGCTTCTATAGTCTGGTGAGACCCATAGGTCATAGGATGTCAAAGAATATAGATGGACCATTGGATTCCCGGAACAGTCAAACGGTCTATATGCGGCATCTTGAATCTATCTGGCAACGTCACCGCCAAATCAATATGGCCATCTTCAATATCAGGGATTGAATTCACGCCCTGTGCCCGTTTAAAGAGCTTTTCTAGCTTGCTCACTTTCAATGCAGTAGGGTCGACCTCGAATTCAAACGCCTCTGTTGGTATACCAGTGCTTTAGAGGTCTGGGTGGGATCGGATCCACTGGGATGCTGCATTTTCCTGGACACTAGCTGTGGGAGCAGTAGCTCCGGGTACTGGAAGGTTTACAGAAGGTGGAGGATGTAGAGGCCGCTACCTGTTGCGGCTGTTGTTGCTACAGCCTAGCGATCAACTCAGCCTGCTAGGCTGCAATTTCCATTTTGGCAGGCGGTGACTTCCGCGTGGCGGGTTGCATCTAGCTGCATAGCCTCAATAGTTTGCTAGAGTTGTCGAAGCATATCTTCATGTTGGCTAGAGGACTTTGAACTACCGGAACTAGCGAGTACTCTCTGTCTGCAGTGGAAGTAGATATTGGGCCTAACTGGGCATAGGCGAGGTAAACGGTAACTGCTGAATTGGTGAATTCTGCCGAATCCTCCTCCGTCTAGTAATCGGCGGGAGTGAAACAAACACTAGCTGTCCTCTTACAAGATCCCCGGATTGGTAAAGTCGCCCTACTCAGGTCCAGAGTGCTTGGGGGGTAACAAAATCGTCTGAAGAAATGTTGAAAGACTACCTTGCAAAAAGAAAATAAAGTAAAAAAAGAAACAAAAAGCAGAAACCGCACAGCACCTCGGCTTAGACAGAAACAACACGCAGTTGCAATCATAAGCTGGGCAACTGTACTCAAACACTGATTTGTGCCCAAAATTTCTGCCTCAAAACTGATACCCAGACTTTCAACTGATATATACATTCCTGCAAAGTTTCACTCTAAAAAGTATGTATCAAGCAAGTGAGAGCCAAAACACCCCTATGATGGGGTAGGGTTACCCTGTCCCAATTTCGTCAGGAGCTAGGGGTTCACTACGCAAACAAGCGATTTCAAACAATTCCTGCATTCGGGTGAGCAACCTGTCCTAGTTTGGAACAGTCTCTATAGCTTCCAATATGCAACTAGGTCGATTGGTTAAAAAAGGGTACCTCAGCAAGACTACTTAATATACCTCTCACACCTAAGACCGAGAAGTGAAATGAGGATCAAACGGTACCGCGGTAGTCCAGATCCAAGGGTTGTGTTCCCATCGTGGTAGAGCCCGCAACCGGTTAGCCTTTTGGCAAGCTTTTCCAAGCAAGCCTCTGACAAACCGTTCAAGAATAGCAGATGCAAACACAATGACTTAGGCGCACCAATGCAAATGCAAATGCAAAGAAACACATAAGTGTAGATAAAAAAATCATATCATGAGTTCGAGTCAAGTTCTCTAAATCCCCAACAAAGTCGCCAGAAACTATGGACTCGCCTTTTTTCGCGCCCTGCCTTTCAAAAGGGGTTTGAAAAGAAGGCCTCACAGTTCGGACTCCCACGGTTCTGAATCTAATCTCACAAGTGCAATGTGAAACTGATAAACACCAAAGAGTCTAAATTCGGCAAACATTTTTGGAAAATCGATTTTAAATCAAATAATGCCAAAATTGAACTGCTTTGCCAGATATAGAGCCGCCACCTAAATATTTTATTTTTTAGGAATTTTAGGAAACCCTGACTCATGCCAAAGGCCACGTATCGTTATCACCAAAGTTGCCTCGACTCGGGAACTTAGCTACGAGAGGGGAAGGTCCTGAAATGAGCACCCCCACTCGCCAATCAAAGATCGGCCTCTACTAATCATGATATGATTTTTTATAAACATTATGTGTTCTTATTCCGATTATTAAACTAGCTTTACTATGTGATGCACAAATGCAAGTATAGACTAGTCACAAGACCTAGAACAATTCAACTCATGTTTGTTTGCGAAAATGGTTTGAATTTGCCACCCTCAAGTGGGCTTAAAGATACGAATTTGCCACTCAACAAAGTGGGCTTAAAACTTACATTCATTGAATTGTTCCAATTCAAACAACAAGCCTTCATCCACAAGCATTCAAGTAGTTTAGCATTTAAGCACATAGCCTCATGGCAGGCATGCGAATCATGGCAACATGGCAATCACACTCATGCAAATATGCTAAAGCATAAAGACTTACCAAGTACTCCAAGCCAAAATAGAAACTAGTTAGAAAAATGCATGATCCTAACTATGTTAAGTGTCTACTGCAACACATGCAATATGCAATTAAGGCTCGACTACTATATGGCATATGAATCGATTTGAACAACATGCGATTAAATACGTATTCAAATAAAATATTAAAATTGCGATGCATTTAAATGATGCGCTGACTTCAGTGCATGCAAGACAAGATGAATGGATGCAAGCATGAGATATGCTAATTGAAATATGTCCATAATCTAACCATCGAAAGTGGGTAAATAAAGGGAGAAAGACGTGGGGTTGGAAAACATACACACACACACACACACTTATTACAACATTACGCCCTCGCGAAGGAGAGTCTGAATGAATAAACGCTAACTAGCTACGCTGATTAAGCTAACTATTATTACAAAACATAAAATGAATTAACTAACTTATTCTAAGCTAATTAATAATTACAAAATAAATTAATTAGCTAAACACTTAACTAACTAATTACAAAGCAATTAAGCTAATTAATTACAATATG
Source organism: Camellia japonica (assembly GCA_030407325.1). Lineage (NCBI taxonomy): Eukaryota > Viridiplantae > Streptophyta > Magnoliopsida > Ericales > Theaceae > Camellia > Camellia japonica. The sequence goes on along the minus strand of JAPPVO010000059.1, from coordinate 52,582,490 downwards.
AATTAATTAACTAATCTACTTAAATAATTACATCACTTGCGAGAATTAGCTACAACTATTTAACTAAGCAAAGCAACTAAATGGCCTCAGTAAGTGAGGGATGCATGCATGCTCGATTTTCCACCTGAAAGGCTACTGTTTTGCTGATGCAAGCCTCTGTTTGCACATTTGAACACCAACGGTGCTACTAACTTCCAGAATACCTTTGCTCCACCTTACCAACATACTGTGCAAATTTCATTTTTGGCCGATCGGCTACCAATGGTGGCCGTCGGCTACCATTGGTGGTCGGTCGGCTACTGCTAATGGTCACTCGGCCACTGCTACCCTGAACTTCCTCTTGCTACAACAGAAAGCAAACAGAGGCAAAGCAGTGTATTCTCAAGGGTTGTTTATATTGTTACCCTCCTTATCATCAAACAAGCTCAAAGGAGTGTAACTCTTGGCCCTCAAACCATCAATCAAGCAATTTCCATGCATAATTGCTAAGGAACCAAGTTTGTACAATTAATGAGTGCAAAACAAGACTCAAAAAGACCATCACCCTATCATGCATGATCAAGGGCAATGGAGACCAAGGAAAATGGCACATTTCATCACTTTTCAGTATGAAATGTCCCATTTTCCTTGTGTTTAAATTAACGTTCAATTCGAACACATGCAATGCAACACGAAAGATGCTTATCTTGCTCTTTTACTTGTTCATTTTGTTTACTCATTTTACATTACCGATTCATTCTTTAATCGATTAAGTCCAAAAGTGAGTGTCCTCTAATGGAAAGATTGCTTAAACAACGAGTTGCTTTGGGCATGAAAGAGGCATTACACTGTTGGTAATGAACCCTCTAAGGGATTAAACCATTAGGTGCAACACCTCCATTTCACACTTAGGTAAACAAGGGGTTTAAAACCACTTTCGAAGCAAATAAAAGGGTGAAGAATGGAGGGAGATTATAGAGATTTTAAGTGCAAAATGAAATGATAAAAGCACAGAAAACATGCTAGTAACTCAAAAGAATGACGATTTAAGCATTAAAACATCAAGCTAGTCAAGGAATTAACACTACAACTATATTCACCCAAAAAAAAAAAAACACTACAACTATGCAATACAAGCCTCAGCTGAACTAACCAGCCCAAAATAGAGCCAAAATAAGTTATTTCAGAGGCAAAAACATGCTAGACTTAAGCTAAATTAAGCTAGAAAAACATGCTAACATATGAAGCTAGTTGGGCATGCAAACAAGACACAAGGAGGAGAGGCTAACCCCTCCAATTTTGGACTTCAAAAGTTGGTTTTTACCACTAAAAAACCTCTGAGATTTAGTGGTTAAAAGGTCCAAAAAGGTTGGTTTGAAAGTGATGAAAAGATGGTACAAAAGCTTTACACACAAGGAAACAACAAAAATAGAGTTTTTTATAGTTCAAAATTAGCCCAAAAATAGTTTGAAAAGATGGCAAAACAAGTATTGAAAACAAGCTTAAATAACAAGAGTTGTACCTCTTGCAGCTAAGGCACAAAATAGGCAACAAACTAAGCTCAAACCTTCTTCTAGAGCTCAAACAAGGCTCCAAGTAATCTCAGCCCAAAGGTGAGAGTATTTGGTTAAGGGTTGATATACAAAAGGTAAGAGAAACTAAGCAAATGTGTGCAAAATATCAAGAGAGAGAAAATTCTAGAGAGAGAGAGAGATATTTTTGGTCTAAATCTTCTAACCCTCAAAAATAGGGGAGGACACCCCCTATATATAGAAAAACAAGTCTTGAGCTTGTGAACATCTCACCATACACGTGTATGAAGATGTAGCTCAGTGAGCAAAGCTGGCACAGTTGTCAATAAATATCTGGAAAAAGAGACCAATGGCCATCGGCCACCACTGATAACTGACAAGAACAAGCCCTGGTCGACAGCCTAGGGGGCTGGCCGACAGGTCACCCACTCTTCCAAACTAGAGGCAACAAGCTCTTGGTCCAAAAACATGCACAAAACAAATAAGATTTAGAGGCTCAAAGACAAGGCGTTCCACCGAGGACTTGGGCGCTCAAAACGAACACAAACAAGAACAACCATTAAGTGCACAAATTATGACATCCAAGTCTTGAGGTCGGTAAAAAATGGGGTGTCTACAACACCCATAGCTGTGGAGAAAGCATACAATTTGAACAAATATAGAAAATGCAAAGCAGAAAGCATACAATTTGAACAGATATAGAAAATGCAAAACAGAAAGCATACAATTTGAACAGATATAGAAAAGGCAAAGAAGAAAGCTTACAGTGCATGAACATATATAAAAATGCAAAGCAGAAAGCATACAGTGCATGAACAAATATAGAAAATGCAAAGCAGAAAGTACATGTGTTGAACAGATGTAAAGCAAGAAATGCTGAACAGAAAATGCAAAGTGTAAGGAGGGAACTGAGATGTGTACCTCCCAGGCTCGCTAGTAGCCTCGATCAAGTGTCCACTCCCGCGGGAGGTCGAGCTCATATAGCCGTTTAAAGTGGCGAGGCCGGCCCTGCCCCAATCATAGAAACTCACTCGGGGAAAGACCACCAATGCGCTCAGCAAGTATAACCCTACGGTGTTCGTCCTTTTTCGCAAATAGGGTGGTATTGAGCAGGAACATCAGAAAACCTTGAGCATACTGCTCTATCTCCTCTACTGTCTTTGGCTCAGTCGCCCAAAACTGCTCTTTGAACCAACTATATCTGACCATAGATGTCCAGAACAAAGGTGGGCACGCCCCCATTAGCTCAATCCAGGCAGCCTTCCACTCTCCCATATCAAGATCGAAAGGAATCAAATCACCCCTATGCCTAGGCCTGTGATCATGGCGAAGTCATAAGAAGTCATCGTCATCTCTCCGGCAGTGGAAAGGTGGAGAGAGTTGGTGGTGTCCCACCATCTCTCCACTAGTGCTCCAAGAAGTGAACGACTTGTTATAACTCGTGTCAATCCAGAGCAGAATAGGATGAAACCGGCCTCGTCAACAATGTCACATACTCCTATGGGGAGCTCGTCATACCAATCTCTAGCCGTCGTGGCCCCGTGACCCCTGTATGCGCGAGAGTCACCTTGTGTCAGAGGACAGGTGAACCAGTGTAAATACAGTTAGATGAAAAGGAAATGCAAAACAAATGCGGTGGCAATGATGAAAGTACAGTCAAATGAGAGACAGCGCAAGAAATGCAAGTAAAGAACATCAGATGTGCAAGTGAATAGGGTTTGTACCTCAACAGCAACGACTGAAAGATGGGAATTTGGCTCCCTTAGTAGAAGATCCACTGACGCGTCAATAGCAAAATCAGTGAAGTGCTAATGCCTCCAGTAGGCAGAATATGCGTCCGAGGATGATACCTCGCCAGATCAAAAGGCCTCACTCCCAGTGATAATGGCTCCGACTCCGGCTCCGACTCCAGCTCCGGCTCCGGCTCTGCCTCAGAATCAAACTCTGCCTCGAACTCCGCCTCTGGAGGAGCTCCATCATGTGGTATGTCGTCTCCCATCTGGAATATGGGTGAAGAGTCGATGAACAGTGAAGAAAATGGAGAAAATAGGGTAAACTTTGAAAAAGTCAAACCCTAGGAGAGAGAAAATGGAAAAAAAAAGTCAAAGCCTGGAATAAGGCACCAAACCCGAGAGAAACTCGAGGGGAACAAGCCTCAAGTGGTGAAACTCCAAGAAAAAGCACCGAAATCAAATTTCAATCTGTTCAAAACAGAGTAAACTAAGAGGGTTTAGTGAAGAAAATATGCGTGGGGCGTTGGAAAATGCGTATAATGCTCGGATCTAGAGAGAAGGAAGGTCTAGAGAGAGTGAGTGAGGATTTTCGGCTTTGGAGGAGTGAAGAAATAAAGTATGGGTGAGTATATTTAAAGACCCGAGGTAAAAAGACCATCTTGGCCCCAATTTGCCATCGGTGGCCGACAGGCCCCATTGGTGGCCGATAATCTTAAAGGGTGGCCGACAGGTGGCTGTCACACTCATCTGGTGGCCGTCCAGTGCCCAGTGCTGCTATTTTGTGTCTTAATGCTGTGGTTGTCCCTGTTTCCAGAGAGGTGCAAGGGAAGGTCATTGTTGAGTTCAAATTCTCTCTGTAGAAGCTCGAAATTGTGTTTTGGTGATCATTGTTCGTCACTTGTTGAACGAGGTTTATCCTTTTTGCATGTCGTAACTCTTCCGAGAGGTGAATCGGAAAGTTGTTGTTGAACTTGTTTCGTTAGAATACACTTTCATTCTTATGTAGACTATGCATTCCCTCATTATGTATGTAGAACGTGCATTTTACATATGTTGTTGCACAGAATACGTGTTTCAATTGCACATAGAACATGCATTTTGTTAATCACGCATGGAGCATGCATTTTGTACTTTGCATAGGAGATGCTTTCAATTTTGGAAGAACATGCATTTTGTTATTTAGCATGGAACATGCTGTTAATCGCGCATGGAGCATGCATTTTGTACTTAGCATAAAACATGAATTCAATACTTTACATAGAACATACCTTACCATTATTGTAATTGTGCATAGAACATACACCCTTAGTATGTTGTACTTGTTGACTTTTTCTAACGTAAGCACAATATTGTATGTACGGTTCATTCAGCGGAGCCAGCACGGTCAAACAATATTGTATACACGGTCCGTTCAGAGGGGTTCCGAGTGAAGTCATTTGTGTCCTTCGAATCACATCCTTTTACTCCTTCTCCTCGCATGTGAGACACGTTAGGTTACTCCCTTTGGTTAAAAGCATTCGGGTGTGTCCCGGTGTTTACACCACTCCTTTTGGTTAAAAACATTCAGGGCATTCCTTTTGGTTAAAAAAACATTCGGGTGCGTCCTGGTGTTTACACCACTCCTTTTGGTTAAAAACATTCGGATGCGTCCCAGTGCTTAGACCACTCCCTTTGGTTAAAAGCATTCGGGTGCGTCCCGGTGTTTACACCACTCCTTTTGCATAAAAACATTCGGGTGCATCCCGATGTTTACACCACTTCTTCGGTTAAAAGGATTCAGGTGCGTCCCGATGTTTACACCACTCCTTTTAGTTAAAAACATTCGGGTGCGTCCCGGTGTTTACATCACTCCTTTTGGTTAAAAACAGTCCGGTGCATCCCGGTGTTTACACCACTTCTTTGGTTAAAAGCATTCGGGTGTGTCCCGATGTTTACATCACTCCTTTTGGTTAAAAGCATTCGGGTGCGTCCCGGTGTTTACACCACTTCTTTGGTTAAAAGCATTCAGGCGCGTCCCGGTGTTTACACCACTTCTTTGTTTAAAAACATTCGGGTGCGTCCCGATATTTACACTCCTTTTGGTTGAACACATTCGGATGGGTCCAGTGTTCACACACCCTTTTCCTTCTATGAGTAACACATTAGGATCTCCGTTGAGACCACGGGTGCGCTCGACAGTCGCTCTTCGCCTTTCTTGCGCGTTGCGTGTTTGAGTTTGCATAACTTTCTTGCATCCTTTCTGCATGAAATGTGGTTTGGCTCGTAATTCCCACATGTGGCGTGTTTACTTACTTTTGTGGTTGAAGTTGCTATACCTTGTTTTGGTTTGTTTGAATGTGGCATTTTCATTGCATAGCATTTGTATTTAAATGTTTCATTACAACCTCATTGCATGATCATAATTTTTGTTCCTGCATCATGCATATCACTTATATCTTGCCCAGAACTACGCTGGTTTGATTCCTTACAAAGGGATACGTAGGCAGCCTGCAGGCGCAACCGTTTTTGTCTTGCTTGTTTGTTTGTCCAAGTCTTCGGCCATGTCAAAATGGGTCCTCTTCGGGCTTTGACATTCACTCCCGTCATTTCATGACTTTCGAGTTCTGTCAAAGAAGGGCAACTGTGGACACCCCATTTTTAACCATCCTCAAGACTTGAATGTCATCACTTGTGCATTTGATGATTATGGTTGCATGCATTCGTTTGAGTGCCCGAAGTCCTCTACGGAACGCCCTGTCTTTGAGCCTTTAGACCTTGTCCTTTCTATGCCTTGTTTTCGATCAAAACTTGGTGCCTGGAACTTGTGGTGACCATTCGGCAACTACCAGAGGCTATCAACCATGGCCCTTGGTTGTCGGCCATTGATGTGGCTGGTCAGCCACCACCAGTCGCTTTTTTAAGATATTTGTTGACAGTTGTGCCAGCTGTTAGCATATTGAGCTGCATCTCCCTACACGTGTATGGTAGGATGTTTCTAAGCTTAAGACTTGTTTTTCTATATATAGGGGGGTTCCTCCCCCATTTTGGTGGGTTAGAAAATTTAGAGCAAAAATCTCTCTCTCTCTCTCTCTCTCTCTCCTCTCTCTCTCTCTTACCATTTTGTGCCTAATTGCTTGTTTTCACTACACTTTTGCATACACATCCTAAATCAAATCCTCTTACCTTTGAGCTAAGGTTACTTGGGGTCTTCTTGGAGCTCGTGAAGGTGGTTTTAGCTTGGTTTTGTGCTTAGAATTGCCCTTTGCTTCAAGAGGTTGTTTACTTGTCTTGTTTACTTTGTTTTATAAGCTTGTTTTACCATCTTTTCTTACTATTTTGGGGCTGGTTTTGAACTAAGAAAAACTTTGTTTTTGTGGCCTAAAAGTGCTGCTTTGAGCCCTTTTTTTAGTTAGGGAGTGGTTCACCCTTCTTGCTTATTAGTTTGTACAACTTTTGTGCCTTTATTCATCACTTTCAAATCAACTTTTTTAGGCCTTTTAAGCACTAAATTTCAGAGGTTTTTCAGTGGCAAAAAACTTATTTTGAGGTCCAAATTTGGAGGGGTTAGCCTACCCTCCTTGTGTCATGTTTGCATGCCTAGTTAGCTTCACATGTTAGCATGTTTTTCTAGCTTAACTTAGCTCAAGTCCAGAATATTTTAGCCTCTGAAATAACTTGTTTTAGCTCTGTTTTGGGCTGGTTAGTTCGTTTGAGTCTTGTTTTGCATAGTTGTAGTGTAACCCTTTTCACTAACTTAGTGTTTTAAGGCTTTAACCATCATTGGTGTGAGTTGATTGCAGGTTTTAGTTCTTTTTCTACTTCATTTCAGCACTTATAATCTCTGCAATCTCCCTCATTTCTTCACTTTTTGGTTTGTTTTGAAAGTGGTTTCAAACCACTTGTTTGCCTAAGTGTGAAATAGAGGTGCTACACCTAATGGTTTAATCCTTTAGGGGGTTCATTACAAACAGTGTAATGCCTCTTTCATGCCCAAAGCAACTTGTGGTTTGAGCCCTCCTTCCATTAGAGAACACTCACCAATGGACTTAATGGATTAATGAACGATTTGGTAATTAAAATGAATAACAAAATTGGCAAGTAAAAAATGTAAGATAAGAATTCTTTGTGTTGCATTGCATGTGTTCAAATCGGACATTAGTTTGAACACAAGGAAAATGGAACATTTCATACTCAAAAGTGATGAAATATGCCACTTTCCTTGGTCTCCATTGCCCTTGATCATGCATGATAGGGTGATGGTCATTTTAGTCTCATTTTGCATTTATTAAGCTTTCACAATTAGTTTCACAAGCCATCATGCAATGAATTTTCTTGATTAATGGTTTGTGCACCAAAGCTTGTCACTCCTTTGATTTCCCCATGAAAAGGAGAGGAAAAGTGTGCAAACAACCCTTGAGAAATACACTATTTTTCTCTGTTACAGCAAGGAAGTTCAAACCAGCAGTGGCCGACAGCCACCACCAATAGCCGACCAGCCACCAATGGTAGCCAACCGAGCCCCTGTTGGCCACCAATGAAATTTATACAATGTGTTGGTAAAATGGAGCAGAGGTGTTTTGGAAGTGGACAGCACTGTCAGTGTTCAAATGTGAAAACAGAGGCTTACAGTAGCAAAACAGTGGCTTTTCGGATGGAAACCGAGCATGCATGGGCCTCCCTCGCTCTCCATGATTAGCTAATTAGTTTAATTAGCAATAGATTAATTAGTTGTAGCTAATTAAGAGTTGTAATTAATTAGTTAGTTTAACTAGTTATTCGATTTCGGTTTGTAATAATTAGTTAACTAGTTAGTTACTTAATTGGTTTCAAGTTTTGTATTAGTTAGCTTAATTAGCGTAGCTAGTTAGCGCTTATTCATTTGGACCCTTCTTCGCAAGGGTGTAACGTTGTAAAAAGTGCGCGTGCGTGTGTGTATGTCTTCCAATCCCACGTCTTTCTCTTTTTTATTTAATCGCTTTTGATGGTTAGATTAGGGACATATTTCAAATTAGCATACCTTATGCTTGTATACATTCATCTTGTTTTGCATACACCGAGGCTCAGTGCATCATTCAAACTGCATCGTCATTTTAATAATACGTGTTTAATAGCATGTTATCAAATCAATCCATATGACATATTACTAGCCGAGCCTATTAATTGCATATCGCATGCATTCCATTAGTCATCTTGTATAGTTAGGAATCATGCATAGTTTTCTAACCCATATCTTCTTAGCTCGGAGTACTAGGTGAGTTTTATGCTTTAGCATACTCGTATAAGTATGAATGTTTCCATGATTAGCATGCTTGCCATGAGGCTATGTGCGTAAATGCTAAACTGCTTGAATGCCTGTGGATGAAGGCTTGTTGTTTGAATTGGAACGATTCAACAAATGTGCGTTTTAAGTCCACTTTGTTGAGTGGCAAATCATGTTTTAAGCCCACTACGTTTGGTGGCAAATCCGCAAACTTTAAGCCAACTTGAGGTGGCAAATTCAAATCATTTTCGCAAACAAACATGAGTTGAATTGTTCCAAATTGAGCAAACTAGTCTATACTTACTTGCGTGCATCACACAGTAAAGCTAGCTTAATAACCGGAACAATAGCACATAATGTTGATAAAAATCATATCATGATTAGTAGAGGCCGATCTTTGATCGGGCAATCGGGGGTGCTCAATTCCTGACCTTCCCCTCTCGTACCTATGTTCCCAAGCCTAGGCAACTTTGGTGATGACAAACACGTGGCCTTTGGCACGAGTCATGGGTTTCCTAAATTTCTCCAAAAATAAAATATTTAGGTGGCGACTCTGTATCTGGCAAAGTAGTCCATTTTTGACAATTTTGATTCAAAAATCAATTTTCCAAAACGATTTGCTAGATTTGGACTCTTTAGTGTTTATCAGTTTCACATTGCACTTGTGAGATTAGATTCAGAACCGTGGGAGTCCGAACTGTGAGGCCTTTCTTTTAAACCTTCCGAAAGGGGGCACGAAAAAGACGAGCCACAGAACCCTAAACGGACACTTTGTTCGCCAAGAGGAAGATTTCCCATTTTGTGGATTTCTAGAGCCTTGGTTTGACCAGGAAACAAAGACAAGGTACCCAGGGTTCAAGATCTTCTTCTGGCACCAGTTATTAGAAAAGAAAGATGAGCAGACAGACCTGAGCATCGATACAGATCAAGGCAGGGCTACGAGCTTAGACATCGATGAAGAAGAGCTGTTAGGGAAAGCATTGGCTGATCTACTAGCAAGTTCCAACATTGGGGCTCAGCACGTCAACTTAGGGGATAGTTTTACTATCTCTATGATCGGGGACAAACCGGCAGCATATTTTACTGGTCTCATCGTGGATGCGTTTGAGGCTTCACGCCTGGTTTGGCAGTTTGAGAAGGGCACCATCAGCGGTTCTAAATCGGATAATGAGTCCGAATCTGATTCCACTGAGTCGATGGAGTCGTAGTCAGATTTGAGTTCCTTTGAGTCTGGTACTTCTGGGAGTGGTAACCCGAATACCAAGGTCCTGTCCAGGTCATCTTTCAGTTTTTCTTTTGAGTCCACTATAACCGAAGATCTGGACTTTTTGAATGAGAATGTTGTAGATTTAACTTACTTCTCTGTGCCTTTGGTTTGTTGTACTGATCTTGATTTTCAAAATTTTGACTTAAACAAGGAGGAAGCAATTCCTCGGACTTTGAAAATTTTGGTTGATCACAAAGAGGAGAGGCGTGTTAAGCCCAGCACAGACGAAATCATTGTAATTAACGCGGGTACTGAGGAGGATCCTCGCTTGGTCTAGATCGGGTCCATGTTGTCTTCGGAGGAACGCGAGCATTTAATTCCTTTATTAAAAGATTTCAAAGATGTTTTTCGTGGTCCTACGAAGACATACCTGGAATTAATCCTGAGATTGTATAGCACCGGATCCCTTTTGACCTCGAGGCCCGACCAGTCAAACAGAAACTGCGCAGGGTACGTCCAGATTGGGCATTAAAGATTAAAGAAGACGTTACCAAACAGATTGAGGTTGGCTTCTTGATGGCATTTGAGTACCCGACTTGGCTGGCTAATATTATTCTGGTTCCAAAGAAGGATAGTAGAATCAGAGTCTGCATCGACTTCCAGGATCTGAACAAAGCAAGTCCAAAAGATGATTTTCCAATATCACACATTGACAAGTTAGTAGACTTTACAACTGGCCATGCCTTGCTTTCGTTTATGGATGGGATTTTCGGGTATAACCAAATTCTGATGGCACCGAAGGACACAGAGAAGACTGCTTTCACCACATCGTGGGGCACCTACTGCTACCGAGTTATGCCTTTTGGGTTAAAAATACTATCGAGTTATGCCTTTGGTTTGTTGTACTGATCTTGATTTTCAAAATTTTGACTTAAACGAGGAGGAAGAAATTCCTCGGACTTTGAAAATTTTGGTTGATCACAAGGAGGAGAGGCGTGTTAAGCCCAGCACAGACGAAATCATTGCAATTAACGTGGGTACTGAGGAGGATCCCCGCTTGGTCTAGATCAGGTCCATGTTGTCTTCGGAGGAACGCGAGCGTTTAATTGCTTTATTAAAAGACTTCAAAGACGTTTTTGCATGGTCTTACGAAGACATACCTGGAATCGATCCTGAGATTGTATAGCGCGGATCGTTTTTGACTTCGAGGCCTGACCAGTCAAACAGAAACTGCGCAGGGTGCGTCCGGATTGGGCGTTAAAGATTAAAGAAGAGGTAACCAAACAGATTAAGGCTGGCTTCTTGATGGCATCTGAGTACCCGACATGGCTCGCTAATATTCTTCTGGTTCCAAAGAAGGATAGCAGAATCAGAGTCTGCGTCGACTTCTAGGATCTGAACAAAGCAAGTCTGAAAGATGATTTTCCATTATCACACATCGACGAGTTGGTAGACTTTACAACTGGCCATGCCTTGCTTTCGTTTATGGATGGGATTTTTGGGTATAACCAAATTCTGATGGCACCGAAGGACAAAGAGAAGACTGCTTTCACCACATCGTGGAGCACCTACTGCTACCGAGTTATGCCTTTGGTTTGTTGTACTGATCTTGATTTTCAAAATTTTGACTTAAACGAGGAGGAAGAAATTCCTCAGACTTTGAAAATTTTGGTGGATCACAAGGAGGAGAGGTGTGTTATGCCCAGCACAGATGAAATCATTACAATTAACAGGGGTATTGAGGAGGATCCCCGCTTGGTCTAGATCGGGTCCATACTGTCTTCGGAGGAACGCGAGTGTTTAATTGCTTTATTAAAGGATTTCAAAGATGTTTTTGCATAGTCCTACGAAGACATACCTAGAATCGATCCTGAGATTGTATAGCGCCGGATCCCTTTTGACCTCGAGGCCCGACCAGTCAAACAGAAATTGCGCAGGGTGCGTCCGGATTGGGCGTTAAAGATTAAAGAAGAGGTAACCAAGCAGATTGAGGCTGGCTTCTTGATGGCGTCTGAGTACCCGACTTGGCTCGCTAATATTCTTCTGGTTCCAAAGAAGGATAGCAGAATCAGAGTCTGCGTCGACTTCCAGGATCTGAACAAAGCAAGTCCAAAAGATGATTTTCCATTATCACACATCGACGAGTTGGTAGACTTTACAACTGGCCATGCCTTGCTTTCGTTTATGGATGGGATGTTTGGGTATAACCAAATTCTGATGGCACCGAAGGACACAGAGAAGACTGCTTTCACCACATCGTGGGGCACCTACTGCTACCGAGTTATGCCTTTGGTTTGTTGTACTGATCTTGATTTTCAAAATTTTGACTTAAACAAGGAGGAAGAAATTCCTCGGACTTTGAAAAATTTGGTTGATCACAAGGAGGAGAGGCGTGTTAAGCCCAGCACAGACAAAATCATTGCAATTAACATGGGTACTGAGGAGGATCCCCACTTGGTCTAGATCGGGTCCATGTTGTCTTCAGAGGAACGCGAGTGTTTAATTGCTTTATTAAAAGAATTCAAAGATGTTTTTGCGTGGTCTTACGAAGACATACCTGGAATCGATCTTGAGATTGTATAGCACCAGATCGCTTTTGACTTCGAGGCCCGACCAGTCAAACAGAAACTGCACAGGGTGCGTCCGGATTGGGCATTAAAGATTAAAGAAGTGGTAACCAAACAGATTGAGGCTGGCTTCTTGATGGCATCTGAGTACCCGACTTGGCTCGCTAATATTCTTCTGGTTCCAAAGAAGGATAGCAGAATCAGAGTCTGCGTCGACTTCCAAGATCTGAACAAAGCAAGTCCGAAAGATGATTTTCCATTATCACACATCGACGAGTTGGTAGACTTTACAACTGGCCATGCCTTGCTTTCGTTTATGGATGGGATTTTTGAGTAACCAAATTCTGATGGCACCGAAGGACACATAGAAGACTGCTTTCACCACATCGTGGGGCACCTACTGCTACCGAGTTATGCCTTTTGGGTTAAAAATACTACCGAGTTATGCCTTTGGTTTATTGTACTGATCTTGATTTTCAAAATTTTGACTTAAACGAGGAGGAAGAAATTCCTCGAACTTTGAAAATTTTGGTCGATCACAAGGAGGAGAGGCGTGTTAAGCCCAGCACAGATGAAATCATTGCAATTAACGCGGGTACTGAGGAGGATCCCCACTTGGTCTAGATCGGGTCCATGTTATCTTCGGAGGAACGCGAGCGTTTAATTGCTTTATTAAAGGATTTCAAAGATGTTTTTGCGTGGTCCTACGAAGACATACCTGGAATCGGTCCTGAGATTGTATAGCGCCGGATCTCTTTTGACCTCGAGGCCCGACCAGTCAAACAGAAACTGCGTAGGGTGCGTCCGGATTGGGCGTTAAAGATTAAAGAAGAGGTAACCAAACAGATTGAGGCTGGCTTCTTGATGGCATCTGAGTACCCGACTTGGCTTGCTAATATTCTTATGGTTCCAAAAAAGGATAGTAGAATCAGAGTCTGCGTCAACTTCCAGGATCTGAACAAAGCAAGTCCAAAAGATGATTTTCCATTATCACACATCGACGAGTTGGTAGACTTTACAACTGGCCATGCCTTGCTTTCGTTTATGGATGGGATTTTCGGGTATAACCAAATTCTGGTGGCACCGAAGGACACAGAGAAGACTGTTTTCACCACGTCGTGGGGCACCTACTTCTACCGAGTTATGCCTTTTGGGTTAAAAAATACTAGGGCTGCATATCAAAGGGTTGCGACCACGATCTTGCACGACATGATCCACAAAGTGGTTGAGGTGAATGTAAATGACATGATTGTCAAGTCTAACGAGCGAGAAGGCCACTATTGTCATGACCTGAACCCGCCCTTGTAGGTTAAGGTCATAACTGGTCAATAATCATAAGATTACCTACGGCCTCAAACAATATCAAACATATATTATGATAGTAAAAAGGGCCAAAACAGAAGCAGACTTAAAAATTTTGTCTAAAGAGTTGTGCTTACATGGCTTGGCAAAATCATTTCATAAGCATCCATAATAACTCACACATACAGACAGAGTTAACATCTTGTACATCCAGGATTATCCAAACATATAGTCAGCTAAACAAAAGTTTACATACATAGGTGATTTAACGTGTTCACTAGAATTACGAAAAAAGGCAAAACAAAAGAACAAAACAGAGTCTCGTGAATGAGACATTCGGGCTGACTTCACAAAAACTTGGATTTCTCACACATCCTTCACTGAGGCTGGGTTTGGACATCTTTTTGCTCACCTACATACATATAAATAAGAGTGAGCGGAAACCCAGTGAATAATAGCAAAGTAAAGAGGTTACATGAATGAAATAGCTAACAGATAAAACCCTTGTCAAACAAATCAAACGGCCTTAGGCCCATTCATATCTCCATCAAATATAACACATGGCCTCAGGCCCAAACATATCAAGCGGCCTCAAGCCCGATTTATACTTATCAAATGGCCTCGGGCCTAATTCATTCATGTCAAATGGCCTTGCACCTAATTCATTCATGTCAAACCGCCTCGGGCCCAATTCATTCATGTCAAATGGCCTTGGGCCCAATTCATTCATGTCAAATGGCCTCAGGCCCATTTCATTCATGTCAAACGGCCTCAAGCCCAATTCATTCATGTCAAACGGCCTTGGGCCCAATCCATTCATGTCAAACGGCCTTGGGCCCAATTATTCATGTCAAACGGCCTTGAGCCCAATTCATTCATGTCAAACGGCCTCTGGCCCAATTCATTCATGTTAAACGGCCTTGGGCCCAATCATCGTATCAAATGGCCTCCAGCCTACTATTTTTACATTCATATTTATGCATACTTCATACTTGTATCCATAATCATATTCATATTCGATCGGCCTTATATAATCATTGGGCATAATGAATGCTCATTGCAATTCAAATTAACAAGACTGTGAAACTTATACAGAAATAAGCATTTGGAGAGTAGCATACTTGATAATATCTTTATTACAATAGTGTTCTGCTGATGGATTTGCCCTTACGCTTGACCCTACACATTTCATAACACATTGGGTCACAAGCGATTAAATCCGTCCTTAATTGTTTATTTCTCTTAGGCCTCTTTCTTATCCATTTAGTTCATTTGTAATGTTCAATGCATGCCTAAGAGTGCTTAGAAAATGAAAGAGAACGAAAAACGAAACATAAAACAACTTTTCAAAATTTCTGAAACAAGGCTCTATGCTCGAGCGCAGCTTTGGTCGCTCAAGTGGCCTACAAAACTCTATAAAAGTATTGGTTGCATGAATTTTACACTTGAGCGAGATTTCTGACGCTCGAGCGAGAAGTCTTGCAAAATAGGGTTCGCTCGAGAGTAAGGTCTGCCGCTCGGGCCACTGTGCAAATCTTTGCAAAACTTCTGGGAGCTAAATGTTCACGCTCGAGCGAGACTTTCTTCGCTTGAACGGACAGGTTGAATTCTGAAATTTGCAGAATTCTGTTTGAAGTTCAAAACACACTCTCAAAGTTCCAAAGCTTGCAAAGTGACACCAAGACATAGAGAAACATTGTCTAACATGTGAACATTGTTAATTTGAAACCAATTGGCTAAAATTATGGTCCATGTTCCAAATCATTCCAAATTCTCTTTGTCAATTTCAAAATTTATGCATTCAAGCTTCATACCTTTATGAATCATGCTTGCATGTTAATTATTGACTCTAATTCCACTTCAAATGGCACAAATGATGCTCAAAATCATGAAGCTCAACAAAATTATGCATGCATGTAAACTTTGGTGTACAATTCTTCATGTTTAACATGCCTTATGCTAGATCATGAAAATTCATTGCAATTCATGGCAATTCTATACATGCATGAACATATGGACCTCAAATTCTTCATATTGTCCTGGAATTCACTCAACTATAAATTTACACTCATGGTTTTGAGTTCAATTACTCACCTAGAAGCTCTAATCTTCCAAATTCTAGCTAATTCTTGAGTGAATCTTCTCAATCTCTAAGCTTCCTACTCAATTCTCATACTTTGCCTCCACTCTCTCTCTAGAACTGTTC
The DNA here is from genome assembly GCA_030407325.1 of Camellia japonica. Taxonomy (NCBI): domain Eukaryota; kingdom Viridiplantae; phylum Streptophyta; class Magnoliopsida; order Ericales; family Theaceae; genus Camellia; species Camellia japonica. The sequence goes on along the minus strand of JAPPVO010000059.1, from coordinate 52,566,725 downwards.
CTCTCTCTCTCTCTTTCTCTCTCTAGAGTGTATTTCAGATTTTGAGCTCAAAAAGGTGAGTTTAAGTCTAAATAGGGTCATATATATAAGCTTACCTAATCAAATTTATTAAGGCTAAGTAATTGTTCCTTAATTTAATCGATTAAATCTAATTATTTTGATCTAAATAAATTTTTAATTAAATCTCACCATTGGCTCTAAAAATCATGCTAATGATAATGGTACAGACAATTTCAATTTCTGTCGCCTCTACGTCCTTCAATTTTCAAATTATATCAGCGAATTTGACAAATTTTCCTACAATAAAGAGATATAACTTCACGAACTCATAAAATTAAGCAATTAGCACTCAAAATCATATCAGACATATATTCACAAGCATAATCGTGATTGTGGGGGCCGAATATGATCAATTAGGAAGAGGCCAAGGACTTGATCAACATCCGGCTAAAGTAATTCGGCCTTGACCAAGGACACAAAGCCGAATAAACGATTCGGCCGTATAAAGAGCTAAACAGGAGCCAACACTCAATAGGAAGGTCGAATATCTAACTACGTGCGAGATCAAGAGTGGGCCCGACCCTCAGGCCCAGAGGTAATATAAAAAGGGAGGAATGTCAACTAAAGCAGGTATGTGAGAATAGATGACAGGACTTGAAATAGAAGTAAACAAGAAAGAATACTGACTTGTCCGTCGGAGTGCTAATTCTGGCATCCCCGACCGGAGTGTTCATCAACTTTTCAGGTAACGATCAAAGGATCAGGGACGTTTGACTGAATTCAGGAGTATTTCCAAACTACTTCTCCACAATTGGCGCCGTCTATGGGAATACTCAAGTACGTTCATGGCAAGCGTAACAGATGATCCTTTGCTCGTTACTGACGATGTTACACCAACAGATGATGTTACTCCAAGAAACATGCTTGGACTGGAGAATATCGCCACGAGAAGGGCCCTAAATTTTGACTCCGTAGCTCAAACCTCACCCTCAACCTCAATGCAGGAGACTATGCAAACAATCATCGATCAAGTGAAACGAAATGAGCAACGCCTTGAATATAGTGGCTGATAACAAGCGTTTACGTAAAGAATTGGCCTTGGAGGTAGCCAAATCCCAACAGGTCGAATGCCTTGACCGGGGCCGATCCCTAGGAAAGAAGGACGATCGACGACGTCAACTTCGGAAACATGGTAATGGCAGCGACTCTGACTCACCATTCCAGGAGCCCAGAAAGAAGGGACGAGTTGATGTATCCAGCTCATCCGAAGGGAGTTCGTACGTAAGGCACAGGTAAGGTAAAGAAAGTGATGATTCGGATGAGGAAGACAAGCATGACCCTTTCGTACGACGCATCGCAAGAGCTGTGCTGCCTAAAAAGTTTAAAGCACTGTCGTTCACCCGGTATGATAGAAAATCAGATCCTACTGACCATATTCGTCATTATAAACAAGCAATGACGTTGCATGCTAACGATGAAGCCCTCATGTGACGAATGTTTCCAAGTAGCCTGGGACCGTTGGCCGTCAGATGGTACTATAAACTGGAGCGGACGTCAATAAAAAGCTTTCACCAACTCCAAAAATCCTTCAGGGCAAGATTCATTACCAACGAAGTTCAGCCAAAGCAAGCCGACTCTCTCTGGGCAATGCAAATTAAACCAGAAGAAACCCTCCGTGAGTATTCGACGCGATATTGGGAATGTTTCAACCTGGTGGATGATACCAGCAATGACTCCATGGCCATTATCGCCTTTAAAATGGGATTACATCCTGATAGTCCTCTACGCAATTCATTAACCGGACAGCCCCCTAAAATAGTTTGGGCGTTAATGAAAAAAGTCGAAGAATATTGTAAGGTAGAAGATGATGCCCTGCGGGTCAAAGCCGGACAGAAAGCTGTTAAGACGGCTCCATCTGGTCTCGTTCAGTCGATAAACGCTGTGCCGTCAAGGAGCCCCGAATCGCGGAATCAAGCTAAACGAGACAAAAGGCGTGATTTGCGTCGTTCAAGCGATCGGTGTCCACACAGATCAAATGAACAATATCAAGTGGATAGTAGGCACACAAGATGTTTGGACAAGAAGTACACGGAATTGGCAAAGCCGATCAGCAAGATCTTATGGAAAGTCCAACACCGTCTGTTCTTTAAATGGCCATCCAAAATGATGGGGCCTCCTGATACAAGGAGAAGAGATAAGCGGTGCGAATATCACAAGGACCATGGCTATGATACCGACAGTTGTTATGCACTGAAGGACCACCTGGAAGAGTTGGTACAAGACGGTCGGCTGGCGCAACACGTCCGAAAGAATAATCCATCAAACATGGTAACCCTACGGCCGGATTTACCTCCACTTGGTGTAATTCACATGATATACAGCCTGTCGTCGTCATCTGAGGTACATACGATTCAATTGCAACCAAGGCTGCATAAACCAATCACACCAATCAAATGGCCCCATGAAACTAGGAGGATTAGCTTTGATGACACCGACTTAGTTGCAGTAACTCTCCCCTACGCCGATCCCCTTGTCGTCGAGCTACGCGTGAACAGATTCACAGTCGAACGTGTTCTCATCGATCAGGGAAGCACTTCGGAAATAATGTATTACAAGACGTTTGTTAAACTCGGCTTCACTGACTCGAATTTGTTGCCGGCCGATTACCCATTATTCAGCTTCAACTCTAACCCCGAGTATCCCCTAGGTAAGATCACACTACCAGTTCGGGCGGGCACCAGACCAGTAGATGTAGAATTTCTGGTTGTCAAACTTTTGTCACCATACAATCTTATCATGGGAAGAACTTGGCTACATACTATGCAAGCTGTGCCGAGCACCTACCATCAATTACTCCGCTTTCCAATTGAGTATGGCATTGAACAAATTCGAGGTTCTCAAAAATCGGCATAGGCACGCTACCTTGTTGCTGCTGCAAAGAGGCCAAAGGAACTGGAAGTGAATTCGATTGAAGTACCGGATCAGGACAGCCTCGAGGACATTGGGAAAATCCCCAGCGAAAAGGCAACTGAAGACCTGGATCGGATCGAAATCAATGGGAGTCCTGACAAGTTTTTCATGATCGGCATTTCCTTGAACGAAGTTGACAAACGCAAGCTTGTATCCTTCTTACTCGGCAGCATCGACGTGTTTGCATGGACACCATTCGAGATACCGGGGGTGGATCCATTTGTGGCCCAACACTGCTTAAACGTTGATCCAAAATGTAAGCCAATCATTCAGAAAAGTCGGCGGTCAGCCACGGAGCATGCTTCGGCCTTTGTTGAAGAGTTGATCGATTGCTTGATGTCGGGGCAATTCGCAAAGTAACTTACCCAACATGGTTGTCCAATACTGTGGTCGTAAAGAAAAAGAATGGCTCTTGGCGTGTTTGTGTGGATTTCACGAACTTGAACAAAGCTTGTCCCAAGGATTGTTTTCCCCTCCCCAGAATCAACCAACTCGTAGATGTAACGGCATATCATCAACGCATGAGCTTTTTGGACGCCTACAGAGAATATCACCAAATTGCCATGCACTTGGAGGATCAAGAAAAGACCGCATTCCTCACCCCAAGAGGAACCTATTGCTACAAGGTCATGCCTTTTGGGCTAAAGAATGCGGAGGCAACTTTCCAGAGACTGGTTACTGCCATGTTCAAGGAACAGCTCGGCTGCACCATGGAAGTATACATCAACGACATGGTGGTGAAATCCAAGGAAAAGCACACCCATCTAGCTGATTTGGCAGAGACATTCGGCATTCTAGGAAAGTACAATATGAAACTGAACGCCTCAAAGTGTGCATTTGGCATCAAATCCGGCAAATTTCTCGACTACATTGTCAAACACCACGAAATAGAGGCCAACCCAAGGTAGATCACGGCAATTCTAAAACTTGGCTCTCCTCGGTCGGTCAAAGAAGTTCAAAATCTGATGGGAATGGCTGTCGCACTTAACAGGTTTATCAGCCATTCCACAGATTGTTTCCAACAATTCTTTCACACACTTCGGCAGGGCAAAGCTTTTGAATGGACCCCGAGTGCCAGGCTGCTCTGAGCGGCTTGAAAACTTACCTCCGATCAGTACCACTCTTGGCAACCCCCTCAACAGGCGATCCGCTCATTTTGTATCTGGCGGTATCCGACCGAGCTGTCAGCGCCGTACTTTTGAGGGAAGAACTCGGGAAGCAATGACCAGTTTACTATGTAAGCAAGGTAATGGTTGATGCCGAAACACGTTATCTACCACTGGAAAAGCTCATCCTTGCTCTCCTGATGGCTGCAAAAAAACTGATGCATTACTTTCAGGGACACCATAGGGGTACTAACGGACTATTCCCTCCAGTCAGCGCTCCGTAGCACGGAAGCATCAGGGCGAGTTTCGAAATGGGCTTTGGAACTCAGCCAGTATGATATCCAATTTTTGCCTAGAACTGCCATCAAGGGCTAAATGCTCACCGACTTTGTAGCCGAATTCACAGGATGCAATACCGACTTCAAGTCCGATCAAGTGCAACCTAAACGCAATTGGCGAATATATGTTGGAGACATTTGGCAAATGTACTGTGATGGGTCATCCAACCAACGTAGCAGTGGGGCAGGCGTAGTAATCATGACCCCCGAAGGGGCAATAATCGAGCAAGCGGTCAAACTGGGCTTTGATGCATCAAATAATGAGGCCGAATACGAAGCATTGCTAACCGGCCTTCGTAGCGCACTTCATCTTGGTGCACAGTGGTTGCTTGTTTTCTGTGACTCGAAACTAGTCATCAACTAGTTGAAAGGGGAGTATGCAACTAAAAATGACCGCATGGCAGCCTACATGAAAACAGCAAATTCCTTGCTCAGGAAATTTGACCACCACAAATTGAATCAAATAACCCGGGATCAGAACACGAATGCGGATGCCCTTGCTTTCCTATCCTCCGCCATTAACTCAAAAGTCAAACGAACAATCGAAGTAGGATTCATCCCAGAGCCGAGCATCACCTCTTCTGAACCAGTTTAGATTAACATCATTAAACCAGGACCAAGTTGGATGCACCCTATCACTGCATTTCTTTCCTTAGAACAACTCCTAATGGATAAGAAAGAAGCCCACAAGCTGCGAAATAAAGCCCTGTGATACTACTTGGATCTGCAAGGAAAACTTTACAAAAAATCTCTTTCTAGGCCCTACTTGGAATGTGTTCGCCCAGATAAAGTTGAGGAACTCTTAGCCGAAATACATGAACGTAGCTGTGGTGCCCATTCTGGAGGACGCTCATTGGCCCACCGAGCCATAACACAGGGGTATTATTGGCTAACCTTGCGAACAGATGCTGAGAATTATGTCAAGAAGTGTGAACAATGCCAAAAGTTTTCCCCTTTAACTCATCTGTCTGCCGAGGAGTTAAACTCTATCACTAGTCCTTGGCCGTTCGCTCAATGGGGACTTGATATCGTCAGACCATTACCACAGGCTCCAGGGAACAAGCGATTCCTAATTGTCGCAACAGATTATTTTACAAAATGGGTCGAAGCAAAGGCATTAACACATATTCAAGATGTCGATGTTAAGCATTTTGTATGGAAAAACATTATAACACGATTCAGCATACCGAGAGCACTGGTCTCAAACAACGGCACCCAATTCGATTATGGCATCTATTGGGAATTATGCAACACATATGGTATCCAGCCCTACTTTTCCTCACCGGCATATCCACAAGTCAACGGTTAGGTGGAGGCCTCCAATAAAGTGATCCTGGACGGCATCAAGAAACAGTTGGAAAAAGCCAAAGGAAGGTGGGTTGAAGAATTACCCAGTGTGTTGTTGGCTCATTGCACTACTCCAAGGCTATCTACTGGAGAAACACCGTTCGCTTTATGGTTTGGGACACAAGCAATTATCCCTCTTGAATCGGCCTGCGCACACTGAAATCCAAGGTTTTTTATATGGGCTGTAATGACATGATGTTGGCCTTAGATCTGACTTTGATTGAAGAATGCCGAGATCGTGCTTTTGCGTGCATGGTGCGATATCAACAGCAGCTGGCAAAGTTATACAACCAACGCGTGCAGTTGCATCGTTATATACCTGGAGAATTGGTCCTCAAAAAAGTGCTTCTGTAATAACCCGACCCTCATATCTGTTTCTGGTATATTTTCGATCTGTTATTTTGTGCATTTACTTGCTTTCTGTGAAAAGTGATTTATATCTATGGCATTTTTATTAGTGTATTTGGAACCTCCCTATTTTATTTTGGGATATTGATTTTGGTGGTAATATGATGGTAAGGTAAGATTGGACCAAAAACTTTAATTCGACCAAATCTCCCACGATCAGCTGTTACTCTTTTGCCCTTTTCTTTTTCCACATTTAGAATTTGGATGTGAGGTTAGAACCATTGGAAAGCTTATTTTCGGGGCTACAATTTGGACACAAGAATGACCTAAAACGGAGTCCGGATGAGAGAGTTACGCCTATTTGAAGTTTTCATATCTGTGCTGGAAGCAGGACCGCACGTGTGGGAAATGCGGCGCACGTGCGGCGATGTGCGGGCAGCAGCTCAAAAACGTGATTTTTGAGTCATTTCTTAGATTTTCTTTTCCTCTCTTCTTCTCCCCTCTTCAATGTTCAAAACCCTAGCTCCCAAAACCTTGATTTCCTCCACTTTTCTCAACAAATCAACCATGGATCTTGCATCAAGGATGGAGAATAAGAGGAGATCACCACTTTCTACCGAATGGAATTTCGAAATTTTTGAGGTATGTTGGGGTTCTATTATGGGGTTTAGAGTATGGTTTATGGGGTTTAGATTATGGTTTATGGATTATGGACCTAGGGTGCCTAATAAATGGGAAGATTTGAAATAAAAAGTAATGGGTTAAGAAGATTTAAAATTTTATTTGAAATTTGTAGATTTCTTAGAAACCCTAGGTTGATTTTTGATGATAATTAATGATTTGGCCTAAATTGATAGTTGAATCATGAAAGTGGTAGGTTGAATTAGATGTGTTCAAGTTTAATTGGAATTTGGTTATGTTTGAAAATTATGTTTAAACTTTGCGATTGAACTTTGTTAAATGCATTGTAAATTATGTTTTAATAAAAGGGAAATTGGGGGAAAAGATTTGTTGATAATGTGGATGATATAAATTCGATTATGGAATGTTGAAATGGAATTTAAGAATTCCTTTTGAGATATGTTGAATTGTGATGATTATGTGGGATGGTATTGACTATGTTGATATTAATTTTTGTGACCTAAAATGTGAAGTTTTCAAGAATGGGTTTAATCCCAAATCATTTTACTAAATATTTGTGGGCTTGCTTAGTTATTAAATCAAGAGAATGATTTAGTAGGATTTCTTATGGGGATAGGGAAATGTTTGGTTTTTGGTGAAAACACTAGAAATTTAAGGAGTTTTGGGGAACATGGAAATGTTCATAAAAATCATTTCTTTCTTTGAATAGAAGATGAATGGGTGTAAATTCCATAATGTGTTTTGTAAGACTAGTAATCTTTTATATATATATTGAGTTGGAGAAGTAGGTTTGAAACTTCATGCTGCAAAATATTGTTTGCTCTGTTTTACGTGCTTAACCCTCTGGTATTTCTGGAATTTGTGTTTGATGCCCTTAATGTATAAGTTGTGTACATGTGTAGGGCATAACCCGAGAAGGACAAGCACTCCGTTATAGCACTGTGAGTAGTAGTACCATTATCTGCTTCATATATATAGCTAATGATTGTCATTCACACCTTGTTTATACACGATATGTAATTACGTTATGTTTTGATATGTGTATATAAAGAAAGGAGGAAAAATGAAGTGTTTTCAGTCTTTAAGATTATGGGCCTTTGGCCATACGATATAAGTAACTACGTTATGAAACAAAGTGCTACACGGGACTAAGTGCTACATTGTGAGTCACCGCTAGAACCCGTGTGAGACACCTCTTGAGTTCATACAAGAATTTACAAGGGCTTAACGCCAATTTACAAGGGCATTCTTAATGCCAATTTACAAGGGCATTCTTAATGCCAATTTGCAAGGACTTAATGTCAACTTTCAAGGGCTTTATGCCAATGTTTAAGGGCTTTATGCCACCTTCCAAGGGCTTTATGCCACCTTTCGGGCTTTATGCCACCTTCCAAGGGCATTATGCCAATGTTTAAGGGCTTATGCCGCACCATTCAAGGGCTTTAAGCCAACCATTATGTTCAAGCTGATATGTTTCAAGAAAGGGCCTATAAAGTGAAACAGACTCAGACAAATCATGTGGACTTTGCATTGTATGCTTAAGTATATGTTTTAAAGATTGATAAGTATATGTTTTAAAGTTTGATAAGCATATGTTTTAAAGATTGATAAGTATATGTTTTAAAGTTTGGTAAGCATATGTTTTAAAGATTGATAGGTATATGTTTTGAAGCTTAGTAAGTATATGTTTTGAAGCTTAGTAAGTATATGTTTTGAAGCTTGGTAAGTATCCAAGGCCTTGCGCCACTATGTTAATGGGCTTCATGCCACCATGATTAAGGGTTTGTGCCACATTATACCAGGATTTTAATCCAAAACATTATATTCAAGCCAATATGTTTCATGATAAGATCTAAGTCTATAATGAATATGAACAGATTCAGACTCGTATTGTGAATGCTGCATTAGTATACGGAAGTACATGTTTGAAGCTTTGAATACCAAGTTGGAACTTTACTTGGCATTGTAGAATTTCAGAAATTGCATGGTCCGCTCGAGCGGAGACCCATGTTCAGGAACATTTGAAAAGTTGCATTTAGTTCGTATGTCTATCCTCACTTATTTCCAAAGCATGTTAGACACAATTTATGGTTCAATAAATATTGAGAAGTTACAAATCCATGTGTATTTCTATTATACAATGTTTCAAGTTAAGCATTATTTTATTTATGTATTACTATTCACTGAGCTTGGCTCACCGTCTGTATGTCTGTTCCTGTAGATAACCAACCAGGAGGTCAGTCCTAACCCAGGACGTTCGTTCCCTTTTGTCAACCTTTATGAGTCCAGGCACTAAGCAAGATCACTCAGTTTTGTGAAGCTTTGTTAAACATTGTCTTGTTTTTTTTTTTTTTTTATTACTCATTTAAGGTTAAATGTACATGACTTCAATGTTTTTGTTTATGCCCAATCTTAGAGCTGGGGCTGTATATGTATATCTATATGACTGATGCTCACAGTATAATTTGGCCTGTGACTGGTTATTATAATATATGATGCATGTGATCCTGGCATATTAGAGATAGCTCAATGGAGTTTGTTATTATGTTAAATTTTAATGCTTCCGCCAAGGCCCCATATATTACGTATAACAGGTTAAGTGTCCGTTTCTGAATAGGTCATGCCCGAAACCTTTAGGGGCGGGTTTTGGGACGTGACAGCTTCCTGCTACTAAGAATCCGGCATATGGTAAATTAGGCCCCAACTAGGACGGTCCTTATTAGATTGACTCAATTGCCGGAACAGGAGCGTATCGGCTCAAAGACATGGCTAGGAGAAGTTTGCCACGCCCTTGGAATTCCACACATTTGCGGCAATTTTATCACTAAGCCAACTTGTACGGCGTGCCAGTTTGTTTCGAATTTTTGCTGATATGTTATGTACACATCTTTGAATTCCCCAATGCAAATGCCTTTTCTTATCGCCGTCTCGTTAATAATGGTTTAATAATGGATAAAACCTCCGAATTCAGAGCGCCCTTCGCAGATATCACAATCGGCCAACACAAAACGACTCCGAATTTGGAGCCCCATTCATGGATGTCACGTTTGTGCCGAATAAGCTTCCAAATTCAGAGTGCCCTTCAAGAATATCACGATTGGCCAACACAAAACAATTCCGAATTCGAAGCCCCATTCGTGGATGTCATGCTTAGGCCAAATAAGCCTCCGAATTCGAAGCGCCCTTCATGGATATCACGATTGGCCAACACAAAAAGACTCCGAATTCGAAGCCCCATTCGTGGATGTCACGTTTGGGCCAAATAAGCCTCTGAATTCGAAGCGCCCTTCGTGTATCACAATTGGCCAACACAAAAAGACTCCGAATTCGGAGCCCCATTCGTGGATGTCATTTTTGGGCCGAATAAGCCTTCAAATTCGGAGCGCCCTTCATGGATATCATGATCGGCCAACACAAAAAGACTTTGAATTCAGAGCCCCCGTTCGTGGATGTCACGTTTGGGAAAAATAAGCCTTCGATTGGCCAACACAAAAAAAACTCTTAATTCGGTGCCCCATTCGTGGATATCACTTTTGGGCCGAATAAGTCTGCGAATTTGGAGCACCCTTCGTGTCACGATTAGCCAACAGACTCCGAATTCGAAGAACACTTAGTGCAGATCCACGAACGGCCGAGTTATCCTCCGAATTCAGAAGGACCTTTATATTTGGCAATAGAATGGCATGGACCAACATACAATTGTCACAAGTAGATACAAGCATTAAACGAAACAATATAACAAATATTTATTTCACTGAAGAAGTACAAATACATGGCTTTTGACGAATTCAAAAGTACAATAATGTGCATTGATATTTAAGTCTTCCCCGGCTCAGCATCCTCTTCATCGTTAGTTTTCTCGGCATCGAAGGGAAACTTGTAATTCTAATATAGAGGCAACATCGAATCGATACCCGCAGCCTGCAAAGCCTTAATCCATCCATGCTTAAATCCACGATTTTCGCACCAACAGACATCATCAGCTAATTTTTCCTTTGTTTTTTCAATACCAATTTTTCAGCCGTAAAAAAAGCCTTGTTCATAGGTCTTCGTTCTTATCGCTTCTCTTGTAAACATGTTCACCGTATCTCGGTCAGCAATCGCATGATCCAAAAGGCGCTGGTTTACTCTTTCCGTCACGATCGGGTTCGTTTGACTTGCCGACTGCGTTTCGGAAGCCTTATCTTTTTTCAGCTCGTGCTCAGCTTTTTCTGCATGATGTTTCAATCTCCGAATGCGGCCCTCTTTCTGCTCTATCTTTCTTCGCGCAACACAAAGGCTCATGCCGATTTCGTAAGAGGTATATAGTCCCTTTACCGCTCCATGGATGCCCTCCCGAAAAATTTCATAATCAGGCCGACCGACCATTGATTGCTGGACATTAGGCAAAAAAATTTGTCGAGCAAACTCGACTGCCACATTTGGATCGCGGATAATTGAATCCACTTCAGTCATCGATTTATTTCGAACAAAAATCGAAAAACTCAACGAGCGTAGTCGCCTGCTGGTTTCATTTTGAGAACGGGGGGAGTTCCCTCGTTGCTGCCTCTCCTTTCTGGTTGACTTCTTTACCTCGCCCCCTCTTGGAGACCTACTTCGACGATGGGGGGAGCGACGCCTCTCATGCTCCTCTAACGTCCTGTTACCCATTCGCACAGGTTCACCACCTCCTCGATTCATTTCTACATCCAATTCAGCTAGTGTCCTACCCTCCCCTCTGCTGTTAAAGAATATTTTTCTTGACATACAAATTTCCTCAGTTCGACACAACGCTCTTTTCCCTCTCGCACTCTATTGAATTTGAGCAAAATATATTTATCAACAACACAGAACCCACGTGCGCCTAGTCCCCACCCCGCTTATTAATTACAGGTGCAGCGTTCCCAAAATGATCGCTTCAATGCATTTCGCTGAATAATTATTGTGCCCCACCCAATCCATGAACTACACATATTCGGTGGTTATGTCCATCGATCAGCTGGGGCAAAGGTAGATTTATTAATCTATTTGGTCTACTTTCAATACATTTCGCCAAATAATTATTGTGCCCCACCCAATCCATGAACTACACATATTCGGCGGTTATGTTCATTAATTAGTTGGGGCAAGGGCAGATTTATTAATCTATTCGGCCTACTTTCAATGCATTTTGCTGAATAATTACTGTGCCCCACCCAATCCATGAACTACACATATTCGGCAGTTATGTCCATTGATCAACTAGGGCAAGGGCATATTTATTAATCTATTTAGCCTACTTTCAATGTATTTCGCCGAATAATTACTGTGCCCCACCCAATCGATGAACTATACATATTCGGTGGTTATGTCCATTGATCAGCTAGGGCAAGGGCAGATTTATTAATCTATTCGGCCTATTTTCAATGCATTTCGCCGAATAATTACTGTGCCCCACCCAATCCATGAACTACACATATTCGACGGTTATGTTCATTGATCAGCTGGGGCAAAGGCAAATTTATTAATCTATTCGGCCTCTATTTATAAATATATTTACAAACTACAATGCCCCATCTGATCGGCAGATTATATTCACCCATTATGTTAACGTTGCAAACTGTATGCCTTACTCGACTCTAGAACGACACCCACATGGAGCATAGGCAAATCTGTGATTATTCAGCATATAATGTTATAGCCAAATCACATTACACTCCCCCACTTGGCCAGACAAGCTTAACATTGAGTCGTATATTTAATTCGGCAGATTATTTTATGGCCAAAGGTTGCAAGGTTAAATTTAATACAGCTATCCATCAATCTAAATTAGCAAATTCAGAATAGAGTCAAAAAAAGGGCAATTTTCATTAATAAACTGAATACAAAAGACGAACAGTCACGTTACACATGAAAACTGCCCTACAAAAAACTTACAAACAAAATGAACAAAAACCAACAAACACTACATACAAAAGACGCCTAACATAAAGCAAAATTACGCCAATTCTATTTTATTTTTCAGGGTCCGATTCCAACGGCTCAACATCCAGCTGCTCGTATAGAATCGGTTGCCCCAATGTCACGTTAGCGGCTGCTAAGGCTTTAATCTAGCCGTGTTTAAAGCCCCAATTTTCAAACTTGGGCACCTCTTCCACATACTTTTCCATAGCAGTGTTCTCTCCGGCTTCGAACGCCTTGGAAATCTCAGAGTCAGCAATTTCTTTCGCCTTCTTCAATTCCTCCAACTAAGCTTCTAGCTTTGCGATCGCCTCTTTGGCCAATTTGAGCGCATCATAGCTCATATTCGCCATCTCTTCGGCGGCCGCCCTGAGTAGGTCGGCGCTTTTGGCCTTTTTTTCCTTAGCATTGGCCTTAGCTCGCTCCTCTTCTGCCTTCCTAGCCTCGGAGTCGGCTCTTAGAGATGCCACTACCAATATCGCTGACTAAGCAACTAACGCTATCGAAATCACATCCAGTTCTACACGGAACGCAACCTTGTTCGTCGGCAAGGAAATCGATGAGTCCACACTTAGGGCCACGGCGGCGTCCATCAAAATCGACGTGTCAGCAGAAACCGGCGTGTTCTTGGTTCTGGGTTGGATAATACACGGCACTACCAAGTCTTGGGACTCTTCTATGCAAGGCCATTTATCGGTTAAATCTCTAGAAGAGTCAGCCTCAATCTTGGCGAGGCATTTCTCCTCCCTTTGTTCAGTAACATGGTCATCTAATTGATCAACGACCGAGTCGGAAGGATGTTATATAATGATCGAATCGGCCACAATAGTCTCTTGCTCAATTTCCTCAACAGGAGCAGGCAGTGGGGGTTCAGATTGGTGATTTCGGCCCTCTTTCGGCCTGCCATCTTTTTGGCATTCTTCCTTCTCGCCATCTGTGCAAGCGATTCACCAACCATGTTTTCAGGGTCTGTGCCAAGTAGATCTCCTAGATCGGTGAAAATATTGTCTTCTAGAGATGTATCAATTCGGCCTAAGGTGGACGGGAGGTCGAAGCCGACTTCTTCAAAAGCCAAATTAAAGCTGCGTCGACTTCCTTCACCAAATGAGCCTTAGATCTGTCCAAGTTGGACTGACTTAGTTGTTCATCGACCTGATCACCAACTTCATCGCCTTGGTCCGAATCTGAACCCTTAAGGCCGATGACCCTAAGGCTCTTGTAGTTTGGGAAGATGAGAGCCGTAAGATGCTCTTCCCCTCTTGGAATCAGGATATGATCTGCAGCCAAAAGTTGAATACGTTGGATCGTATCGCAGCAGCACGTGGGCGGCCTGCCCTTTCTTCTGAAGATTTGGACGGCCAAAGAATTTGAGCGTTGTTTTGACTTGCTCAAGCACGACGTCGTTGGCCGAAGTAAGTGCTTTCTTCAGATCGTTGCCTGCACAAATGAAACGATAACTACATGGAATAGAAGCCAAATAAGCGTATAAAAAATGCGCAAAGAAATGGGACTATACGACCACCTGGTTCGCCTTTTTTTCTAGGCACAGGATCCAAGTGATCTTCGCATTCACCGAATTCCCAGTTGCCTTGAACAACAACCATGACGTCATCAACACGCTTACCAGAGCTGGCAAGCATAGTCACCAAATGGTGATCAATGTCCTTGGCCCTGAGAAAGTAGCGTCCTTGCCGACTAGAAGACTTCTCCAAGGCATAACAATGCCGAATAACAGAGATGCCTAGATTAATCCTAAGACAACGATTTAATTCTATTATGCCCATTATGATTCGGTAAAAATTTACATTTGGCTGAAAACAGATTAGACCCAGTAATGAAGAACGGCCCTAAAAAATGGATGAAGAGGGAAACGAACTCCATCCTCAGCAATTGACATGAGAGAAAAGATGATCGTACTTGCATCAGCCCGCTCCATATTAATTACACTGTCTGCCACGAGTGATAGATGGACGTCATCTGGAATCGAGAAATTGTGTCAAAAGGCAGAAATACGGTCTGCAGAAAGGAGGTCTTTCAGGTGTTTCACCATTTAAATCGGAATAGAAAACACGCTAACTAAAAAATGAACAAGAAAATAGGAGCTGGAAAGAGGACAAAATACAAGGAAGAGAAGAACTTACAGTTTAGAGAGAGGAGAACAATGGGGAGTAGGCAAAAGTCGTAGAGGTCTTGGAAGAGAGATATTGTGAACAAGCCAAAAAGCCTAGCACATTCAAAAAATATTCGAAAAGACAGCACAGTTGTGTATCACATTAAATGAGCAATGTATATGAAGAGGCGAGAAGTTATAATCATTTCTAAAACCGAGTTCATTCTGACACTTCGGTATTGGAACTAGTGCGAGCACCGTATTTTTTGACTTTCCATATGCAAAACCAAACATGCCGGCTAATTGGTATTAGTCGGATGTTCGGGGGGCAATTGTGGGGACCGAATATAATCAATTAGGAAGACGCCAAACACTTTGATCGACATCGTCTATAGTAATTCAGCCTTGACCAAGGACACAAAGCCGAAATAAATGATTCGGCCATATAAAGAGCCAAACAGGATCCAACACTCAACAGGAAGGCCGAACAGGTAACTACGTGCAAGATCAAGAGTGGGCCCGGCCCTCAGGCCCAAAGGTAATATAAAAAGGGAGGAATGTCAACTAAAGCAGGTATGTGAGAATAGAAGACAGAACTTGAAATAGAAGTAAACTAGAGAGAATACTGACTTGTCCATCGGAGTGCTAATTTCGACACCCCCGACCGGAGTGTTCATCCCTTTTTCAGGTAACGATCAAAGGATCAAGGACGTCTGACTGAATTCAGGAGTATTTCCAAACCACTTCTCCACAATGATTAATTAAACATAACACAGAACAAGGTTGTCACAATCTTTCCCCCTTTAGGAAGTTTGGTCCTCTAAACTTATTTTACCTCCGTTGGAAACAAATGTGGATAGTGTAGCCGCATCTCATTCTTCTTTTCCCATGTAACGTCCTTCCCATAGTGTTCTTTCCATTCTACCTTCACCATTGGGATGGGCCTTATTTCTCAATTGTTTCACTTGTTGATCAATGATTCGTTCTAGCCATTCTTTATATTCCATGTTTTCATCAAGAGCTATCCGGTGGTAATCAATCACATGAAACGGATCTCAAAGATAACCCCTCAACATTGATACGTGGAACACATTGTGCATTTGTTCGAATCTCGGTGGCAAAGCAACTCTATAAGCAAATGGACCAAGCTTTCCAGAATTTGCAATGGCCCAATGTAGCGGGGTGACATATTACCTTTCTTACCAAATCTTGACTAGCCCTTCATCGGAATCACACGAAATGAATACATGGTCGCCAACTTCATACTCAAGATGTATTCTTTGCACATCTACATAATTCTTTTGCCGACTTTGTGCTGTCTTGAGCCTTTGTTGAATGATCTTAATCTTTTTAGAAGTGTCTTGCACAATTTCGGGCCCAAGTAAAGCCCTATCCCCGACTTCAGTCCAACAAATTGGTGATCTACACTTTTTGCCATACAGGCTTCGTGTGGTGCTATACCAATGCTGGAGTGGAAACTATTATTGTATGCAAATTCTGCTAGTAGCAAATAATCTTCCCAACTCCTTGAAAATCTAAGGCATAGATCCTGAGCATGCCCTCCAAAGTCTGTATGGTCCGTTCTGATTGTCCATCTATTTGTGGATGGAACGTGGTACTAAACCTCAGTTCTGCTCCTATAGCTCTTTGCAAACTTTTGCACAATCTAGATACAAATTTTAGATCTCTATCTGAGACAATAGATACAGGAACTCCATGTAAACGAACAATCTCATCAACATATATAGTAGCTAATTGATAAGCATCAAAAGTAGTTTTCACAGGCAGAAAATGCATAGATTTAGTCAATCTATCAACTATAACCCAAATAGAATCCATACCTCTAGGAGTTTGAGGTAGACCAACAACGAAGTCCATGGTCACATGCTCCCACTTCCATTCCAGAATAAGGAGAGGTTGAAGTAGACCGCCTGGTTTCTGATGTTCAACTTTAGCTTGTTGACATTGAAGGCACTTGGAAACATATTCTGTGATTTCCTTCTTCATTTTGGCCACTAATAGCTTTGCTTCAAGTCCCGATACATTTTGTTGTTACCTGGATGCATAGCAAACATCAACTTGTGAGCTTCATCTAGGATTCTCTTCTTTAGTTCAGGAATGTTTGGGACACACATTCGGTTTTGAAATCTCAACACTTCACCCTAAATGCTGAATTTTGATTTCAGTTTTGCTTCAAACTCATCAATTATTGTCTTGAGGGCCTCATCCTCTCTTTACCTTTGCTTGACTTCAGTAATTATTGCTGGTTCAGCGGAAATGGTAGCTATCAACCCAATGTGTTCATGTAACACAAGTTCAATCTCGGCTTTCTCAAAATCTTGCAAAATTTCTCTCTATTAAGTGAGCAAGTAAGCTAAGTTCCCTGTAGACTTCCTGCTTAATGCATCGGCAATTGTATTGGCCTTTCCTGGGTGGTTTTGAATCTGAAGGTCATAATCCTTTATCAACTCAAGTCATCTTCTCTGCCGCATATTTAATTCTTTTTGAGTAAAGAAATACTTTAGGCATTTGTGGTCTGTGTAAACTACACATTTCGCCCCATACAGGTAATGCCACCAAATTTTCAAGGCGAACACAACTGCGGCTAATTCCAAGTCATGTGTTGGGTAGTTCTTTTCATGTGGCCTCAACTATCATGAGGCATAAGCAATCACCCTTCCATTCTGCATTAATACACAACCCAAACCTTCATAAGAAGCATCACTATATATCTCAAAGTTTTCCATACCTGAGGGTAATGTCAAAACTGGTGCAGTGGTTAGTCTCGTCTTCAATTCTTGAAAGGCAAACTCCCTTTCATCAATCCATTCAAATGGTTGTCCTTTGCGTATGAGTTGAGTAAGTGGTACGGCTATTTTTGAAAAATCTCTCACAAACCGTTTAGTACCCGGCCAAACCCATGAAACTGCGGACTTCTGTTATATTCGTCGGAGTAGGCTAGTTCACAATTGCCTCTATCTTCTGCGAGTCTACTGAAATCCCCTCCTTGTTGATAACATGCCCTAAGAAAATAACTTCATCCAACCAAAATTCACATTTCTTTAGTTTAGCAAATAATTTCTTTCTCTAAGTGTTTACAAGACAATTTTCAAATGGTATTCATGTTCAAGTCTACTCTTTGAATATATCAATATATCATCAATAAAAACCACAACGAAATCATCAAGATAAGTCTTAAAATTCAGTTCATCAGGTCCATAAATGTTGCAAGAGCATTAGTCACTCCAAATGGCATAACAAGGAATTCATAGTGACCGTACCTTGTCTGGAACGCAGTTTTCTCAACATCCTCTACTTTTACCTTCAACTGGTGGTACTCGGATCTCAAATCAATTTTGGAAAATACTTGTGATCCCTGCAACTGGTCAAACAAGTCATCAATACGAGATAAAGGGTATTTATTCTTTATCGTCACCTTGTTTAGTTCCCGATAGTTGATTCACAAGCATAAGGTTCCATCTTTCTTCTTCACAAATAACACCGGCGTACCCCATGGTGAGGTACTCGGTCAGATAAACCCTTTGTCAAGTAAGACTTGCAATTGTTCTTTTAGTTCTTTCATTTTAGTAGTAGACATTTTGTAGGGGGTTTTTGAAATAGCTGAGTGCCTGGCATAACATCAATAGTAAACTCTATCTCTCTGTCAACCAATTCCCCTGGTAATTCATCTAGGAATACATCCGGAAACTCTCTAACAATTTCACTATCCCAAGGACCCATGCCTCAGCCTTCAATGGATCCAATCCTTCATGAAACTGTGGCAGTTTCATTTTCTTAAACTCTTTGGTGAGAGCTATTGTTCGGTATCATTTTGCAAGTCTGGTACAGGTGGTACTGGAGGTGGAGGGTGCGGCTATTGCCACTGTTGCTACCACTGTTGTTGTTGTCTGATGTCTTTGCCATTTCCTGTATTAATCTTTCCATCCTATCCATTCTAGCAGTAGAAGACTCCTCTAATTCATCACCTCTTGTTCTCACCATTATTTGATTAAACTTGCATTATTCTTTATACAAAAATGTTCACAAGTATGCATATACAAAAGAGCATACATATTCAAGTAAATCACAATGCAAGCAAATCACAAAGCATATAGCACATAGTCATCCATTTTGAAACATTTAAGCATATTTTTAACGTCTTAAAGTTCAAACTTATCACATGAATGCATCCTAAATCTTTTGTAGATGCTTATTGCTCATTTGGACAAGTGTGTGAGTTATTAACTCGTGCTCTGATACCACTCTATCATGACCCGAACCCGCCCTTGTAGGTTAAGGTCATAACTGGCCAGTAATCATAAGATTACCTACGGCCTCAAACAATATCAAACATATATTATCATAGTAAAGGGGGCCAAAACGGAAGCGGACTTAAAAATTTTGTCCAAAGAGCTGTGCTTACATGGCTTGGCAAAATCATTTCATAAGCATCCATAATAATTAACACATATAGACAGAGTTAACATCTTGTACATCTAGGATTATCCAAACATATAGTCAGCCAAACAAAAGTTTACATACATAGGTGATTTAACGTGTTCACCAGAATAGCAAAAAGAAGAAAAACAAAAGAACAAAACAAAGTCTCGTGCGTGAGATATTCGAGCTGACTTCACAAAAACTTGGATTTCTTGCACATCCTTCACTGAGACTGGGTTTGGACATCTCTTTGCTCACCTACATACATATAAATAAGAGTGGGTGGAAGCCTAGCGAATAATACCAAAGTAAAGAGGCTACATGAACGAAATTGCTAACAAATAATACCCTTGTCAAACACATCAAACAGCTTTAGGCTCATTCATATCTCTATCAAATATAACAAACGGCCTCAGGCCCAAACTATCAACGGCCTCAAGCCCGATTTATTCTTATCAAACGGCCTGAGCCCAATTTATTCTTATCAAATACACCTCAGGCCCAATTCATTCATGTCAAACGGCCTCGGGCCCAACTCATTCATGTCAAATGGCCTCGAGCCCAATTCATTCATGTCAAACGGCTCGGCCCAATCCATTTGTGTCAAAGGGCCTCGGGCACAATTACTCATGTCAAACGGCCATAGGCCCAATTCATTCATGTCAACTGGCGTCGAGCCCAATTCATTCATGTCAAACAACCTCAGGCCCAATCCATTCGTGTCAAACGGCCTCAGGCCCAATTATTCATGTCAAATGGCCTTGGGCCCAATTCATTCATGTCAAACAGCCTTGGGCCCAATCACCGTATCAAACGGCCTTCAGCCCACTATTTTTACATTCATATTTATGCGTACCTCATATTTGTATCCATAATCATATTCATATTCAATCGGCCTTATACAATCAATGGGCATAATGAATGCTCATTTGCAATTCAAATTAACAAAACTATGAAACTTATATAGAAATAAGCATTTGGAGAATAGCATCCTTGACAATATCTTTACTAAGATATTACTCACAGTATTCTGCCGATGGATTTGCCCTTGCGCTTGACCCTACACATGTCATAACATATTGGGTCACAAGCGATTCAATCCGTTCTTAATTTGTTTATTTCTCTTAGGCCTCTTTCTTATCCCTTTAGATCATTTACAATGTTCAATGCATGCCTAAGAGTGCTTAGAAATGAAAGAGAACGGAAAACGAAACATAAAACAACTTTTCAAAATTTCTAAAATAGGGCTCTCTGCTCGAGCGGAGCTCTGGTCATCGAGCGGCTTGCAAAACTCTGTGAAAGTACTAGTTGCATGCATTATATGCTCGAGCGAGGAGTCTTGCAAAATAGGGTTCGCTCGAGCGTAAGGTTTGCCGTTCGAGCCACTGTGCAAATCGTTGCAAAACTTTTGGGAGCTAAACTTTTCACGCTCGAGCGAAGCTTTCTTCGCTCGAGCAGACAGGTCAAATTCTCAAAACACACTCTCAAAGGTCCAAAGCTTGAAAGTGACACCAAAACATGGAGAAACATTGTCTTACATGTGAACATTTTTAATTTGAAACCAATTGGCTAAAATTATGGTCCATGTTCCAAATCATTCCAAATTCTCCTTGTCAATTTCAAAACTTATGCATTCAAGCTTCATACCTTCATGAATCATGCATGCATGTTAATTATTGACTCCAATTCCACTTCAAATGGCACAAATGATGCTCAAAATCATGAAGCTCATCAAAATTATGCATGCATGTAAACTTTGGTGCACAATTCTCATGTTTGACATGCTTACGCTAGATCATGCAAATTCATGGCAATTCTATACATGCATGAAATATGGACTCAAATTCTCATATTGTCCTGAATTTTCACTCAACTATAGATTTACACTCATGGTTTTGAGTTCAATTACTCACCTAGAAGCTCCAATCTTCCAAATTCTAGCTAATTCTTGAGTGAATCTTCTCAATCTCCAAGCTTCCTACTCAATTCTCATACTTTGCCCCCATTCTCTCTCTAGAACCGTCTCTCTCTCTCTCTCTCTCTCTCTCTCTCTCTCTAGAGTGTATTTCAAATTTTGAGCTAAAAAATGTGAGCTTAAGTGTAAATAGGCCCATATATATAACCTTGCCTAATCAAATTGATTAAGGCTAAGTAATTGTTTCTTAATTTAATCAATTTAATCTAATTATTTTGATCCAAATCAATTTTTAATTAAATCTCACCGTTGGCTCTAAAAATCATGCTAATCATAATGGTACAGACAATTTTAGTTTCTATCGCCTCTACTAGCCTTTAATTTTCAAATATAGCGGTGAATTGGACAGATTTTTCTACGATAAACAGATATAACTTCATGGACTCATAGAATTAAGCAATTAGCACTCAAAATCATATCAGACACATATTCACAAGCATAATCATGATTAATTAATATAACACAGAACAAGGTTGTCACAACTACACCGCACTGGAAAAATTCTTTGAACGGATCAGGGAGTGTAGACTAAGGTTGAACCCACAGAAATACACCTTTAGGGTGACTGCAGGAAAAATGCCAAGATTTCTGATCACATAGAGGGGAATTGAAGTATATCCTTCCAAAATCAAGGCCATCTTAGAAATGCCATCACCAAGGACTGAAAAGGAGGTGCGCGGCTTTCTAGGTAAAGTACAATTTATAATGCGGTTTATCTCAAAATTTACCTTGACTTGTGAACCACTATTTGGTCTCCTGAAGAAAGGGAAGAAGTTCCAATGGGATGATCGATATCAGTTCGCCTTCGAATAGGTCAAGTAGTACTTGCAGAATCCACATGTACTGTCACCACCAGAATTGGGAAAGCCACTAATCTTGTACTTGTCGATGACGAATTCGACCATGAGGTGCATGCTAGCTCAAGAATCCTATGCTAAAGTAGAAAAGGCCATCTACTATCTGAGCAAGAAGATACTGGACTATGAAACCTGCTACACTCCTCTCGAGAAAGCTTGCTTAGCCTTGGTATGGGCTATAAGGAAGTTAAGGCACTACTTGTTAGCTCACTCTATAATTTTGGTTTCGAGACTAGATCCCTTCAAATATCTTTTTGAGAAACCAGTGCTTATGAGTAGGCTAGCTCGTTGGTTTCTTTTTCTCTCCGAATTTGATCTCAATTATGTCACGCACAAATCAGTTAAAGGAAGAACGGTAGCTGAATTTTCTGCGAACCACCCAATGGAATGAGATGAGGCGGTAGAGTAGCTATTCCCATATGAAGACATTTTGCAAGTTGAAAAGGAAACATTGACAATGTACTTTGACGAAGCCTCTAATCAGTATGGTTATGGGATAGGTGTGTTGTTGATAGCACCCGATGATTCCCACATACCCTTAGCTTTCAAACTCCAGTTCAAAGTGTCCAACAACGAAGTAAAAAATAAAGCGTGCATTGTGGGATTGGAAGCCGCCCTAGAACTAGGGGCAATAAGGTTGGACATCATCGAAGACTCGAACTTGGTTGTTTCTCAAGCCAACAGAGATTGGAAGGTCAAGGAAGAAAGCATGAAGGTGCATCATCAGGCCCTGGATATTTTGATTCTGAGGTTTAAAAAACTGACGTTTACACATCTGCTGAGAGAGAACAACCAGTTTGCTGATGCATTGGCAACTTCTATAGTAGATATCCCACTTGGAGTCAGGATGTGTCCAATTATCATCAACAGAAGTATACACCCGCTTATGCGACCCTTTCAGTAATTGCAATAAAAGAGGTTCAAGACAAGAACCCCTGGTATTACGATATTTGGAATTTTCTAGAAAAGGATACGTATCCACCAGGGAAAAATGCTAAAGATAAGCGAGGAATACGGCATATGGTTGTCCAGTTCATCATCTGCGGAAACAAGTTGTATAAGAGGGGGCATCTCGGAATGCACAAGCTCAGTGTCAAAGAAGAGCAGTCGAAGCACCTCATGGAGGCCATACACGGAGAAGAGTGTGGAGCACACGTGAATGGTGTGATGCTGGCTCGGAAAATCCTCAAACAAGGCTATTACTGGTCAACTATGAAGGAGGATTGTATTAGTTTTGTTCGGCGATGCCACAACTGTCAAATTCATGCCAATCGCATGAACACATCACCATCAAAGCTTTATAATAGGACTTCGCCATGGCCTCTCTCAGTCTGGGGAATTGACGTCATTGGGGTAGTCTTGCCAAAAGGCTCCAATGGGCATGAGTGCATTCTGGTGGCGATCGACTATTTCATTAAGTGGGTGGAAGCTCAGTCTTACTCTGTGTTGAAGGCATCCCATGTGGCCAAGTTTATCAAGAACAACATCATCTGCAGGCACAGGGTGCCAAATGAGATCATCTCAGACAATGGCTCGCACTTTAAGAAAGAGGTGGTCGATTTGCTCGAGAAATATAACGTGGCTTTTCACAAGTCATCAACGTACAAACCACAGACCAACAAGGTTGCTGAGGCAACCAATAAGAATGTCAAGAACATCCTGTGAAAGATGGTTGAGACTTATAAGGACTGGCCGGATAAACTGTCATTTGCTTTTTGGGGTTATAGAACGTCAATTCGGACATCCACGTGGGCTACCCCCTATTTATTAGTGTATGGAATGGAAGTTGTTTTGCTAATTGAAATTGAAGTACCGTCACTCAGAATCATGGCCGAGTGTTAGATAACAGAGGCAGATTGGCAACAAAGCAGGTTTGAAGAATTGATGTTGTTTGATGAGAGGAGATTGAAGGCATTGTATCACATCCAAGGCTACCAGAACAGAATTGCTAGGGCTTTCAACAAGAAAGTTAAGTCTAGGAATCTCAAAGAATGAGATATGGTGCTCAAAGAAAATCAAGCCCCATCCATGACCCTAGGGGCAAGTTCAGACCCAATTGGACTGGTCCTTACATCATCAAATCTATCTAGTCAAGAGGAACGATTATCCTTATGGATCTAGACGGCCTGGAGTTCTCGCAGCCGATCAACATGGACAAGTTGAAGAAACACTATCCCTGAGAGGCTAGCTAGGCCGAAAACCCGAAAGGGCAACCTAAGCAAAAGTTAGAGCATGAAAAATTAAAAATAAAGAAAAACTGAGCTCGCAAGGTTGAAAACCCAAAAGGGCACTTTGGCAAAGTTAGAGCGCAAAAG